>JAHQIW010004978.1:0-351054 GCA_019055375.1 Parelaphostrongylus tenuis
GTCATATCAAACGCTCAACGACTCCGTCGGTCGATGGAATTATGACCCCAGTATGAACACCGATGAATTTTACATGTGCTGTTATTGGATTCAGGTTTGGAACACTACACATAACCTAATGTTTTCATGATGTTTCCACATTTCATTCTTTAAGGGACCGCCTGGCTCGAAGATTGAAGTGGTTTTTGTAAATTATACTGAAAATCTCTCTCTCGATGGATGTGCTTATGCGGGTGTTGAGATAAAAACATTAGCAGATAAACGTCATACTGGTTACAGGCAAGCGCGCACTGTCAAGATGCAAATTCTTTAGAAGCTCATCCTTTGAACTTGTTCAGATTCTGTTCCTCGGATTATTTTGGAGCAACTCTAATCTCAACGCACGACATCGTTCCTGTGATTACTTACAGCAGAGTCTACGTGGCAAACACCGTTTTAGAGTATCGAATCGGTGATGTTAAAACCTAGATTTTATAAAGTGTCTTATAAGCATTCGATGCTAATTGAGAAAATTCAGCACCTGGTTCGCAGACCGAAGAGGAGACTACGGTTCGGCCCGGTACGCGAACTAAAAAACCAAAGACAACTACTACGAGAACTAGAAAAACAACGATTACTGAGTCGACACCTACTAGCGAATGCGAGGATGACGATGTGTACGTGCCCGTATAATTTTGGTTTGTGCTCATGAAATACTTCAAACAGCTGTTCAGGTGCAAAGATTTGCACGCCTCCTTCTGTGAAGATTACGTCGATGACGAGGACATTAGATCTTTGTGCCCCGCTAAGTGCCAACTCTGCTAACTTCTTCTTAAATAAAAGTATTCACATAAGTCTTTAAGCACACATATAGACTGAATATGTGCAAAAGTTATCTACTCCATTAAAAACGACTTACCAAGTCATCCCTTCGTGGTCGATACATTGATGCCGGGTTAGTCGCAGACTTGTCTGGGAAGATAAGAAGCACTGACTCGATAAAACGGGAGGCCACAGCGAGTCATTGTGAAGGTTAGATGTGCATTCACCCACTTTAGGGAAGTTGAAAAAGTTGGGGATGAATGCATGGTGCATCCCTTAGGGATTGATCAACGCTGAAAGCTTTATCATTTATTCTTCAATATGAACGGCTATTGATGCGATGTAAGATCTGTACACAGCACATACAAGAAAAACAGTACTCATATGTTAGACGGCGACAAATCCTTAAGAGGATCTCATTCGCTGGACAATAACTGTTCAACGGGTTGTTAGTATTCATTCGAAAGCTTGAATTTCTGGCTACAACTCTACGTCGTGAGTTTTTCAAAATATCCTTTCATAATGCTGTAGCATCCAAATACAATCCTTATTCTCACTCGCCTTTCGCTTTTATTTTTACCATCTGTAAAATCGCTGAGAGCATGAAAAGCATATCAGCGTGTAAAAAATTTTCCGCAGTATGAGAGTCATGCGCTTGTATTTGAAGCTTCTGTTGATTCGATGAGGAAATCTTCAATTAAGTAGTACTAATTATCGCGGTTTTACCCATAGTGCGATAGAACGCTATCAAGTTACACGGTGGATTAAGCGATTATCTTACTAACATGTCGTCGCTGTGGATTCCCCTAACGTTTCGTAGCTACGAACGTTTTCGGCGGCCTTGTTCACTGGCCAACTAACGGTACAGCGCTATCGATCGCGTCTGGAGTATTGTTATTCAACTGGGGATTTTTCACCAAATCAACAGTAACATTAGATGAAAACGAAGATTCTGGTACTATGGAGAATTCTCTAAAAGCTTATATGCTTTTCATGCTTCGAGCGGTTCAAACGCATGATATCAATAAAGGCGAAAGGCGAGTGAAAAATAAAATTTTATTTCGGATGCTATAGCATTATAAAGGAGTGTTTTGGAAAGACCGACAACGGGTTACTGTAGCCAGAGATCAACCTTTCGAAGAATTACTAGCACTCTCATGAAAAGTTCCTGTCCAGCGAATGACATCGGCTTAAAAAATTGTCTACGTCTGGCGTGTAAGTACCAAAATTACTTTCGCCTATAGACAATTACTCATAGGAAACGCTCATTCTTGGTATGATGTGATTCAAAAGCTAACATTTACGACAGCTTTAGTAGGTGACGTCTTTGTCATAGCAAATTTGCTAAAACTTATGTAAATTCTTGGCAGTCCGATTTCCCATCCGTTCAAAGACTTTTGATTATGGGTTAAGCCTATATCAAGGAAAACCGTTTATTTCGAACTTCCTCGGTGATTCGATGAAGTATTCATAGTAAAGCATATTGTTCATTATGTATGTCATACTGGGATGCGAAGTAACGCAGGTAATACTAATGTGATGTACCAAAAAACAAGGTGATCACCTATAGAGCCGCTCCATTTCCTCCTCCAACACTATTTTAGCATCAATCGACGAACATTTTAGGGAGTACTTCAGCTATACTATTCAGGATTGTAGAAAAAAATCATCAAAAATTAGTGTTCCACGACTTTCATGAAGGATGATGAAATTTTTTGAGCAGCAGAGTGAGTTTCTTTTACTAGAGAATTTACCTTTGGATAAAACTTTTTCTTTTTTTAGAAGATTTATCTCGACTGCTAATGCGATGGTCAGAAGCGTTTTATTACAATGCAATAACTTTTGAATTTAGTCACCCATGCCGCTCAGCTCAAAGATCGGCCAGTTCTGAGAATTTTTCTCAAACTCATCAAAGTCTTTGTATCTGACAGCCTTGTTTATGCTCTGTATATAAGTCGAGTCGAGATGTTTATGTGGTGACACTTTTCTGCAACATGATTGTGATGCTCAACTTCTTATTGGAATAATGTGAACATAATCTTTGAGGCTAGCACGGGTTCGAATTCAAGAAGAATAACTTTCTGTAAAAATTTCCCAAGTAGGAGGCACATAGGTATTGAATGCTCATAATCGTCACAATATTGCACGAATAGACTCTTGTTCGTGGATATCAACTGTTTCGTTTGTGCTCTCAGTGATCGTCTATTGGGCTGAGCAAACGCCCATCGAGTGCTCATTTGCCCTAGTCGTGTGCGACAGTATTCCAGTGGTTCCACTGGCTCCAGGATTTCATTGAACTTGCATTTCTCACCCGGATATCCCTTAAAGTTCTGACATTTCGTTCGATGGTCACCGTGCACTGAATCTTCGGAATCTTGAAGTATATGACGGAGTCGTCATTACATAGTTGAGGCAGACCAAAACATATGATCTCTTTCTTAACATGTGTGGAGCGGGACGCTCTCTGAATTGTCTTACGTGACTTCTTTCTCTAAGAGAATCCACTCGGTCTGGAGACTCTTATGGTCAGCGTTTATATTGAGCTTACAGATTCGTGAAGTACCATGTATGCTCTTAATCCTGATGGTAGACTGGGTACTACACTATCACATTTTTTGAGACAAGTCTGTAGTGTTCAAGACGTCCTCGTGAATACAATCTCTATAGTCTATCGGTATTGAAGACTTTCAAAAAAATAGGAATTCTCTGTAGAACTTTTCCCCGGGACGCTAATTTCGTCGTCGTCATTTGATAATTATATGCACATGGGCAACGATATTCACAAAGCAATAGTTTGCTAGTCGTAAGGCTCCGAATTGGACTGTTAGTTTCAAACATTCCTAACCTTAATGATTATAAATCAAAATGACAAAAAAGTCAATGCTCCATAATCTCCTACTCTTGCATTTCCTGACAGATCGCCTTTTGCGATGCAAAAAATCATCGGTGACAAATTGAAAGCAGTACGACGACGTGGTACTCGGACACCTTCATTAGATCTTTAGCAGGCTTTTTACATATAAATTGGAGTGTGTCATAGATGCAATTTGTCACCTTAGGTGCTTGTGCAGTTGCATATAGTTATGAGAGCTTGCTGTGCTTTCAGCAGAGTCGATTGATTAGAAGTAATTCTTGAAAGACCTTACACCGACTTTACCTTTAGAAGTGCCTTTAGAAGTGGTCAATTTAAAAAATTGCGAGTTAGTTTGACCTTCCCTTCGAAGAAAGGATATTTTCAAAACTCCAGTAAATATTGTAGTGTGGTGACCAATCGCACCTAGAGGACAGTCTCAGAGAGACAATCGGAGCAATCAAAGGTTTCGTCGCCCAGAATCCTGGTTTACTCTTTCATGACAATGGAAGGCCTTCAGGGAAGCGTAGGTGCAAGCACGGGGTGAAGTTCAACTAACGGCCTTACAGCTCCGTAAGCTAGGCGTATTTTTCTTGTTGTCGGTAATATGCACTAAGAAGAACTCCCTTTGAGGAGAAAATTTATAACATTAGTGGAAAGTTTTGAATGTTTAAGTGAAGAAAGTGTACTCGTTTCGAAAAAGTAGTCCACAAAATGAATACACCCTCTAATAAGACTCAGGTTGTCAGATCCCAATTTATGTTTCTATCTGTTTTTTTGATCTATCTAGAACATACTCAGTTCATTTCCAAGTAACACTCCTAGCCTGATCACACTTTGTTTCGGATTTTTTTTTCTCTCAACAGTGCTCAAACGTTCTCTGATTTTCAGACTAAGGGTAGCTTTTTCATATTGTGTAGCACTGTTCAATCTCTACATTATGGTTCAAAATTGCCTCAGACGGGAGTTAAACCCGCGTAGATGATAATTCCCTTTGAAACAAAGCTTGAAAGCTCTAAGCACTACGTCAGCATTCTTAAAGACTGACAGCTTAATTCACTCTGGGCGAGTCGAGGCTGCTTTTAGATTTCAAAACCTTTTTATGACTAACGTACATTGTATGAAGTGAGAGGATATCAAAATCACAAGATAAGGACGTAATAGCACTTCCAAAACATCTACAGCCTAATAGTGACGACAGCATACGATTACATGAAACAGAGAGAAAAATAAATTTAGTGAATGAGTGATATCTATGGGCTCTACACAAAGCACCAAAAAATTAAGCGCCGCGAGGATTTCAAGATAAGCATTTGTCTCCATTCAAATTATCTTGCTGCTTCACCTCCAAACTTTTTCATGTTATTTTCGATTCGATGTGCTATATTCAAATTTCGAGCGCATTTATATGTCGAACACGATTAAGTATATACAATCACTCAACACTGATCTCCTTCAACAGCAATTCATTGTCACATGCCCATGAAAAAAAAATTCGCTCTTTCTTTTTACAACGCAAATATAAATAAAAAAATATCAAGAAATTGAAGGTTATTATCCCTATAAATTTACACCCTTCAAGAGTGGGTGCTGCAAAGTTGTCACAGGTGCTCTGTGTCACTTGTGATCAATTAGTCATCGATTCAGTCCCGCACTCAAGGCTCATCAAGCCTTTCCAGAAATGCTTAGTAGTACAAGCGGAAACGCAATTCAAGAATGCATAAACGGCAATCAGTTTTATACCACCTCACACGAAATGGAAAAAGCAATTGTTGAAGCTGATTCCCTTCAGATTACACGAGATGTTGCGGAAAAATTTAACGTTGACCATTCTATTAGGCTGGAAAGAAAGTTTCATTCAAACATTCAAAATTTATGCATATATTCAAACAACAAACAACAACAAAACAACTATTCTTTTAAATACAGTCCATCATTATCCACCTCTTTTTGCCATCGGTCAGGTAGGTTTCGAATCTGATCGAAGTACAACACCTTCGGCTTTGAATTAGGAAACTCTTGACATGCTTCTTCAACTTCATCAAAAAATTCAAATCGGCGACCTTTACAAAAAGTGTTACACTTATTGAAAAAGGCTGTAATCAGATGGAGCAACGTCCGGACTATAGAGTGGATGCGGTAGAATCTTAACTCCGTCCAGTTCCTCAAAATTTTTCTTGATCTTTTTGGCCATGTGTGGTTTTGCGTTGTCTTGCTGAAACAAAGCACGCTTTTGACGAACAAGTTCTGGGTACTTCTCGGCCTACTTGTCTTAAACTCGGTCCAGCTGCTCGCAGGAAAGATCGGCGTTGATGACTTTGCCATTCGGAAAAAGTTTAAAATGCAAGATCCCATCAAAATTCAACCAAAAGTAGATCATGACCTTTTTGCCAAGTCGATTTCGACGCGGTACGGATGGCGGTGTTTGGCGTTTTTGTTCCTTGGACAATTCCATTCTGCAGCAGACATAGATAAATTTCGTATAAATAGATGTGCAAGAAGTAGACTTTTCAAATGACATGAAAATCGCGCACGATTCATGCCAAAAAACGACATTCCCATCCAAACGATGGAAAATTTCTTTCCGATCTAATACCATTCTCGTCAACTGAAACAATCTACAAAAGCAACTGCGGATCAGCACGATCTGGAGCCGCAGTTACTTTTGCACCAATCTAGTAATAAGTAATCATCAACTTCTACCGCACCCTTGCACTTCGAAGCACCATCACAACCTGAACAAGTCGTCCGCTTCAGCTGCCGCTCTCAGATGGTTTTTTAACGGCTACCTTGCATTCAATCTTATTCATCATTACTACTCCCGTATATCTGGTTACGAAAACTCCGAGTTAGAGAAACCTCTGCTCCTATGCTTTGATAAATCTCATTCTGCTTCCTCAGCAGCACAAAAAATACGACCTTATGAAAAACGTGCAGAATTTATTGTCTTGGTGACGATTTTGGTCTAAATAAGATTAGGCAATCGTCTCATAAGTTTTGGCACCACAGCAACAAAACGCCAAATTTATTGTCCAGAAGTGCCTGAAATTACAAGGTATTGAAATCGTTCAGTTGCCCATTTCCTTGTTAACATTTTGGTATACACTTGCCTATAGTTGCTTCAAGATGGAGTAGTAGTGGGAGCACATTTCTTGCTACACATCTACCAATGGCGCGTAGAGGAAAATGCTAATGAAGTGGCGCCCAATAATGTAGATTCTTGTATACGGCCTCAGCACGACTGATCTGAGACTGTTCTCTCCAGGTCTCAACTTCGCAAACCACTTTCTAGCCGTCCTTTCTGCATCAGTATCATCCTCTCCAGCTCCACTAATCTTGAGTTTCGCTTCATAACACTGGCAGTAAATCTATGATCACGCTTCGTTCGACACTGGAAAATAGACTTTCAGCTGGCTTCCGATGCTATGGTACCAACAGTTCTCTCAATAGGAAACCGAGGTGTGCTCGCCTACTCTATCAGGTTTTAATTAAGTATTATTGTTTTCCTTATATTGTGCTTTGAAGAACATTGATTATTTGTAGAACTGCGATTATAAGACTTGCAGCGCGGGCTCTAGATAGGACCAGAATAATTAGTGTTTCAAATTTGAAGGACGTCCCACTGCGACTGCATGTGGCTTTTGCCCACTGTGGTGCGAATCACCTGTGAATCTTGGTAGACCACTTTAGGGTCAAAGATGTCACTTAAATTTGTTTCTCGGCATCTGACTCTAATGATAATCTGTGTTCTAGGTGCATCTCAAAAATCGTTTGCCCCGGATAATGTGCAGCAGTATGTTTTGCTCTATCTATCTGTAGATGGATCTAGACGCCGAAAAATCGATGCCTGGAGATTCCTAGGCGTTATTTGTATTTTATCTGCCGTCAGCTAAGCATTTTCAAATATTGGACTTGTGTAGAGTTCATGCGAAGGTTTATGCCTCCAGATTTGAATAGCTTTTTTAGGTGTTTTTAGATGTAGTGTTTTTTAGGTGTATAATGGTTCGTTAACGAAAAATAAAATAATTCGCGAAGATATTTTTCGTAAATCATTTGGAGCGTAGAATGCTGCTAGATCTCACCAACCTATTCTAAACCAACTTCGGTTGGCTATCGAAGCATGTAAAACTCAGGTAAAAATTCTGAGACCACTAAACTTTTCAAATAGTATGTGATATTTCGCCTCTGAGTTTGGTACAGGACTGTTTCAAACAGTCGAAAGTGCTCTACTGCATTATGGGTCAATGTGCATACTAGCTACTCACTGTATATAGTGTATTGAGCGAAATGGACATCTTCACATGTTGAGTTCTTCTATCGCGATTCCGCGTTGGTTCCTGTGTGGTCCTTTTGGCGTCGGTTCCTCTACGTAGGGATTATCACGTGGCTGTAATGTCGAAATACGTGCCTTGAACTGTATAAGGGTCATAACACACTTCTTGAAAGGCTCGAATTATGTTTCACGTTTAAAAATATAGTTTATTCAACTTATAATACCACAGAGGCTGAAAATATGCTGCCAGAGCGCATTAATTTTGAGCGAGGTCCCAAAAAAAAAAACAGTCTGGTTTGGAGATAAGAATTAACTCGTAGACCTTTACTGAATACACAATAATAGCGCTATTTCAACTTATTTTCTACTAAGACCAGCAGAAATCTCATACTACTCTAGGGTCTATATAGGCATGCATCTCTTTGTCAACTTTTGACTCGCTAGCTGTTTGAGCTGAGATGAGGGCAGTCATAGTCTCAAATCCATCACCTGTTACAGCTTACTGTCGATGAGAATCGTCTGTGATGTAGAAAAGTGGATCATCAAAATAAAATATATCCTTTCATCATTATTTGAGCCAACATGTCATGTGGTCTGGTAAGGGCTCTTATACAGCCCGAGACACGTGTTTCGTCCTTACAGACTCATCAGCCGGGCAGAACCCGTCGACTGTCGATCTTTTCATAGTCAGTTCTCTCGGGAGCGTCACACTCCCTATATATAGTTATCGACGACGTACGCTTTACACTCTATGATATATTATTAAGGATACATTGAATTTTGAGCGTGGTCTTGACAAAGCACTCGAGATAAAGGTATAATTATGATAAAATTACCAGCCAATGAGCAATCGAGTGCACAACACTCTGTGTTAGGTGAATTTTTCACTTGACATAGAGTGTAAAGCGTACGTCGTCGATAACTCTTTATAGGAGTATAAGGCTCCCGTAATTACGTCACTATGCCCTCGATGTGACTTCATACTGAAACGTATCGGGTGTTCTTTTTGTTATAGCTGCTATATACGTGATCCTTCAATCAAACTTTATTCTTTGAAGCGATAAGGTGATTCCAGGATTGAAATTTGAGTGTTGAGGAATGAACAAATGTGCGGTGAAGTTCAATTAATAACAGTGACTAATTGTTTTGAAAGCAAATATTTGTAAAGATGACGAAATTCTCAAACAGTGCCGGAAGAGCGCGTAAGATATTCGAAGAGCTCTTTTTGGATATTGAACGCTACTAACGATTTGAATTGAATGTAAGAAGTGCTGGGATCCGTCAGTTAACTGCTGTAACACGTCGTGCAAATATATGAATAATTAGAGGTCTCGTTTATTCAGTCCTAACATAATAGATGGTCGTTCTTATAAAACGTTACGTGATGCACCATGTGCTAAATTTCTTCAAACACGACCAGCTGAATGATAATTGGAGAAATTTCGTAGAATTTGATATGATAAGTGAAGAATATCAGTAATCCATGATGGAAATGTTTACAAGAAAGCCTCATTTCAATTGAACTTCAGTAGTTGGAGGCCGATCTATGCTTGCAAGTACTTTTTCGATACTTACGTAGAGCTCAAATAAACCACATAACAGATCTTTGTTTCGCTATCCGTTCCAGAAACTGCAATACGACAAGATATTATGGATGAATCGGCATCAGATCTACCACAGTTCGACGTTGAGGTCAAAATGAACGATGACCTTTCAAGCGCCATAATTGGAGAGGACGTCTCCACCATTGAGCCGTATAAGAGCTCGAGTTAGTTCATTTTATAAGAAAGGTTCCATATACCACGTTACAGTCTCTTATAGTTTTCGACGACCATGCATATTTGCGTTTATTCTAAGATCATATGTGCTAAAACAAAAATTTATGTTTTATTATCTTTAGGTGTCATGACATAGGTCAATCATTGGTAATGTACACTTCGCGTCAGTGCAGCATTACATTTCTCAAAATTCACACCTTTTGAGATTTTTCACTCAGAACACTTCCGAGTAGATTTTAGTTCTCAGAGATCAAGCAACAAGATCGAATTAGCAATGCTGTTCTACCAGACATGTCCAGTACCAATCTGTCATCCATGGAGGGATGGAGAGTTTAGTGAGCCTGAGATGCAGTGATGAACCAGTTACCACTTTTTTATTGGAAGACACAGCGAACCGTCGAGCTACTCGTGCAGCCATCATTATGGATCATCCTTGAGGAGAGAACTCTGTCCGGTTATCTCAGAAATGCTGGTGGATTCGAATGATTTTTGGCATAAATTTATTTCTGCAAAATTGGCTAAAAGTCTGCAAGCAAGTGGCTGGGAGAATCGGGGGAGGGGGTTGAAAGTCTTCACCAATAAATAAGCTTCTCCCTGTTCCTTTGGAAGGGACTGGTAAGCAGCCTGTGAAAACCCAGCTCCAAAGTTCAGCAAGTTATACGATAGGTGAAAAATACTAAAAACGATTATGATAACGTGCACTTGCTTACGAATAATAAAGCAGGGAGGAAGAATAAAGTATGACGTCATCGACCTGGTTAAAACGAAAAAAGCCCACCCATTGCATCATGCCTATTGTACCGGGGAAGAAATGCTTCTCGTATCATATTATTTATATATATATATATATATTATATATTATAAATAGATCATAAAATATATAGTATATATATTATATTATATATACTATAAAGGATATATTGAATTTTGAGCGCGGTCTAAACAAAGCACTCGAGATAAAGGTATAATTATGATAAAAGTACCAGCCAATGAGCAATCGAGTGCACAACACTCTGTTATAGGTGAATGTTTCACCTGACATGGAGTGTAAAGCGTACGTCGTCGATAACTATATATAGGGAGTGTAAGGCTCTCGAGAGAACTGACCAAAAAGATCAACAGACGACGGGTTCTCCCCGGCTGATGAGTCTGTAAGGACGAAACACGTGTCTCGGGCTGTACAAGAGCCCTTAGCAGACCACACGATATGTTGGCTCAAATAATGATGAAAGGATATATTGAAATTTGAGCGTGGTTTAAACAAAACACTCGAATTAAAGGTATCATTACAATAAAACTTGTCTTACACTGACCACACCTACAGTTTTTGACAAATTAACATTGCCAAGTGATCTACACATTTCTCTATTGTTCTGTCCGACGCAATATCCTTGCTCATGAATTTGTCTATAATGCAGAGCGTTTGGACGAATTGAAATAGGCAACAATTTCTTTTATAGATGGATGATGTGGATGAGAGCTAAAACCCGTATCACTGCTTGAGCAAGCAGTAACGATTGACACCAACAACGAAATTGTTTTAGACCTTTTACTACTCCATCGGTTGGAAACTGGAATATACAAGCGGTGACCTTCTAATACAATCAAAAGAAGAAAGCCTTTCTAAAAAATGCTCCACCTGAAAGAATATCAGCAAGTAAAACACGCTGTCTTTGAAGGGTTCACACGTTGTGGGCAGCGTTGATATTATGCCTGACATGCGATGTACTCGCCAGTTAACTGGTGCGCTTCAATGAGAGTGTGGTAGCGAAATTTAGATTTGTATCGTCATTAAAATGTCTATAGTCAGCATTTGGTAGATTACAATAGAACATGCCCATTAAGGACATAGGCAGCAAAACAATGTGAACGCTGCTTCTAAAACACCAGATTCTTGAAAGGGGAAAAATTTCTTAGTCTCTCGGATCGACCTACACCTCTCTTCTTACTCCTCCTCCTAGTAGATACTGAAAAATGTCATATATAATCTTCTCTTGAAGTCGTACATTGTAGAAAGCGTCGGTCTAAGTTACAATTTAAAGAATTTTCGCGGGGAAAAAAGAATTGTAATTACGTCGCTATGTCCTCGATGTGGCTTCATACTGAAACGTATTGGGTGTTCTTTTTGTTATAGCTGCTATATACGTGATCCTTCAATCAAACTTTATTCTTTGAAGCGATAAGGTGATTCCAGGATTGAAATTTGAGTGTTGAGGAATGAACAAATGTGCGGTGAAGTTCAATTAATAACAGTGACTAATTGCTTTGAAAGCAAATATTTGTAAAGATGACGAAATTCTCAAGCAGTGCCGGAAGAGCGCATAAGATATTCGAAGAGCTCTTTGTGGATATTGAACGCTACTAACGATTTGAATTGAATGCAAGAAGTGCTGGGATCCGTCAGTAAACTGCTGTAACACGTCGTGCAAATATATGAATAATTAGAGGTCTCGCTTTACTCATCAGGAGAAACACTGAATTATTCAGTCCAAACATAATAGATGGTCGTTCTTATAAAACGTTACGTGATGCACCATGTGCTAAATTTCTTCAAACACGACCAGTTGAATGATAATTGGAGAAATTTCGTAAAATTTGATATGATAAGTGAAGAATATCAGTAATCCATGATGGAATTTACAAGAAAGCCTCATTTCAATTGAACTTCAGTAGTTGGAGGCCGATCTACGCTTGCAAGTACTTTTTCGATACTTAAGTAGAGCTCAAATAAGCCACATAATAGATCTTTGTTTTGCTGGTGGGTAAAAGATATGTTCCAGAAACTGCAATACGACAAGATATTATGGATGAATCGGCACCAGATCTACCGCAGTTCGACGTTGAGGTCAAAATGAACGATGACCTTTCAAGCGCCATAATTGGAGAGGACGTCTCTACCATTGAGCCGTATAAGAGCTCGAGTTAGTTCATTTTATAAGAAAGGTTCCATATACCACGTTACAGTCTCTTATAGTTTTCGACGACCATGCATATTTGCGTTTATTTTAAGATCATATGTGCTAAAACAAAAATTCATGTTTTATTATCGTTAGGTGTCATGACATAGGTCAATCATTGGTAATGTACACTTCGCGTCAGTGCAGCAGTACATTTCTCAGAATTCACACCTTTTGAGATTTTTCACTCAGAACACTTCCGAGTAGATTTTAGTTCTCAGAGATCAAGCAACAAGATCGAATTAGCAATGCTGTTCTACCAGACATGTCCAGTACCAATCTGTTATCCAAGGAGGGATGGAGAGTTTTAGTGAGCCTGAGATGCAGTGATCAACCAGTTACCACTTTTTTATTGGAAGACACAGCGAAACCGTCGAGGCACTCGTGCAGCCATCACCATGGATCATCCTTCTGGACAGAACTCTGCCCAGTTAGCCGCCACAACACGTGGCGCGTTCTTAGGTGATATACACAGGAAGAATGAAATGCGAATCACTCTCGGAAATGCTGGTGGATTCCAATGATTTTTTGGCATGAATTTATTTCTGCGAAATTGGTTAAAAGTCTGCAAGCAAGTGGCCCAGAGAATCAGGAGAGGAGGTTGAGAGTCTTCACCAATAAATAAGCTTCTCCCTGTTCCTTTGGAAGAGACTGGTAAGCAGCCTGTGAAAATTCGGCTCCCATGTCCAAAGTTCAGCTAGTTATACGCTAGGTAAAAAGTACTAAAAACGATTATGATAACGTGCACTTGCTTATGAATTATAAAGCAGGGAGGAAGAATGAAGTATGACGTCATCGACCTGGCTAAGACGAAAAAAGCCCACCCATTGCATCATACCTAGTGTACCGGGAAAGAAATGCTTCTCGGAACATGCGTAGAGGTGTAAGCGGCTTTGTCGATCTCGTAAAAAAACAAGTTTAATCATTAACATTGATCCACTCAAACAACTAGCAAACCAGAACAGACGCTTACGGTTCAAACGATGTGAATCAGTGAGAGCGTTTACCATATTCGTGGTTTATGCAATAACAACAACGTGTGAAGAAGACGATATTTTGAAGAGTTCTATATGGATTTAGAAAAGTTCTCTAACGAAAGCTAACCAATTAAGACCAATCTTCAAAGCATACATTTTGAAATAGATACATAAGGTCGTAAAGCAACTATCTAACTCTGAGATAAATAAGCGTAAAGTTAATAAGACATATCGTCTGCAGTTTCTTTCATTGCTTATTCAGTTGAAGAGTTCACATTTTAGACGAGTGCATTTGCAAAGAACTACTACCTAGAGTGAACAGTCTTCAAAGTGATTCGGATGTCTCTTCGACTGGAACTCCTCTGGTATTATACACTTTCGAAGTTTCAAGGGGATCTCATGGGCATCTAAGGACTTCATCCCACTTCCTATTTATTCTAATACTGCTTTTTGCTTTAGCCACGTGGTCCTCCTAATTACCTTGGTGGTTGTCGTGCGAATATGATACAGATTTAATAAATATGATATAAGGAAGAGTGGTGGCAGTACAGTGACGTCGATGTTGTAGTGTTGACGCACTCTGAAAGGGCTGAAACGCCGGTTCAGCTCCCTTTCCAGATTTAAAATTTTGTACATCACTAACATCCTTGAAAACGCAATATTAACACTGTATTACTGCTACAACAACGCTAAAGTCAGAACAAATCTTGTTGATCATGTGATAAATACTGAGACTACTAACCTCCAAAAAAAAGCTGGAGACAGTAAAGTTTGTTTGCACGGCTGAGTAAAAAAAACTCTTGGCGATCTTTTATAGACAAACGCATATATAGCCCTTTGCGAACACTGGTGTTCATTGTGACACGTGCCTGTGGCGCAGTTCGGACGGTTACGAAGATTGGTGCGTGCTCTAAATCAAATTCGAGTCAATTAAATTCTAAGAGGGCCATTATAATAAGAACAAACAAAATTTCACTGCTGAGGACTCCTATGAGAATGACTTCGGTGAGATTAACGCCAATGCTCCCGAAAATCTTGCCTTACCTAGAGGAAATGACCACACTCTTGCGAAAAGGAATGTACTTCCAGCTGTCATTGAACATTTTCTACTACTTTCTTGATGAATTTGTAGTCAGTCTTCAGCTTGAAAGAAATTGATTCTAATTCTACGGCTGCTTTTTGAACAATTTTGTTGTGCCTTCTGCTAATGAGAAAAGGATAACATTTTGAGATCGCTATTCAATTTTTCTACTTCTAAGCGAATTCTGAGGTGTACAGCAGGGAATTTGATTCTCAGTAAGCTTTATCGTTAAAAATTATCTAAATCATTACTAAACAGTTTTGCAAGTGAATTCCCAGTACGAATAACGCTCATCTGTCTTGGAAACCTAATTTTGAATACAATATCAGTTGCATGCAATCACGTTTCAAAAATTGCACCGTGACCCTTTGGTTTTTATTGGGAAACTATTCCACTACATTGTTAGTATACATTCGATGCATGAAATCAAGTGGATTCGAACGTCTCCTTTTATTCATCAAATGGCTTTTTTGCACTGTCAGTGGGAATAAAATTTCGTTTCACGTTTAGAAATTCATTGCTGGGCGAAGTTTTTCTAAGGAATGAATAACAGTTGGACAGCACAAATTTCATCGATTTCAAAAACAAAGCTGATTGTAGAGGACTCGTGAGAGCAGTGTAAAAGACGAAAGAAGATTGAGTTAAGCACTCCAGAGGGTGGATCGTGACATCGCTCCCAAGTCATTGCGCTTTTTGCAACATATTGATCTACTGTCAAACTTTATTTTTTTGAACTGATACAGTACAATGAGGAGCTCTATTCAAATTGAAGTTACGGGAATCTTCGAAATTCAAACTACCAGATAGTTATAAGAAGTCTAGCTTAAAAGTTTCTAGCGAGAAATGTTTGAGTGTGAAAGACATTTTAATTCTTACTGTTGGAGCGCATTAAGCCTACGAAACGCCACAACTAGCCTATCCTCGAGATTGCAAGGAAACTTGCTCACCCAGTATTCCACGCCGTGCAAGAAGAAGACGAAAAACGAAATGAATGCTAGTGCTGGGATTGGCACAGCTGATAGAACACTGTAATGACGGATAATAGTGTTAAAGTGATATATATATATATATATATTATATATATTCACAATATGTATACTTGTGCGTGAATATAGGTATTACTTCGTTCCTAGTCTTTTTAGAAGTCAATACTGCTTGAGCACGTCTCCTTGCAATCTAAAGAGTATAGCCTGACTGTGGTGTTCCATGTAGCGTTCAATGTTGACTGCCGGAGAGTGCTGGGAGTGGAGTGCGGCCTCATGCGCTTCACGGCGAGTCTCACAGCCACTCGACCACTTCGTCTTCACATGCATACATATATATATATATATATATATATGTATATTATATATACATATATATATATATAAACAAAGTATACTGGAGATAATGGTAAGTGTTAGGATCAGATCGTCGTTAAGACGGCCACGTTTGCAGCATTGATTCAGCGGATTCTCTATGGTGTTCTGATGTTGACCCCACATTCGCGAGGCATGACTTTCCAGTGCTGCCAGCCTCTGGTACCGCTACGCAACACACACGCTAGTGAGTGAATATCGTTGATGAAGTCACCTTAGAACCACGCCTCAGTAACTCTCTGGCGAATGGAATAACACCAAGAACAAAGTCTCCACCACTATGATCCAAAAAAGATTTCTGCATAATTTTATGACTTCAAATCCAAAAAGAATTCAAATTTATAATAGGCATCGATTAGCCATGGTCCACATAAAATATTGAAACCACTTATTTAAAATTACCGACAGATTACCAATATCCACCCAGAGCTACAAAATGTTCACGGTTTCTTCGTCTTTCACAATCTACTCAATTTATCACAATATTGCTAGCTTGTGCACTACAGTATCATCAAGCAAAAAAAGAAACCATGCGAAAAACCACCATATGCAAATCAGCGAATCTGGAATTGAGAAAATTGCTTCTGAAGATGAGAGCCCGCCTTTTGATTCTATGACCTGAAAGAACTGAAACGACGAAGAATGGGGAGCTGCCGACAAAAACCACGGCAGTTGCTCAAAACATGCGGGACCATGGACCTAACCCCTCCGCCTCTAACCTCCAGCGTGTTGCGTCTAATATTGGCGTCTAAGTTACAGCCTGCTGCGTCTAATGGCACGCTGGGGGCTACACGCCATTGTTAGACGTAGATCTTGGGTCCATAGTCCCGTAAGAGTTAATTGTTGCTGAACAACGGTAGTGCCATTAGGTTGTTAAGAAAAAGCAAAACGTCAAGCAAGTGTGTTCGTGTTTTTGCCTTAGAACAGTGTAATCAGGGAATGGTACTCTTCACTGATCTGCTGCATCTTCATATAACTTCAACATAAGATGGTAAAAAAATATGCTCTCGGTGTTGATCAATCATTGACGGATGCGCCATGCATTCGTCTTCATTTAACATCGTTTACCCTTGAATGACTCGAGGCAGCCCATGGATCTACCAAGTCCGTACTGCTGCTGCCCCAGGCAGATCTGGCATCAATTCACCGATCCATGAGGGCCGGAAAGCTTGGTGAGGCTTGAGTGCGAAATTGAATCACAGATTCGAGTGATTGATTAAGCTTCTGTTGCAGAGCACCTCTAACAACTGCGCACCATGTGGACCCCAATACTTCTAACATTCAATTTTCCTCCTTTGATACAAATTTTTTTTTGCCTTACACTGCCAAATGCTTGCGCTGTAAAGTTCAAGCAAAGAGCTAACTACTTCGACTGCAAAACATGATTTTCTTTCTACTCTAACGACGCTTTGCACAGGCAGTTTTCAAAAACTAGCCATAGCATCGAAATTGTCGAGATTCAGGCTATCGAAAGACTGCCAGTAATCCATGTGTATTAATGAATTTTATGTTTATGCTTTTGGTGCTAAAATTCTATGAGAAGACCTAATGCAAACGGACCTTCATATAGGGATATTTAGGAAATTTTTGAAGACTACAAGCCGGCTGAGCGAAACAAAAGTTGGTTGCCACGAGACGCACTGAAATAACTAGGAATATTAAGTGATTTCCTCATCCATACCGAGGCACGCTCACCACTACGCCACTGAGGGATTCGCTTTGCTACCACCAGAACAAGAATCACATGTATCCGGAGAACCGAGTTGAACTCAGTTTTTAACAGCTACGACCGTTCTTATCGAAGAAACGGAGATAACAAAGTGGGGAGGTGGCCTCCCTTGGTGGCGTAGTGGTAGCACGGCGCTCCGGCATGGCGTGAAATGCCGGTTCATCTCCCGGTTTGCGATCAGATCTGTAGCGTAGCACTCAATGCTCTTGGGTGTAGATGTGCAGATCTTTGTAACATCATATCTTTCCAAAAAGCAGTAAAGAAGGAAAGCTCCTATGCATGACATTGGAATGTTTTATGGACATTGGAAACGTTCCTAATGACTGAGTCGTTCAATGAAATCGTCAAAGTTCTAGGGAAACTGAAGGGTTTTGCTTGGGGGCTGAAGCACTGTGTGTACAACTGAAAACGTGAAACGATTTGGTGTCTCAAAAGGCAAGTGAGCCAGAATTCAGAATTAACCTATCGAATCCAATTTGTTACTATTCACACTATTACTCGTAAGCAAAGAAAGTTAGTATTTATTTTGTAGAGAGCGCGGTCGACGCAGTAGTGCTCAAAACAATATATAGGGTGGTAAAGTAAGGTAAGCCTTTCATGAGGCGTGTTGCGGTTTTTATATAATGCTACACGTATGTTTGAGCTTTTCAGCTTCATCAGCAGCACGGTGCCTTTCGGTTTAGCCCATCCGCTGTAGAATGTGCTTTCTATATAGCTAAGATACAGCGAAGGAAAGCAACATTTCATTTCGTGATTCTATCGTCAACAGGGCAACTGCTATTCTCGCGGTAGCAGAAACTCAAGCAGTCAAGTGATAAAAGTAATGAGAGTCCGTGACGATAACCAAATAATTTATGCCCCCGTTCATGTTGACGACAATCAATTAAGTTAAGAATAAAGCTCTACACCGCCTTTATCGAAAACATGTTGAATTTGTAGAAAATTGCGAAAACTGTGAAATTATCTCCTGAAATATGTACAAGTTCGTTAACTTTAATGAAACAGTATACTTTCATCTTAAATTTTCATTACTCAAGACTAATCAACATAATTCAATTCGATAAAAATGTGCTAGCATGTCTTGTTTCCTGAAAAATTAGTAAAAACCATTATTTCTCAATCATTGGTACTAATAATGTTGATCTTAGAAATGGCAGCAGATCGATATAGAATATTCTGCTGTCTATTAGCCGCTTCGCACATCATTTTTCTGTTTCAGCACGGATATGTGCACTGCGTTTAGTAAGCTCAGTACTATGACTTTGTTAGTACAATTGCAATCCGTCTCGTTCTTCAACAATTATTGATGATTCTTACGTGATTTTTCTATTTCTTTATTTTTTCCACTTCTTGTGCATTAATTTCCCGTTTCTCTACCCTCGAATTGCACTCGGCCTTCTGCTCACCTCCTCTTTTGTGTTGTTTTTTCGTGGTCAGTGAAGGCCTACACTATACGCACGAGGTGGTACATGTATGGTCTGAGAAAATCACAAATCGGTAGTAATGATATCAAGCATTGGGTCTATGTCATTCTTTAGGCTTATTACGGCATTTCAAACTTCACAGGAAAGAGACCCCGTCGGTATTCCCTGAACGACGAGTTTAGGTCTAGTACGATGATTGTCGAATGCAAATTGATGTTGTAGCACATTTCCGCTATCAATTACATGTCACAGCAGAATTGCAGCAATTTGATTTTTGTTCATAGACGATGATAACTGGACTCTATATTCGCACAGGACCCTGCACCACTTGTATTCAATTTCTTGATTTGCTTCTACATAAGTAGAAAAAGAGGACCGGCCACGGAGAAAAGCTATTATTGGACCGTCAGGTGGGCATATAGAGTAGTGACCAGAGTCATCGTAAAACACACATCCCGTCGTTGATCTGATTTCACACTCTGGACAAAACAATCCCTTCATCGCTCCGGGGTGGGCGCTCTACTATTAAATTTCTCTGGAAAGACTACAAACGGTATTAGGTCACCGGGAAATAGAGCGCAATGCAGATGATCATTCAATCACTTCTAACGATGCTATACTTCACATGTTCAGATGCATAGCTCATCACCTCGAATGCTCTATCGTTTATCATTTTCTAATAGATCTGGGATGAGACACTCAAAAGAGCAAGACTGAACTGACAGTATCAAGCCAGTACTGAAGAATCAGGTAGGTCTGTGCAAGAAGTACTTGCTGGTTTAACCCTACAAGAAAAACAGAATTGGAACAGAGGATAAAAAAGATAAGCTCTCGAACTATGTTCACTTTTCAGACGAGTAACAACTAATCCCACACAGATTACTTCGCCTGTGCATCTGATACTAGCCTATAAACTGTGAAGGTTTCAAAAATCACAGTTCGAGGAAAATAACATGTAAACGTTCACATCGCGAAGGCTGCAGATTTGTGCGCCAAAAAAGCAATGAACTGATGAAATTCAAACGCGTACAACTTCACTGAGAAACTTCGAAAATATGAACTTCATGCACGTGGAAATAAAGACACGCTGCGGCAAGCATTAAAGAGTATGCATTTCATGAACACCTTTCTTCAACACGTTCAGTAAGTTTGGTGGCACTAAATATTCACCTCCAAAAAAAAATTTATCTCTGCTTAACTCGAATATCTTCCACCTGATCGCGACGCTGAATTTCGCCATTCGAACTTCTGGATGCAAACTCAGAAAACATGTTGGTACCCGGAGAGTGACCTGAGTTGAATGAACAAACTCATCCCGCAAAACAGTCTCTATGCCAACAAAAAAGGAGATGGAAGACTGGCACATGAAATGAACTAATAGACGTTCATACGTACAAGCACGACGAACACCGCGAAATTCTGGAGGAAAAGGGTGCGTCTTCGTGTTCAGTAAGAAAACAAGTGAAATTTAGAAGATTCTTTGTAACCCATATCTTTAGTGCAACTTATACATATAGTTAAGTAGTGCACAACACTCGACGTTCGAGAAATGGGTCTAATGACAGCTTGTGAATAATCAATGTAGCTTTCTGTTGAAATCAGAACATTTTTAGCCACATGTTTGATGATAATTGTTGCGCCCTCTCTAATTGGCTATTATATAAAATGGCAATATTGATTATGACATCAAAATCAGAATGCCTGCTGGACATGCTATGACAATTACTCAATTCACATGCAAAAGTAATGCATATAATCAATGGACAGTAAGCAAATTTCCGGAATAAATGTACATATGAGTTCTAGAGAAGCCACACGTCAAAGACTTGAAAACAACATCGACTAGACCTTCGAACACAGTTCACTTATATCACATCATTTAATGAAGACAAACACTCAACATTTTAAATCAAAACTCTGATGAAAAGGAAAAAGGAAATCCTAATGACATAAAAAGGTCAAATTCACGTTCCTGAATGATTCAACACTTTCACAGGTGTGCTATTTCTTTCTCGTGCACGTTCGAATTTAAAACTGCAGAAAAAATTTTGCAGCCTTAACGATCTGCCAACCATTGTGTTTTGATGACAGCTGCCTGAAAACTCTAATTCTCAGAGACTTCAATAATCGCTGAAAAAAAGTGGTTCAGTGCGACGAATTTTCAAGAACTACTACAGAATTTATGACAGCGTTTCTCACGGATTATTCAGTTGATCCTGCTGGTTCTACAACGTCGTTCTATATTCACAAATGTTCCAGGTCAATGAATCAATGCAACATATTTGCAATAGAAATTATCCGAATTTTGCCGGAAAATCAACAACAAGAAATGAACCATTACAATCGGAACAAATTTACAAAATTCGCATAGCTCTATTAAGATGCCACCTCAAAAAAGGTGAGCCTACAATGTTCACGAAGCATTTTTGATCGTTTTGCGTTTCTTGTGAATAAAGTGATTTCTGAAATGAAGACCAATTACGAAATGGGCGCATGAAGTAGAATGGCACCATGGTGCAATAAACGCCTTGCCGGTGGTTTAAACCTGTTGAGAGTCAACCAAGCCATGGAATTGATGCTAGGCCTGTATGGGTGAAACTTCATCCATTCAATGGAGGCAGAACCGCCTGTGAACACCCCAGCACCATTTATAGTACGATTATAAAGAGATAAATCCATATCACACAATAAAGCAAGTAAACCTGTACGAAACCATTGTACCTTCACATATAATTTAATACATCGGCTACAAACCATTGCTACACTAGTATCTTTTGAAGTGAATCAATGCATATCTGGTCTCTGCAATGACGCCTTGATAGCCTGCCGATGAATCACCTTAGTGCGGCTAACCTCTCAGTTAAGTTTTGCACCGATTCACAAATCCCAGAGAGGTGGAAAATTTGGTGAGTTCTGAGCGTGGGAGTCAACCATCCATGATCTATTGATCAACCACTTGCGTGTCGCAGACTACCTCTGATAACTACGCCACACGCGCTTTTGATGTTTCTAGAACACTTGGAATTTTGGTGCGCCAGATGAAGGAATGACCGTTGAAAGAAGTGAAGCAAAACAAGAGAAAAAAAGCTGATTTAGTCGTTTTCGACGTTTTGTTACGCGAGTGGCATACGTACGTCTTGGTGATTTCGTTCACCTCGTCAGTGCCACACGCTCCATTAGGCAGCCTACATCGTGGAAGATGGAATGCACTATATTGAGACTTGACGACGTGAAACGTTGTTAGGGTCCCGTAACAGTCGATGGTGTATTGTTGCGTAACAAAACCTTAATAACGACTAAATCGATTTTTCTAATATATCGAAGTTCTGAAAAAAGGCTTTCTAACAGTCGAATAGAGAACAGTGTCTACTTCATAAGGAAGAAGGGTAGATTTGGCTATTTTTAGATAAAATGATAAGTTAGCAAACGTAATAAATCAGAAAATGACAGCCACAGGCCACCGAATCAGAAAAGGTCGTGACAATTTTTCATGTCCTCAGATCTCGAAATAGTGCGCCTCTACATTCCTACAATGTAGAGTGGTCAGCGGCGTTTTGTGGCACTGACCAGGTGAGCGAGATCACCGAAACGCACGTATGCCACCGATCTAACAAAATTGCAAAGACGGTTAAATGAGCCTTTCTGAATGTTTTGAGGCTCTAAAAAAGGAGGTTCCAAAAACGGTGGTAGAAAAGAAGGAAATTTTTCTGTACAAGATGACAAGGGGACAAAGTCAGAATGAGTATTAATAGTGAATAACAACGATGACGTAGTGACTGGTGATGCGTTGCATCAGTAAGCAACGTGATAAGCCAGCACATGGTCCAATTCTCATCCCAGGACTCTGTTACAGCTAATCACCGAGTACCTTAGGGTACGCCTTAGCCTGGCTGCCTCCATGACTGCTCGAACAGCATTCTATGACATTCATAGAGATGGCGAAATTCTCCTGTAGCAGTCGAAGCAACACGTGGAATGTCGAACACCGCTGTGTAGGATGAATGCGAGCATACGAATCAAATGCAAAAAGTACTGAGAGGGATCCGCACAGCAAATTGTGATAACACGCCGCGTAAAAATATTTAGAAATAGAACTGAAAATTACCAACTTTTGAGGATTCACATAAGTAGTGTGCGTGAAAATTCGTGTGCAATCCTTCGATCAAAACCAAATCCACTTGATCGTCATTAACTCGACAATTCAAACGGTTCAAACCTGCGTAAATTTTCCTATACGATACATCTATAAAAGATGAGATAAAATCTGCAAAAGAATCCCAGAGCAAACCGCAAATCGCGACAAGGAGAACCTTGCTTGTAATGATTAGACATGAGCCTCTTGTTGTCGATAGCACTGGCATGACACTTCTCAAAGAAATACTAATTCTATGATCTCACCGATGGGAAAAAAGTGAGTGAACAAACAGAAAAAAGATAATGCTCTCGGTGTTCATCAATCCCTGAAAGATGCGCCAAATATTCGTCTTTAAATCTAACATCGTTTGACACAGCATGCTGCTTCTAATGGCACGCTGGGGGCTAGACGTCATTGTAGACGTAGATGGTTGGGTCCATGGTTTCGTAAGGGTTTATTGTTGGGAAATAACATAGTGCCCTCATAGGTTGACAAGGAAGAGCAAAACACAAAACAAATGTGTTCGCGTTTTTAGCTCTAAAGAGTAGGTGGAATCAAGGAGTGATACTCTTCAGTGTTATGCTAAATCTAATTATCGCCTTCAGAATAAATTGATAAAAAAATTATGCTCTCGGTGTTGATCAATCATTGACGGATGCGCCATGCAATTGTCTTCTTCAAGCATCGTTTACCCTTAGAATGACTCGAGACGGCCCACGGATCTACCAAGTCGGTACTGCTGTCCTCCCAGGCAAGTCTGGTACCAATTCACCGATCCATGAGGGGTGGAAAGCTTGGTGGGCCTTGACGGCGAATTTGAACCATAGATCATCGAGTGATCGACTGCTTTTGTCGCAGAGCGCCTCTAACAACTGCGCATCAATCGGACCTCAATACTTCTATCATTCGATTTTTCTCCTCTCATTTATCCTTTGTCTTAGAGGTTCGTCTTCTTCATGAACATTGTAAAATACTCGTCGAGCAGATCACCTTGCATAATCGAGGATAGCCGGGCCAGGATGTCTTCTGGAGCACTCCTTGATTGTCGGGAGTTAGAGAGGTGAAAAGACAACTTCGCGTCGAGCAACACTGGCCACTAGGCCACCGAGTCCCAGATATAATACAACAAAAATGAATAAATGCTGTGCCTTTTCTGCATAGGTAGACCGTTGACAATTCGTTTTGGCGCTGAAGAAGCGATCGATTAGAGTCATTGATACAGAATCGATTCAATCGATAAGGAAAACAAGAAAAATGAGAGGATATGCACTACTTACCTTTCGAGCACACCAGTCATAAACGTTATCAGCGAGTAATCGTCATGTAAGGAACAATCGTTGGCGATCACTGTCAATATAAAATTACAGTCGTTGAGCCGACTTTGAAGAAACAAGGAAGAGTTTTGCGTTTACTTCCTAAAAAGCCTTTTTAGTGCACTTTAACAGCAAATTAAAATCGACCTCATCATTTCGTGAAAGTTCCTGCGCACTTGGGGTGCGTGATGGATTTTCGCAACATTTGCCACAAACGGCGTCGAGGTGATTAGGGCTTATGGGCTGTCATTTACCTGACCTTCAGTAGTTAATTGATAGCAAAATTTTTTGACAGTTCTGATATTAAGTGCTGTTTTTGAAAAAGTCTTGATAGAGTGTTGGAAGAGCGAAAAGAAGATTACGTGACGCATATCATAACCCAGGCTGCTTGAGCTTATACTTGGCGAACTTATTCGGCAACATAAAAAAATGAAGCCTAAGTTTATAGATCGATAGAACAAAGTCTCTTCTACATTTCCAATCCAAAGAGCGCAGAATCCCTACGAAACAGCGAGATAACATCCAAATAAATAACGGAAGCACGCCCAATAATGGGCGCAGAATGCGGAGATCAAGTTTATTTCTGCAGCTACAGCGCCGTAAAAGGGCGTTTTTAGGGCACAAACACAGTTTTGTAATTGCCGAGATTTAGGCTATCGAACGATAACTATATGTTTGACAAAAATCTAGAAAAGGTATGTTCTCAGAGAGCTGAAAAATGGTTGAGATGAGCTAGTCGTGGTGATGGGTTAGCAAGAAATATTCCGGTTCATTTTGTTGGTTATTGTTCATGCAATTGAGCTAATTTTAGTATCGTTTAAAGCGGCTTCTTGCTGTGATTTTGATATATAGTACATCTTAGGGATTGTTCGACGCCAAGAGCTCTATACTTTAGCTTCATCGTAAACTCAACGAACTGTGCGCACACGAGAAAGAAGTGCTAGAAAAAAGGATGAAGATATAGGCGTTGATTAGTTCCTGACGGTTGCGCAACGCATTCGTCTTTAATTGTTAATTCCGTGTGAGGTGATTGAATGGATATCTGGTCTTTACAATGATTCGTGTGACCAGTCGATGGACTGGGCAAGTGTGGCTAATTTCATTTTTATTCCAGTAAGTCTTCTGATAAGTTTGGCACTAAAGCAATAAATATCAAATATAATAACCACAAGTAATTGAAATTGTTCAACATTACTATTCTATGTATGCGCCATCAGCCTGAACACATTTCTGCCATCTCTCAGGCAACAAATCATAGCGCTTTGTGCAGAATTTTCTGAGATATCTTTTGCAACAGATTTGTCCGTACTTGTTGCATCATGGCCGCACAACAAAGCTTTTATCACAATTCGCTGCTTAAGGAGTACGAGGTTGGATGCGATGCACAGATAGCTTTCGAAAACGTCAACCGTGCAGGGACTCAAGAATGTGCCCAAGCGAACAGTGCTTCGAAACTTTGTTGAGCTTTGCGCAGGCAGACAACACCAACATTGAGGACCACCTGCGCTCCGGACGTCCACGCGAAGTTGATCGGGAACTGACAAAGAAAAGTTGACCAAGCTGGGCTAGGAGGTGCTGGATTATCCGCCGTACAGCCCTGACTTGTCAACGTCTGACTGTCACCTCTTCCGGTAGACTGAGCGCTTCCTGAGCAAGAAGTTCCAAGACATCAGTCATCTGCGTTGATTATTGACAACTTTCTTTGAATCCGAGAATGACGAGTTCTATGAGTGTGATACTGACTTGCTGCCTGAGAGATGGGGGAAATGTGTTGAGAATGACGGAAACAGAGATGAATAGAGTTGTTAAGAAATTTCGACTACTTCTGCTTAATTAGCATAGCGTTTATTGCTCTAGCGCCGAAACTTATGAGATGACGTACTGAATTGAAAATAAAATCGCGAGCCTACAGAATGATAGAAAACAATTTCTTCTACAACTCTAATACGAAAAATCTGAAAATTTCTACGAATGGTGAAAGAACTTGAAGAATAAATAAAGAAAATCGCACATTTCCATGTCTGCTGCAAGGGCGCAGCGCGATTTGAGAGAAGCGCAATAACACGCATTGAAAGTGAAACGTGATTACACATTTGCTGCCACACTGCACCAATAATACCTTTCCAAATAACAAACCTATTTTAAAAATTTCCGAGAGTTAGGTTATCGAACGACTCTTTAAGTTTGAGAAGAAAAAAAAGCGGGAAGAGTCTTGCCTCCAAAGGGCTGGAAAATGGATTGAGACAAAGGAATTGCATAAACGATTTTCGTGAAATGATTTTTCCCCATCATTGCTTGTCATTATCGGTCGACTATCAACAGCACCGCTTTGACTAAGGAGACCACAGTCCAGCGAGGCTCCAATACGGCCGACATCGCACTTCCGGTGGTTCGTCTTGCAGGACTGCAACGAACTCATACGGACTAATATTTGGCATTTTGGGGAATAAAGAAATTGCTGCTTCCCCCTCCTTTCTCCCTACTAATATTTACTTATTTTGCATACTCATGCTACTGATCTAATTAATTACAGAGTTTGCATTGCCGGGGACGAATCGATAAACGCTGCGCGTCTAACGCTCTCTCTATCTGCTCTTCGCCGCGAGCTATATCTATCTCTGACTCTGTTTCCCTGTAACGACACGTGAAAACTCCGCCCATATCGCATATAGAGCTCGAGAATCGGTAAGCGACACTTCGACAGCGACGATGCGTGTAGTCCGGCGGCTCAAATTCACTACTAAGCTAGCTGCTCTATTCTTACAGTTCATTGGGACCTCCAAGCAGACTATCTCCCTGAATTGGGAGAGCGACACGGGGTTGCTAGAAATGTTACAACCCCGTGTTGGCTCGCCAGCCTGAGGAGATATTCCTTATTTGTACTGAGGTTAAATGGTGGTGAGTTGCTAGAAATAGTGAATCATTAATTTATTGAGACAGCAAAGCTCTCTGTTATCTTAATAGTCTGAGGAAATAATAGCTATTCGTACCGACGTTAGGTGGCGGGTCGGCTTCTGGATAGTCTATGGAGACCAATCTCTGTTTCACAGAGCGTGCTCTCTTGCACTTATCATATTAATTCTTGACATTAATATGCCCGTGACGGAGTACTAGTGATGCAGTTCATCACAAACATAGCGCTGGTCAGAACCACAAAAGCTCACTAAGCCTCTCATTAATTCAGTGTCGAAGAACTGATAAGAAACTTGTCTGAGAAATTTCCGCTATTTGCAAAAGAAGTGAGATGAGTCCGAATTTGATCGAGTGGACCAGCATGAAACGACGTTCATGAAGAACGCGACAAAACACAAGAGTAGCCAAATCTGATGCGAAAAGCTCGGAAAGCTGAACGGACGATGACGAGCTAACAAATGGAACCCGAGACCTGCTGGAAGCCAGGCTGTAAATGTGGATATGGGTGTAGTTGAAACATTCGTTCATGTCACTGCTATGGAGAGCCGAGTTCTGCACAAATGTCCATGTGAGACAGATATAATGACTGAAACATTTCTTTTTCGATGAGATAGCGACTATGAACGTCCTATCGGTTTATCAGAGACAATTTATTGGAACGAAACAGCCGTTCCGCAGATATTAGAG
Source organism: Parelaphostrongylus tenuis (assembly GCA_019055375.1). NCBI lineage: Eukaryota > Metazoa > Nematoda > Chromadorea > Rhabditida > Metastrongylidae > Parelaphostrongylus > Parelaphostrongylus tenuis. The sequence continues at coordinate 28,278 of JAHQIW010004978.1, forward strand.
CACATATGCCTACTTTAGACCTTTAGTGGCGAGGCCAGCAACGCACATCCGCCAATAGTGGGCATTCATATTCTGATAACATATTCTGAGTCGTTCTTGAAATCTCTTATTGCACATATAAAGTGCTAGACATTTGTTTGGGTCTTTGATCCTCATCAGTAACATGATACCTGTCGATTCAGTCAGTTCCTCGAGGACAGCCCCCTATATTATAGAGGAGCCGAGGACGAGCTGTTTACAGTGAACATACGATGAAAAAATTACCGTGGCTTTCTTGCAGTGTGATTTATTGCAGAAAGCATGACTCATGGAGGTAACAGAGCATCTCTAACAATACCTTTGAGAAAGTTACTCAACCGAAAGTGCAGTGCTACTGATGAAGCTGAAAGGCTGAAACATGTGTTTTACACTATGTGAGTCCCCTAGCACACCTAATGAAATGCTCAGAATATGTTATTAGATTATATTGTTTTGAGCGAGTTCTTAAAGTCACTCAAAACAAAAGGTATGACAATGATTTTTAACAGTCGCGATCAATCGAGTGTACAACATTGGATATTGGGTGTTTCTTTACCAAATGGCGCATGTAAATAGTTCGGGGTCGGTTCCTCCATATAGCAGACATCTGTGAGCGATAGTGATTAGACCGAAAGGCACCGTAGACCTGAGAGGCCCGCAATGCCGAAACGTGTGTCTTGTACTGTATAGGTGCCCAAACAGACATCATGAAAGGCTCAAAATACGTTATGAGTTTAATAGTTACGTGATAGTATAAATCAAGGTGATTATGGAACTAAATTATGTTTTTGACAAGGTCTCCAACGAGCATGTAAGAACGAAAGTTTACGTTTCGCACTATGAAGCCTAAGATGTATGGGCTTAGAATTCATAGCGAGTTTAAGTGGCAATATAGATTAAAAGTAAAATTTTCTACCTAAAGAGCGACAGAAAAACGTTTGTCCTACAAGTTTATTACGAAAATCGTAAAAACTCCTGTGGAGAGAGAAAGTCCGAAAAGAAACTATAGCAAACATTCTTTTGAGGCGGCTCTCAGAGCGCGGCGCAATCAGAGAGACGCGATAATGCGCGCTAAAGATAAGACGCGATCGTTTAACTCTACTTGATGCTGCACCTCATTGACAAGGCCTTTTCAAAAACAAACATACTTCTAGAATAGTTGAGAGTTAAGCTAATGAATAACTACTAATGTCCGGAAAATAAAGTCCTAAAAAAAAAGGAAGGTCTTGTCTTAAGACGGTGGAAATGGATTAGGCTGAATGATTTTGTAGCAAAATTACTATAAATCAAAAAAGTGCATAGCACCAATCAACAGCAAGAACCACGAACATACTTGTCCGATACTGTTGTTTATCATGAGTAAAAGTCTTAAAGTGACATTTTTCCAAAAAATTTGGGTAGTTTTTCAACTCATCGGCAACCGATTTCTTCGCATATTTACCACATGACGCTGCTATGAGGTCACCGCGAAGGCCCAACTTGCCTGACCAAAATGGAAGTCTCTGATGATTAGAATTTTATGGAAAGAACTTTGCACTTGCCGTACATCTACGCCTTCCAATACACTCCAGCACGCTTCCCTTATCTTAAGAAACACTTGAACCACCTGAGGACAAGGCTATTTTCGCCCTTCTTAGGATTTTCAATGGTTATTCGCAATTTGAACCTCAGCAATTTTGATATTGAATTTGGCTCTTGAGAAGCTGTACCGACTGTAGTATAGCAGCGCAAATAAAATCGAAGTTTTCACTCCCAGCAAGCAATATCGCGTCTCTCGAATCGCGCTGCAAGCAACAATCTTGGAACTGCGTCGAAAGGGCGTGATCTTCGATTTTATTTAAATCCCTCCCCTCCATTTCGTAGAAATTTCTGGGAATCACATGACGTTTTTCGAGCCGTTTGGCAGGTCGAAGTACTATACAGGTGCCTGTTTCGTTCCCTACGACTCTTCGATATCACATTACCCCTTTTGAGCCAATCCCTTTAGGCTGTACTACTTCATGATAAAATGACGCCGAGTAATAAATCACCACAAGTCAGGTGTCGCCTGCTTTGCAGTGACTTATTGTTCGGTGCCGATTTCTTCATAGAGGTGTATAGCCTCAAAGGATCAAGTAAATCAAGGGACTGTGCTGTTGAAGAATCCTGGAGGACGAAACACGTGCCTGTCTAGCACTTAAGCCTCACAAACGATTTAAACATGTTAAATCAGTACCAGACTATATCGTTTTGAGCGAGCCTATAGAAAAGCAATCGAATAATGAAATTTCTGAGTTTTCCGTATTAGAAGTAAGAGAGTAACTTTATCCCAGCTTTCTGTGTTATGGGATCAAGCTACTACTCTTATTTGAGATTGCGAAATAACCGCCATGAGGTCTAAGTCAAACTCTGGTAGTGAGAAACGTGATTTTCTTTCTAGCGCTCTGTGAAAACCTCTTCAAAAACCAAACATAGCTTCAGAATCATCAGAATTCTTGCTATCAGGTGACTACTAGAATTCGCGTCAAAGTGTCACTGATCCTAGCCCGGCAAAAAATGCGTAAAAGGTCGGGAACGTGATCTCGTTGAGTTATTCCATGAGTTTTGGCACTGGAACTATAAACACCGAATTTCTTAGCTAAAAGTAATTAATATTGTATGATGGTATCGTTCAATGGCCCATGTTCTTGCGAACATTTTGATATACAACTTGCCTATACTTCCTTTGAGATGGAGCTGTTGTGAGAACGGAATAGCTTGCTACTCATGTACGAATTGCGCGTAGAAGAAAATGCTAGTGAAGTGGCGCGCAAGATTGATGGAACTTCCTGTGGGTATCCCGAGCGCCACTGGTCCTCCAGACTGTTCTCTCCAGCTTTAAACTTTGAAAATCACTCTCTAGCCGTTCTTTCTACAATCGTATCATCGCTGCAAGCTCCACTGTTGTTGCGCGCTGCTTATCAAGAACAGTATTCGGATGAGATTTAAGCTACCGAGCGACTAATAAAAGTCTGAAGAAGGCAGAAAAGGCTTGGTGGCCAAAATTATGATAGATAGAGTGAGAGAACTGAATTGTACTGACACTTCAACAACTCACTTTCGGCCCAAAAAGTCGGACACCGAATTGTCGATGATCGCCGTCCTTAGCCATTCGCATTATCACATCCAACTCTCAACCAAACTATTCACTCATGAACAAACTTAATTAGATTCCGATAATTAAGTCTTTTATAAAACAGCGTCGTTCAAACAAACTACTTCTGCAGTAACCAAATTCTCTAATCCAAAAAAGCATCCACCCACCTAATGAGCTGTCCCCGACAATAGCAGCACTTGACCCGTAAACGGTACCCGTGCAGCATCAGCAATCATTTTTGGTACAAGTGATATATATATCAAAATAACCGCAAGAAATTGCTCGAAACGATAATAGAGACGAAAACTCAAATGCATGAGAAGTAGTCATTAAAACTTTCTAGTTTTTTTCTAGAACTTCCACCAGTCATTTGATGGCTCAACTCTCAGCGATACGCTTTCGTAGGCCGCTGTTTCAATAAGGGTAAGATTGAGTTTCCACACTCGGCACCTCATTTGATGCGAATGTAGCGAATTTACATTCGCCTCAGTCATACACCCTACCTGACGAGAAATGCGCGTTTATTTTAGTTTTTGATCCTGCAGCGCCTCGAGAAAGTCTTTTTAGGACATTAAAGTAAAATTGAATTGACCAAAATCTGAGCTACCAAATTACTGCCATAAGTCTGAGGGAAAAGAGAGAAAATCCTTGTTCCCAAAGAGTTGTAAAGTGTTGCACGTTAACCGAATAATACCAATGTTTCTGTAGCGAAAGTTCATAGGTTGGTAGTGATGGTAAGTACTGGGTGTCAAGTTCCGACATCGACCAGGAAGTACGGAAAGATGACCAACGGTTGAACCATTTCGCTGTTTCAAAGTTCAAAGAATCATATTTCAAAGAAATATCTTCCACAAACGAAACAGTCCATCTTTTTCATTTTGTAAAAGCTCAAATTTTCTTCTATAGACGAGTACACTTATGTTTGGCTTAAATTAATGAAATGCCGTACAATCCCGTTATCGAGACTCATTCTTCAACTCTTTGGAACACAGCCTTCTTTACTTCTGCCTAAAAATTCAGTAACCATTCTGTAGCCTGAATCTCTGTGATTTCAATAAACAGTTTTATTTGCGAAAGTCTCCTCAAAATGTTGTAGCAGCAGAAGTAAGACCAGGTGTGCAGCTCAAAATGCGATCATGGTTCCACGTGTATTTGTAACTCTATTAAAGCTCATGAATGGTCTTTCGACATATTTTAATTACTTATTTGATAGCACAGGCTTAGATGATTCTAAGGCTAAGTTTGGTTTTTGAAATTCAAATAAATTGAAAAGGTTTTCACAGGTGGTGTTAGAGCTAAAAGAAGTCTACGGTTCACACTTCTAGGATCAGCCTAAATAGGCTTTGGCTTAGTAGCTCCTTTATATGGCAATATAAAATGAAAAGAGAAGGCCATTGCCCATAGAACGACAGGGCAAAGTTTGCTATACAGTTTCAATACGGCGGTCCTATAAATTTCTACCAAATAGAAAACATTCCAAATAAACAAAAAAATTCGCGCCGCTTAAAGGTGGCTCCGGAATCCCTGCGCTCGATAATGCGCGCTGAAGGCGAAACGTAATCTTATTTTCAATGCCATAGCGGACTAACAAGGACTTCCCAGAAACCAAGCATAGTACTAGAATTCCCGAGTATCAAGATATCGGATGAATTCTAAGAATATACATAAAACAAGGAAAAGAGGGGCACTGCCCTCGAAGGATTTCGAAATTGGTCCCGATTGCACCTGAATGCTAGATATGGGGTCATGGCATTACCTAACCGGGCGGTGAAGTTATCTAACGACAGAATTAAGAAAAGAAACAGCACAAGATCAAGTTTCTCGGAGACCATCTTCTCCAACAAATGAGTGGATGCCGTACTCGAGAACGTCACTTTATAATAGCGTGGCGAGAAATAAGCGTGTCTGAAACCAAGAAATCTCCTCCTGTAGCAACGTCAAAAAAAGCCGCAATCGATCTATTCTATTTTTAGAATTTTTTCGTCGTAACACGATACTAAACCAGCGACTTTGATTTCAGACGGATAGACGTCTATGAGAGAGGAGACGATGGGAGGGATCGAGTGAAGGATAGGAGGGCTAAACGTGATCGGATAAAAAACACAATTTCGCAATCTCAGGGAGAATGGGCCTCTAAATGCTTAAAGCGAAATAACAGTAAATTCAAAACGTCACTTGTGAAATGTTGAATTTTCTCATAGGTTTTCGCACAACAGCAAAATCATCAAATTTGATAATAACATGGATTACTGGCAGTCTTTCGATAGTCTGAGTCTTGAAAATTTTGATGTAACGACTGATTTCTGCAAAGGCCTGTATAGACCGCTGGTAGAGCAAGAAGCAAAGCATGTTTCGCATTCGAAGTAGTAAGCTCGTCGCTGGAACTTTACAGCAGGTTTATTTAGTAATGTAAGACATAGAAGAAGAATTTCGTACCTATAGAACAGTAGAACAAAGTCTCCTCTTCAATTAGTATACAAAAACATATAAATATTTCAGGAAAGAGGAGAAAAACTTCTAAATAAGTGAGACTGGGTGTAGCTATTTCAGCAACCGCTTCGAAAAAAGAGCGATTTCTCTTACTTCTTTAAAAATTTCTAACCCTTTTTAGGAAAATTTTCAAGTTTTTGTATGAGAATTGTAGAGAAGACTTTGTTCTGTCGTTCTAAAATTACAAAAACTTTTTATGCCTTAGACTGCCAAATACTCCCGCTGTAAAGTTCAAGCGAAGAGCTAACTACTTCGACTGCAAAACATGACTTTCTTTTTGCTCTAACGGCGCTCTATGCAGGCCGTTTCAAAAACTAGCCATAGCATCGAAATTGTCGAGATTCAGGCCATCGAATGACTGCCAGTAATCTATGTAAATTAGTAATTTTTATATTTATTGCTTTGGTGCCAAAATCTACGAGAAGATCTAATACAAACGGACCTTCGTATAGGGGTGTCGAGGTAAATTTTGAAGACTACACGTCGACTGAGCGAAACGACACTTGGTTTTTACGAGATGCGCTGAAATTCCTAGAATTACTAAGTAATATGCAAGACATCAGGCACCAAGAGGGAGTTGAACCCGTGTCTCATCCATACCGGGGAGCGTTCACCACTACGCCACTGAGGCCATCGCTTTGCTTCCACTAGAAGAAGAATGAATTATACGTGTCCAAAGAATCGGGTTAAACTTAGCTTCTAACAACTACGACGGTTTTTATCGAAGAATCGATGACAGCAAAGTGGGGAGGTGGCCTCACGAAGTGGCGTAATGGTAGCATGCCGTTCATTTATGGCGTGAAACGCCGGTTTACCTCCCGGTTTGCTGTCACGTCTGTGGCGTTGCACTCAGTACTCTTAGGTGTAGATCTTTGTAAAATCATGACCATCCGAAAAAGAGTAAAAAAGCGCTCCATTGGAAGAAGTAAACTGACCTTCGGAGTAAAATCTGGTACCGCCTCAAAATCGTCAAGCCTGACTTGAATACAGTGAACTCGTAAGGCCGACATCTCTTCATCGATTAGCTAACTGATCTGATTTTTGACCTTCGACAAATCGATGACAAAGTAGTGTATCTTCCTGTGATAGGTCGTTTTCTTCTTGGCAACAGTCGCCGTATAAGCGATCTTCTCAACAAATTGTCCTGCAACTGACTGGAAAAGAATTTAATATACCTTTAAGACATTGCCGACTACCAAGATCGTAATGGATCTCAAATCGTAAAGATCTCACCAAAATCAATTGCAGTCCTCCTTATACTTTTGGAATTTTTCAAGACTTTTATAATGAACTAAGACATCTCATCGGTGGATAGCTTGTAAGGAATGTCTGCAACGATTATTACTAATGATAGGCAAAGATCCTAACCCCGGCGGGAGTCCATCTCACGTTTCTTTCATACCGGAAGCGTAGGCTACCATTACACCACCAAGGCTACCTCTAGTCTTTTAAGACAGTCAACACACGGCCTCCGTATCTCTAGCTGGTAACTCTGGACGGTCTACTCCACCTCCTCATCATCACGAACTCCCAGCGTGCGACACTTTTGTTAATTTGGATAGTTGTTGGGAGAGGTCAATTGATTAATAGTATAATGAACATGGACAGTGCAGTGATTAGGGTTGCTTTACATCGCGTATGTGGTCGATGGTTGATATCGTGCTCAAGTCTTACCTTGCCTTGCCTCTCTCTGAGGTCGGTAAATCGGTACCAGGCCTGTCTGAGAAAGTAACAGTACCGATTTATATTATCGGTGGGCTACCGCGAGTCATTGTAAAAGCCAAATATGAATTCAATTGTCTCAAATGAGGCCACGAATGAAATCAAATCTATGGCACATCGCTCAAGGATTGTCCAACGCCAAGAGTTTTATGCGGTTCCTTTGTATTATTCAAGGGCAAATAAAGAAACAAACCCTTTTGTCGGACAACACAAGAATGTTAGTGATCGTTGGAAAGCTCAAATCTCTGTTTACTTCGCTATGTGCTCCGTCTCAGAAAAGACCCTCTAAAGACGCTGTAGCATTGAAAATAAAACAATGCTTTCTTTTGTCGAGCGCTTTCACTAATACGTGGCTGGAAGCACGGAAAGTATACGAACGTGTAAAGGAAATCTTGTATTATCAGAGTGATACGTTTTTTCTGAAGCTTTTTCTGAAGCGAATAAAAAATCTTTAATTGAATAACAAAAATTGCACTCCACATGTGAAATGCGCCAACGCAATCGATCTATCGCCGTATGGAATCTACGGCCAGAATCTCCCCACTCTGCCACCTGCCTACGCCGGTCCACACACTAGCCGAGAAACAGCGCCAGTTTATGTGGAACTCAACCTATTCTTACTGCTTCACTGCAGTGAAACGATTTTTCTATAAAATAAGCCCGGCTTTGAAATCCTGGAAACCAATGCTATCGAATGGTTACTCAGTTCCAGAAAGCAATTCTGTCCAGCGAGAAATATGCGTGTGTTGAAATAGATGTTTTCTTTCTGCTATAGCTTTATAGAAAGCCTTTGTCATAAAATGGTTATGTAGCGCAGTAGCTAGAGATTTAAGCTTGCGAAAAATTACTAACACTGTTATGAAAACTTCCTATCCAGTAAGAGGTGTCGTTTCTTCCTTTGTCCTCGCATAACATAAAAGACCCCTTATCCTTTGAGCTTTAAAATCCTCATAATTATCAATAATATGCATCCATTTGCTGTGAAAGATCTGATGTTTTCCTTTGGAAAAGAATGAGGCTGGAGATTAAGCAAGTCGGTGAGGTCACGTTTGATCTGACTGTAATTTTTAATGTTCCCGTAGAAGCTGTTTCAGGGTGCAGAAAACTTGGTATCCGACGGTGCAATATCAGGACTATGCGCTGGATGCCATACCGTGATCTAGCAGATTTTCTACAAAGCATGATAAGTCGACTTGCTGTGTGAGGTCGAGTGATGTACTGGAGAAGGGCGATAGATAGTTATTTATTGGACGCTTCTCTCGCACTGCTGCAACCAACTTCCAGAGTTGTTCACCGAAGACATCGGTACCGATTGTTTGCCTATCGTCAAGCAGTTATCAAAACAACATGTCCTGTTCGTCCCAAAAAACCCAGAGCACAATCTTTGAAGCCTAGAACATACGCTTTAGTTGAGCTGACGGGTCTGGCTGCTAGTATCCTGGACGAACATCCTATCACCTTGCTAGAGCTACTGGAACAATCTTCAACATACCACGACTTTTTGGCAATGACCTGATTTAAAATATGAAAAAGCTTGGTTCCCGCATTATGAGCCGACTAATGAAAAACCGATCTCATTCCCTATATAAGAACTTTTCATAGAAGTTAGTAATTATTCGGAAGCTTAGATTTTCGGCTACAACTCCACATGGCCGGTTTTCAAATATGATTCTTTGACGTTGTTACAGAAGGCAACTCCTTGAGCTTCACACGCGCATATTCCTCGCCGGAAAAAGCTCTTTTTGTAAAGTATTAGCAATCTTTCGATAGTGTTTTCGTTGCTGATTCCAACGCTTTTCTTGTATCCTGAAAAGACCGTTTTTTTGTGACGCAAAGGGAAAGTAGGTTGAATTTCCATCTGCGATCAATAGATCAATTCACGTTGGGCTGGCTGAGGCAGCCACGTTCGATGACGCGACGATCATCGATTTTTCGGGCATTTAAACGCGTAGAGAAGTATCACGTCAGCAGTTCACGTGGTAGACTGATGCGCACACGTCTCAACTGGCCAATGAGGCCATTGATAGCAGATGGGAATTCAACTTATTTTACTTTTGCCTATCAGAGAAACGGTCCTTTCAGAATATAAGCACAGCATTGGTATCAAATTCGATTACGATATTGATGATTACTGACACCAAAAAAGAGCTTCGTCCGGCGAGAAATAAGCGTGTCTGGAACCAAGAAATCTCCTCCTGTAGCAACGTCAAAAAAAGTCTTTTCTGGAAAGCGGCGACGTGGGACTGTAGCCTAAAGTCTCAACTTTCGAATGGCTACTAACACACCTAAAAAAGTTCCTGCCGAGCAAATGAGAACGGTTTTTCCTTTGTCCCCTCGTGACTGAAAAGAACCCCGAATCGTTTCTATCGCTTCTCTCACACTGCTGTTGCCCGGATCCGGAGATGCTTCCCGTAGACACCGGTAGTGATTGTCTGTCTTTTGTCAAGCAGTTTCCAAAACAGCATACCCTGTCAATCCCAAAAAGCGAGAGCATAATCTTCCAGGCTGAGAACTTTGGCTGTAGTTAGGATGGCGGGTCTGGCTGCTAGTATCCTTGCTTTGGATCCTATCTCTTAGCTAAAACTGCCTACTAGAGCATTTTTAGACATACCACTACCTTTTGATAATGACCTGATTCAAAATAGGAAGAAATACTCATGTGAAAAAATTCAGGGGACAACTCAATATGACTGGGTAGCACTCGCCTTTGCGAGGGTGAAACGCAGGTTCGACTCCCGCCTAAGGTCGAATGTTTTGCATACCAAGCAATACGAGGTGCTCATCGAGGTAGGGCGATGGTACGATGCCACCACGCTCAAGGCTCACTAGTCCTTCCAATCCTCCGTGCTCATGTACCGCCAGTCATTGTGTAAGGCAGGTGTGCATTCATTCATCTCACCCGATGCTTGGTGAAATAGAATCCATGGCGCATCCCTCCATGGGTACATCAGCGCCAAGAGCGTCAGTTTCCTTTTTCTCGAAAGTTGATGGCAGTATACAATCTTAATGTTCACACTTCACATCACATAAACTTTTCTATTATATTTTGTAGTACAAGAATACATCAGGCTGGTGCAAAAGTGAATGCGGTTTGTGCATTTTTGAAATTTGCCGCTTTTTACTGGATATCCTTGAATATGTGTTGCTATGTTGAACGCATGTGGTGCAACGGTTAGAAGTACTCTGCGTCGCACATAAGGTCGATGATTCGATCACCTCTTATGGCTCACCAAGCCATCCATCACTCCTGGGTTGGTAATTTGTTAGCGGACTGCTCTCAAACTTGCCTGAGAAGATGAGGAGCACTCGATGCAGCGTGAGGCCACTGCGAGTCATTGTAAGAGCCAGATATGCATTCAATCACCTTAAACGAAATTAAGAGTCAAAAACAAATACATGGCGCATCCTTCTAGGAATGATGAATGCCGAGTGCTTTATCCTTTATGTTGCTATGTTAGATATCATTTTGATGCGTACTCCTCGCTTTATGTTTCGTTGCTGATGACGTATTACTTGCAGTTTAGTTTCTGATCAATTTAGACTATGGAAAGGATGTTAGACAAAAAGCAAACTCGACGATTTTCGCAAGGAAAAAAATCACGCGCTTATCTCTCATCAAATTCAAAGTGAGTCGCAAAGCAGGAGTGATAACTCTTAAAAATAGCTACTCTTTTGGTCCAGAAATTGTTAACGAACTTCCGGTATAGTGGTGGGTCATGAAGTAACGAAAAAGGAAACAAGAAATTTGAAGAAAAGGAATTTGGTAGTCGGTAATGAAAAGTTGACGACGAAAGACTAAGAACAATTCTGGAAACTAACCTTTTTAACACTGCACGAGATAGTGCGGATAAACTCAGTATCGACCTTCTTGAGGTCGTTCACTAGTTGAAGCGCTTTTGCATTAACCTAACGTCGCTCTAAAATGTACAAAAATTCTCTTCAAAATCGAGTGCCAAAGTCTAGGCAATTTAACCTTACTCGGAGCCTAGACGTACTATATTTTACCATAGCTCATTATTTGGTTAAGATAGCGTATAAGTAATAAAGATCAATGTAAAATCAATTCAGAAGTCTGACTTTCATGCGGGCTACTTATACGGAACAGGTCTCGGTGTGTAGCCATACACGTCGGAATTCAACCTTACTCGGAACTGAAAAATGAATCTGAGATAAGGTTCCATACCATTCGTTATGTACAGGCACTCTCCCCTACTATTCATTCCTGAACTTTTGATGTCCATGCAAGAGGCCTTGAAGATATTTTCACGGCCAAGGTTTTTGGATAATGACCTAGTAGTCTTGCTATGTACCTGATGGAGTTCTTGGGCGACTTTCACACTCTCCACATACATGCTCTCTTATAAGGGTTCTAAGTGGCCTCGTTGTTTCGCTTACGTATTCATCATTACATTTTTTCAATGAATATAGTCTATTGCGCCTGAACTCAAGCAGTTTCGGTCTCTATTATTAGGAAATGATACACAATCCTGTGTCTTATATAGACGGTCATGCAGGTGGTTCCGAACCAGGCGGTATCGCAATGTGCTAGATGGAATCTTTGTGAATGTTACAAATTTCCCAGACTACTGTTTTTCAGAACCTTTTAGTAGCGGCACTTATTTCGTTTGATATGAAGAGTATGTTTAAAAATATCCTCCCACTGGGATTTGACATACAATCGTTCTCATATGGGGCCTATCGCTCTTCTTAGCTAAAGTTAATTGCTGTTCTTTCGTATTCATCCAAACATACTATATGTCGTGTAAAATATAGCGACCTTTTGCTCTTTTCTTTTGGCACTATTCCGTAATCTACACCCTATTCCAACCCTTTATAAAAAACGTGTTTTTGGTCGTTTTCATCGTTCAAGTGGTCATTAGGTGCTGAAATAGAAAGAATTTGTATGGCGTATTTTAACTTGGAAAAGGCCTTCTTATTGCTCTGAAAGAACAAAAATAACATTTTGTTACTCATTCAAAGATTACTCCCTGAGCAAAGCTTTCCCTTCGGAGTTTCTGTAATCAGTCGACAGAAGTGAACTGCGTTTTATGCTGTACGAGCCAAAAGAAGATTAGGTTTCGTAAAACTGGATCACTTCTATTATCTGCTCGTCACTTCAGTTCCTTGAGAAATACGTATTTTTGATCGTTTCTAATGTTCAACTAATCAAAAGCTCAAATCAAAAGAATTCGAATGGTCTATCTCACTTTTAAAAAGGCCTTGTTATTGCGCTGAAAGGAAATTTTTGGATGAAGCAAATCTTGTCCTGGCTCTTTCAGCGCAGTAGGCCGCGGCCTCTTTAAATACGAAAACACTATTCAATTTCTTTAGATTTAGGCTATCGATTGACTACTTAAGCATCAAGAGTAAGCAAGAAATCTCGCAAGGGTCGAAACGGGGCGCAGATAAGAAAAGTACCCTACTTTTCTTGCAGAAAGACGTTTTAGATGTACAAATATGACTTCGCCGCTTCTTTTTTTCTGTAATAACAGGAAAAACGAAGATATCAAAAATTATTCTTGTTTTAGAGTGCGCTGGAAGTGCTTTATGTGTTTTTTATATAGGGAATATTTTATATGATGGTTTTTATAGGGTACCAAAGACGACTTTTGTACTCGAAAAACGCTATTTGCAGGGATTTTCTTTGCATATTGATTAGTCAAAAGTAACTGACATTGTTTGACTTGTGTATTTTCTTGCAAACATTTTACTGGAGACAACATGCCTATACATGCCTTTAGATGGAGCCGTCGTGGGAACGAATTCGCTTGCTACTCATGCATGACGAATGGCGCGTAGGGAAACCTTGCGAGTAAAGCGGCGCACAAATTCAATGGAGTGTGGAGCGAGCTCCATCTTAGAGCAAGTACGGGCAAAATGTGTACCAAAATCTTCGCAAGAAAATGCGCAATTTGAACGATACCAAAATAATGCGATTCGTCATTGCAAAAATCATCCGAAAAAACAAAAACTGCACGAACTTGGCAATTTTGCTGCCTGAAAACGCTCGACTTCGTGTTGCATAATCGATCGAAACGTCATAAAATAGCTGAGATGGAGAGATTTCATAAAGTTCTATCTTTCTCGCCTTAGTCTCGTGACATTTAACCATTAAATCACTATTTCGAATTACCAAATACAAATGACAAATTAACAAATTTGATAAAAAATGCGTTTTGGGGTGGAAAAGTCATCATCTTTAAGGTTTTATAGAAACTATTTTATGAAATATTTCGCGTATGAAGAGCACATTTGCAAAAAGCTTTTTTGACGCAATTTCAAACAAGAGAAAGGAATTTGCATATCTTCATTTTTTATTATTACACAACAAAAACGGCGGAGTCATATTTGTACACTTAGTAGTTGTGCAAAGCATGTTTCAAACAGGTGTATCATTCGAGTTTGAAGGATGAGAAAAGAGATAGTTTACTAGTGTGCTTGTATTGCTTGGTTTTAGATGTCATTTCGTAGTTTAGCCACTTTTGGATGAGTGCATTTGGAAGTTTGAAAAACGAAGTTACCTTTCTTTGTTATTCAAGTGTGGATTTTGTATGCTTTGACTGTTCATTCAGCAGTATGAAGCATTTTTCCTTTTCCTCTTGTATAAAGCACGCAATAGGGCAGCTCGATACTAGATAGTCTCTACAGCATTTTCAATCACTGGTCGTCCACTGCTCTATTGTCGATACTTAAATAAGACTTTTGTTGTCTGTTCTGCGCAAGAAAAGATGGAGAGATCTTTGAGTTCTTGAATAGAGAGTCAGAGTACATAAAGTTTACAAAAGAAAAGCCTTAGAAAGAGCTGGCTCCGTTTTTCGAACCTTTAAATAACCTCTCCAAAACTGGCCTTCTACAGAATGACAACGAAAGTCGATCGTTTAAACATAACAGTTTACTGCCTTTATGATCCCTCACGCACAAAAAAGCACTTGTGCGAAACGTGTATTGAGTAGCCACAAGTGTTTACTAGGAATGAGAGAAAGAGAGAAATCACCACACCTGCACAAATGATTAACAAGAATAGCCACTGAAGGCAGGTTAAGATGGAGAGACAAGCTCTATCACGAAAACAATGGCATTCAAAATCCAAATGGGAAGATACCTTCAGATAACGAAGTATTGCTCATAGAAGGTTTCTAAGATACATTGATCTGGAAAAATTCTGCAGGCATTGTGGAAATTCTACCCAACACATCACGTCGCCAATTGGTTCGGAACCACCTCTATGACCGCCCATGTGGGATGAAGAATTGCGTGAGATGTCCTAGCACTAGAGACGGAGTCTGCATCCGTTCAGCGTCTCTTTGTCAAAAAGCCGACGAGATTGTTGAGAAAAAGGAAGTGGTGTTACTGTTCAGTATTTGTGAGTCATCTTTTGGATGATTCACTAATGTGACGTATTACGAAGGAGCATTGAAAAAAAATTTTGTCCATGTTTTACTTTTTTCAATTTTTCTGATAAATTTCACAAATGCTTTGTGTAATGTATGAAGAAATTACTTCTAGGCAGTGCTGAAGCAATCTTTACAAATATAAACGGGAATTCCAAACTTTTGCTAGCATCTTTATTATAGCCAAACTGAGCGTAACATACAGTAGTCTCGGAATCAATAAATCCACATATAAACGCCACGATACGTTGATAGAAAAGACTACCCTGCAAAGCTAACAATGCACTTCTTGTATGGCTCATTGTACACTGACATTCAAACCTTCCAATATTCTTTCATGGCATAGCTTTATGATCACTTCCACTAGAGCCACCACTGGTGGATAGGATAGAAACGTGGGTATGAATTGTTCCTAAAGGACATGACTGCCATCTTCAACATAGTTACTGACAAATGGAAAACTCACCGGATCACTTTAACACGTGTATTCCTCGTTGGCTTCGCTAAATGTTACGCCCTGGCGATTTTTGACCTTATGAAGTAGATGTAAGTACTAAATTAGAAGTCACAAAACTTGGAAGTCATATATGATGCAAAATCAATCTACTCTAAGATAAAGATATTCAATATAGCAATTGTAGAAGAAACACGAAGAACCTCTATCAAGTAGCACGCGTTATTAAAAAACTTTACAAAAAATGAGATTCGCTGGTGAGACTGCTTTATTCTGTGATGGTCAGTATTCTCTGGCTGCTGAAAAGTAGGCTTGTTATTTTTCACAATGCCCGTCATCGCATATAGAGTCCCGATCCTTGCAATTCAATGTGATTCGTTTGTTATACATTTCCACAAATGTCTTCGAGTATTTTACGTGCTGCATTAGTTGTTGCTTGAGAATTTTATTAAGAATGTCGTACACTGCTGCTCGACACGACTCTCTATACGATGTTGGGGACAGCAGAGCTAAGGTATCTTCATATAATTATGTGGAAGAGGGTAGGGAAAAGCGGCCGAGCCTTGCGTATAACTTTATTGACCCGCTCAAGAATGAAGGACTCTTTGATTCAACTGGGCAAAATTAAACTAGTAACGACCACATATGTGCTGCAGGGTATCTCTAACCACTGCCTTACACGAGTTCTGCAATGATGCGCACCTCTTTTGAGCGATAGGAAAAGGGAGACTTTGCTTTAGCAATCAATCAGCAAAATTTTGTTGTATCCACCTTCTGATTAATGTCGCAGTTCGATCGCACTTCAGCCAATGCAGGTATATTCCATTTTAGCTTTAAGGTTTCTCAGGTGTACTTCTGCGTAGCAATGCAACACACGAAGAAAGTGCTGTGAGAGAAATCAGTTGTTGTCGATGTGTTCATATGGTCTATGATTGTTGGTGAATGTGACGCTAATTAACAACGAACCTTGGTTCAATTTTATTATGAAATACTTCTTAGTGAGAGCAAGGGCCAACATGACTTGAGCAGTATGACACCGTTAGACAATACCATAATTTTCTCCCTAGGTTTTGATCAGTGAAGGTGTATTTGTACTCGCACACGATGTAAATGAGATCTCACTACATTTCAGATTCCGTCAACCCAGATCAAAAACAACTGCGAGTTTGTATCCAGGCAAAGCATAGGTCAGCTTATAGAAAGCACTATAAACTAGAATAAAAGTGCGGAACCTCGTGAATCTTTAAACATAATGTTTTCTTATGTAAAACGATGAAAGCCTAAACTTCTTCGTATCCCTTCATCTTTTGTTCGCCAATACTCGTATTTTCCATACCACAACAACTGCACAAGCAGAATTTCTTCCTGTAGCACAAATAGATGTGCTTGAGCTTATCAGCACCACTTACTAGCCAATACCCACCGTCAGGAATCTTTTAGAAAAGAGACTTTCGTGGGTGATCGAGACTAACTTACTGTATTAACATTTTAGGAGAACTTTATACTCCTCATAAGCCATATATTTAATTATGTGCTATAGAAGTGTCAAGGTCCCAATTCCTCAGTCAATTTAGCAGTGGAAATAAGCTGATGGTGCGGGAAATTAGGTGTGGTCACACAAGGCACCAGTGGAAATTGAGCTATGCTAAATTGACCTAGAGATACCAAACAGTCAACGTGCCATAAGCTAAGCTAATTGATTGAAACATATCCCAAGATCGACAGTCTATCAACCTCGGCATGCTTCATAATTCTTATTTTTTCTTTCTTCTTGAGCGAGGCACGAGGTGTTAAATCCAAATTTTGTTCACACAGTCAAACAGCTAACGTTTCGGCAGTTCGCCTTCGTCAGAGCCTGGAAAGGTCAAAGTTGTTCACAATCCAATCAGTCAAACACTTTCATCACTTTTGTAGGGAGAATTGTCAGACCTAGATTTTGGTCGCATCAAGCACAAAGTCAACCTTAAACATACTCAGCGTTTTTATTATATGTCTTTCACTGAATGGACAGGTGAAGAACAACGTAACGGTAATAACATAGGCCAGTAATGCACTATACCCTTCAAAACAACACTCTTATATACTGATTCATATCACGGGTGATTACGAGACATTCTTCCCTGCGGTTCATAGCTGGATTGGTCGTGTTTATCCAGAACGCCCCAAGTACATTTCACGCTGATGTTTTTTGCCCCTGCTCAAGGATGGTGACCTCTACATCAGTTCCTCCGACATGCTTTTGGGCTCTATGCATACCTAGCGGGGTGTTTTTTCTAGTGTGGCGCGTGTAAGCTAGGTGTTGTTCTATGCGAGCATAAGCGGTCAACCCACTTCGCCAATATATTTATTGTCGCACGCTTTGAAAGAGATTAGGTACACTGTGTCTACGCTCATGCAGTCACCGTCTCTGCCGTAAAGGCACATTCGGCAGTTTTTTGTTGTGCGGAATCGGTCATTTAAACGATTATGAACTGATTGGCACCTAAGAGTAATTGGTGGTATTTCTATTACTGACACCAGGTGCTGTAAGCCTGCACTTTCCATACAGCATTTTGTAGCCGTACTTATCTCATTTGAAAAGGACGGGATCTACATTCTCTAGAATTTTCGTGCAAGGACGTGTTGTTTCCTCTAAACCTAAGCCGGGGGTTACAAAGTTATAGTCATTAAAAATGGCTATAACTAGCTAGCTTTTCAGATTCTCTTCGCTGCTCCTCTCCAGTGCACACACCGGCGACTGTTCAAAACGTGTTTTTTACTAGCGCCTTTTTCATGTGCGAGGGACGAGAGGAAAGATAATGAACCAGGATTTTTTCAACACTTGGCTTTCGGTACCACTTTGTAATATGGCCTTTATCGCTTGAGTTTATTTGCACTTTTAGAAAAGGAAGCCATTCATCTTTTAGTGTCTCACGGGCGAATTTTACATACTGTGACTGTTCACCTAGCAACCTAAAACATCTGCCTAGCTTTCCTTGAATTGAATAGATAACCAAACAATCATCTATACACCTACACTAGAGTAATAGCCGGAAATCAATCACTGAAGCTTCAACTTTGGACATGAAGGCAATAGATAGGTTAAGGGACAGTCGCTGCCCCACTGCCAACCCTCTAGTCTGTGTAAAGTACTTCCCGGACCATGTGAAAATTGAGCAAATCAGACACTCCTTTAAGAGTATCATGAGTTGCTGAATCGATAAGCCGAACATTTTGACAGCTCCTTTATGTTTTCTAAGAAGCTCGTGTGTGGCTTGTAATGCAGAGTCATTTGATACGTTGGTGTAAAGAGAAATGACGTCAAATGACCCCATTACGAACGCACTATTTGGATTTGCATTGCGCAGACGGTTCAGGAACATCTGAGTGTTAGTCAGATGGGTTGAAATGTGTCTCACGAACTTAGATGTTATTAAATTCAAGAACCATGCTGGCCTATCCGTCGGTCCACTACACAGCTGATGATAGCTCTATTATTGAATGAGAATGGATTATTAGACATCAGATCATCAGTGGATACTAACTTATGTGTTTTCATGAGCAACTATGAAACGGGACATGTTGGTGATTGGGTTTTTAATCGAGTGATGACAGATGGTCTTAACCTACCGTTTTGCCGTTTGGACTCACTCATTGTTTGATTTGCGGTACTGCATCTTTAATTCCTGTTCAGAAGATGATCGGTAAAGCAAAGCTTCTTCGAGATGTTTTTTAGTTATTTCGATATCTAGCTGTCGGGCAGTGACTGCAAACTCTCCACCATTATCGCTGACTGATTTTTTCTTGCCTCACCAAATCCCGAACTTCTTTCATCCCACATTTTTCTACCTCGCTGAGATTTGATTGATACCTTCTAGTGCGATAATGAATAAGAGTTTCAAAAGTTTTGTCTGCAAACTTTTTAAATTTCCCAGCAACTTGCTTCTTGGGGTTTTTTGTCTGTAGAACGGCTGAGGAAATGGTGGCATTGATAAAGTCTCTACTTGCAGTTATTCTTCTCTACTTATGTCATTGACTTTAGCATTATTACGGAGTTAGTCATGCAGTTCATGTAGATTACACGCAACCTTGCGCAAGGATATCTTAAAAATGGGCTGATGGTGAGATTTTTGGACCCAAATTTAAAAGTGAGCGCGCACCATCAGGGAGAGTTATGCCTCTAAAACCGTGACCCTGGAATTTATTGGTGCATTATTTGCCATATTGTGACTCGTTTGATCTTCTTTAGCGGTAGCTGTATGCCTTCTAACAATCATATTATGCGATCTACTCAAAAGGTCAACATTCAACTTCATAAAATTGCAAACCAACTTTGACCCACCAACGATTCTCCTGCAAAGGTCGCCTTCCAGATACTGAGCACAATATTGTTAGTTCGTCACACACTTCTTCAGCTGAGCGAAAATCTTGTCCTGCTTGCTTCGTAGGCAATTTCGGAGCACTTCTATTTCAATTTTCAGTATTTGACGCCTGTTCTTTGGTACACCACATCCTTCATGTAGTCTTTTTCGTTTTATGAAGTTTGGCACGACTCGATATTTTATGATTATGATGATCTGTTTCAAACCTGTTCTTATGAGGTCTGATTCGGGCACTTATGGAATACTATATAGTGCGAAAAACCAAAGCAGGCGCCCATCCAGCACTCCATAAATGCTCACATCAGGTTGCTTGCTCAACAGTAGGCTCAGAACAAATCATAATCCTATCAGATTATCACTGCTTTGACGGAGGTCCACATAAACGGTCGAGAGTAAGATACACCCTCGAACGTTAGCGCCGAACTCAGTATGTGAATACAAGGGCGTAATGCGCAGGTAGCAGGCGCCCACACCACGGGGCTACTTCAGCCAAATCTCACCAAACCATTTTCACTCTCAAGAATATTACAGCGATCAGTCGCCGTTTCAAAAGGCAATGACGTCCTTAAGACTTGAGGACGCGATAGTCCCGGATGAAGGCTCTATTTTGTCTTTGCGCAGTATTGAAAGTTGAAGCATGTTCACACTCACTCAATAGTTACGCGTGAATGGTTTTCAAATGCTGGTAGAAAGCACTGTTCGGATACGGATGATGTTTCGACACAATGGATTGCGTCAAAAAAAATCTTTCATAAGTGTTTTACAGTTCTGGACAACGTTCTTCTTGATGTCTTCGTCTTAGACGTTACAGGAACTACATGAAGAAAATCCCCAATTTCTCGAATACGAATACAAATTTCTCGAATCGAATAATCTATTCGATGCTTTGAACTATCTCACTATCCGCCGGGTACCGAAATCCGGGTCGTCTCGATGGGCCCAGCGCTCGTCGAACTGCGAAAGCAGTAACAGCCTTCGCCCAAAAGGAACGAATTGTTAACGAGCCGTAAAAGACACTATGGTATATTGGCACTTCAAGCACTGGGTTCGTTTCCTCGCACTCATCTTCCACGAGGCCCTTCGACGGTATTCCACCTCTTGTTTTGAGTGATGATTTGAGACTTTGATTTCTTAATGAATGAAGTGGAGAGCTGGTCGAGACTAAATCCCTGTAATACAGGGGTAGCCAAGCTAACTGTTCGTCAAAACACTCGCTGATTCATTGCAAACGAGTGTTGAAATTGAAGATTGAACCAGGGCCTAGCCTACTATCCTGCTTCTCATGAACTCCATCGTTAACCACAGCGCAATCCCCACCCCATGGACACTCAATCATTCGGCAAACATTTTCAACTATTTGTCATTGATCAGCGTTTTTGGGATGAGTAGCTGTCTACGTCGCACTTTCTGGATCTTACGAATGCAGAGTAATGATGTGCAAAAGTGCGTGAAACAGAAGTTTAGTCAGATTTCAGACGGAAATTTACACTAATTTTGCAGCTGTTCATACATTCATCAGGCGATCGGTTGTCGTTCGGTTGGTTTTACGAGAGTCAACCAGATACAGACACTTTGATGGTGTCGCCAATGCCAATGACACCCGTCTATTCATTGATAATTGTGGCGAGCCGCTATTCAGGTCGCCAGCGAGGTGGTGCTGCGTGATTGGCGTTCGACTGACCCCTTTGGCGACCCACTCCTCCATCCGTAGCCCCTCCCATAACCCCTAAGCGCTCATCCAATTCACTCGTCTCCCAAGGCGACTGTAGGAAAATCTTCTCTGTTAGGTAGCAAATTTCAGTCGTATGCTTACATATCTGACAGAAATCCGATCATTCTTTCATCCTTCATAGATGTTTTCCACTCAGCCATAGCCACTAGTGTATTGTACCATTCCGTGAACGGCGAAAAGGGCTTCCAGAAACGACGATAACCTCGTGTTTGTGACGTCACGGGGGGGGGGAGGTGGAGCGCACTTTTACCTACTTTATCGGATCTCGCCATTGGGGCTAAGAATGTCATCTGTTTAGCGCCCTATCAGTGCTCTGGGAATAACGACGGATGGCCACCGCGTGAAATCGAGACGGCGACAACGACGACGTTGACGTCTGTCGCTTCGACGGTGAAGTGTTCGTCTCTCCTCTTTATTTTCGAGCTAATTTTATTTCTTAGTTATCTTTTTGTTTTACATGTGTACATATCATCGTGACGTCTTCGATAAGTCATTACTAATGTTTATTCCTCAAAGAAGTCGTTCTTCATACGTTTTTCACGTGATGTCTCTTCTATTCTGAGCACGCGTGGCGCAGTGGTTAAGACTCTGCATTGCGCACGTAATCAGTGGTTCAATTTATCGCTGAAGACTCTCCAAGCCTTCCATCGCTCCATAGTTGGTAATTTGATAGCATACTTGTGTGGGAAGACAGCATCACTAACTTGATACATTGGTATGCCAGCTCGAGTCATTGTAGAGGGCAAATCTCCTACGATGCTGCGAATAGAGATGAATGCATGGCGCATTGCACGAGGACTGATCTACGCAGAGAGCTCCATCATTCTTAGAGCGTTATTTCACTTTACACGACTCTTTATCGCAGTTTGCTTGCTGAATGCCAGCACTTCGACGATTACACATGTTGCGGTCGGGTGTCTGAGAACTTTCGACCTGTTCATCAATGTCGTAGCATATTGATCAAATCGAATCACCCTGCTAATTCGAAAATGCCCGGCTATGACATTACCTACGGCGTTTGCTTGGTTGATTGCAAGAAAAGTATTGGCTGAAGGGTCGAGCTGTGGCTTTTCTTATCAATTTCTTTTCCTGATTCACCGCATTACGAACCACTGCGATATCCTTCATCTTTATCTTGATAAAATTTGTGCTTGCGATAGGTGCGTTGCCCTGAATGTGGCGAGAAATCAAAAGTTGACGTTTTGCAAAAGATTTGAATTGATTAAGAAGTTGATCTCGTTGTAATCGTAGGCAGCACAATACGAGATGACTTGTAGGTTCGGTCCCCCACCTACTGCAAGATCACCCGGCCCTCGTCCCCTTTGAAGTCCGCAGGTTGGTTCAAGAAGGTGTGCATCTATCTGTTTGATAAAGAGCACCAGGACCCGTTGTAGTAGAGACAGAGCTGTCTCATCGTCTCTGACGCCTATCAACTCGAACAACATCGGAAGACATTACTGAGAGGATGAAATCTTAAGCTGACAAAAAAATCCACGAGAATATCCAGGAGTGTTTGTGTTTGACAACTGCGCACTCGAAAGTTTAATGAAATAAGTGATGAGATTCGCTGCACAGTACGTCGCTTCGGGTCAGTCAAATAGGCATAATCACTCTTATAAGTTCTATCTTCACTTGCACGTATTTTCGAACTTTATTCGGATTTTTTCGATGGAAGAAGAGTGGGAAGGATTTCCGACACTGTTTTGTTTTTCTGGAAAATCATTTAAATTTAGGTTTTTCCAGGACTTTTTTTTACCTTCTCTTCCTCTGAATTATCTGTTATAGTTGGCATAACACTGCCTATATATCATCCGAATATAGAGTATCGTTTTTCTCCTGAACGTGTCTTTACTACTGTAAAACTTTGGGAACTTTTAAACAAGTCTGATGTGGTCGCTATATTTTCAGACTGAAGTGTCCCCTATACGATAGAGGCTATCATCTTATGGGAGGAAAGCTATGGCCTTACTAATGTGGTGGTAGCATGAGCAGCCAGTATGGCCGAAACGTAGGTTCAATTTCCGCCTGATGTCGAACGTTTTGCATACCACCCAACATTTTTAGCTCTTATCAGTTTTGTTCATGTCGTTTCATTTCAATCTTCTAATCTTGTGAGGAATTGCGAAACGCTCACGTAATTACTTCAATATTTCAAGAACGTCTAGACGACATCAATTGCGAATTCTGGCGAGCTTTCTGTAAGATCTGTTTACTTATCTATTGAAGAAGTCTTTTCTACCAGAAAATTTGGATGTGTTTTCAACGAGTTTATCGAAGGAAGTAATAATTTCCTCACTTTTTTAATAAGTAGAGAACTGCTTGTTGGAAAGCGCGTGAGCAGCAAGGGATAGAGGCGCTCTGCGACACACACGATCGTTCAGTCAATGATTGAGAGAATCTGATGCAGTGCTCAAAGCTCACCAATCCTTACCCTCCTTGCGGTAGGCGAAATGCTACAAGACTTGTTGGGAGGAGAGCAGCAATGACTCGATGATACTTCCATAGGCCACGGCGAGTCATTGAAAGGGCCACACATGCGCTCACTTACCTTTAAGAATGCTACGAGTGGAGAAGAATGCATGGAACTTCTCTCGGGGATTGATCAACGTCGAGAGATTCATCGTTTATAACGCTGACTTTTCAGATGAGAAAGGTGATGTTGCAATGTTCCTCTTGGGCAAAGAGAGTCTAATCAGCTTCGTATATGTGTATGAGCGGTCGTCGCTGCCGGCGCCAGCATTAACCAAAATCTTTTTTTCCTTCTGGAATTCAAATACCATTTACTCGGTTTATCTATTGTAAGTCACTCTGCTGTTAGTGTTCTCTTCAATAGTTCTTAAATACTCAATGTTTTTTCACCGTTTTATTGACACTTTCTTTTATCCTGAAGTGTATTTGTCGAAGATTCGCATGGTATCTTATTTAAGCTATCTATTCTTCTCATTTTGTGCCATCCGCTACTGCATGATTGGTAGCTTCACAATTAGCTATTGTTGAATATTACTTTGTTACTTTATATTACTTTAAAGGTTTATATTTCATTTTATTATTTCACGCATGCCAATGAATGAAGGCATCAAACCGACAGAAGCACAGTCGTCATCAAAGAGAAGTAATGCGGAGGAGGATGACAAGTCCAATTACGTTGAGAAGCTCCCAATAAGTAGCATTACTGATGCTTTGAATGATTCTGCATGGCTGGAAAGACAGAAGTATCCAGGTCTGCCTTGTATCACTAGTGAGAGAACAACCACTATTCATAAAATAGGCGCTGAATGTTTTTTTTTAACAATTCTGCCATCTCCACTAATCCAGCCTCTCGGCACCGACACCTTTTCTGCTACCTCTCAAAGTTTAAGTAGTCATTCGGAAACCTACATCTAAAGACTTCTGGCGGTCTACTGTTTTCCTGAATGGCCCTTCTATTGCATCATTGCAGCAGAAATGGAATCATTTTTCACACTCGAACAGTTTTCGCTGGATCAAGCTTTTCCACTGAGTTTTTTAGTAAAGGTGTAATAGCTCAATTTTTGACGATTTAAATGGCTGAGATGTTTTTGATAGAGCTTCCCTGTGCGCTGCAGCCCCCCAAAAGAAAATTGGGTTTTGCTCTCGTCCACCGCATTATGTGAGGTGCGGTTTCTTGTTATCAAATTTAGGGTTTGTTCTCCGCTCTGAAAAACTTCTAATATAACATACGGCTCCGGTACCATAAAATTCAATCTACAGGTTGAAATGCTTTTCATGTATAGGCTCTGGCTTATTAGCGGGTTCAATGGGAGTATAAGTGAGAATTGGAAAGCCTATACACAAAGGACGATATTACAAAGTTTTTCAACTCTAGTTTCAGAATCATATAAATTGATGCTGTCAAACTACCGTTTATGCTATAAAAGCGCGGTGGCGTGATGCCAATGTTGTGAAATGCCACCCATATACCGGATGAAAGAATGAGCACCGAGAGCTAAACCCAGCCTTCTTTCAACTTCTATAGGGCACTAAGTTGTTCCAAAAAGCCAAGTAAACCGTTGAAATAGTTGACATCTGAGCTATCAATTGACGACTAAAAGTCCCGGGAAGAAGATCTGTGCGAGGAAAGCGTGTAAGTGTGAAATTATCTTTGTTGTTATAGCACATTAAGGACTTTTTGAAAAAAGCAAGCAAACCATTGAGATCTCCGAGATTTGGGATGTCAAATGACTACCAAAATTCTAAAAAACAACAGAAAGTGCATGGATGCCAAAGAGCTGGAAAAAGGTGGAGATAACAGAAATGTTCCTCTTTTTCCAAAAAAGTACATAATTCGTCATCAGATTCAATCGCGTCAAACCGAGAACTTCTGGCTCGACTCGTTTTCTCGCTTTTGCCCTCTACAACGGTCTTCAAACATCTCGGGTGTCGTATCGACTGCTGCTTCAGAAGGTGGTCTTCTTACTGGTCGAACAGATGTCCTTTTGGTAGTCTTCAGGATAGTATCTATCCGATTAGACTAATCTCAAGCAGCTGCAGGAGATTGTTTGGGAGGCGGTTGGACCAGTGCATCTCTTCCTGATTATGTGCATCACTAACCACCCGGTCAAGCCCTTCCCTCCCTATTCGATTTGTTTAGTACATTTTTGTTAGCTAACAGCATCTTCTCGGGTCGCCAAATCCTATCTATCTATGGTTTTTACAGATTGACTTATGCCTGAATGCTTTTTTATCTACTAATAAATAATATCCTATTATTATGTTCATACCTGAACAAATCTTGTTTTTATGCCTCTTACTTGAACAGCTCAGAGAACCTTTAATTTTGATGTAATTCTAGGAGAATTTAGGATATATCGAAGAAGGAGCGATTGCATAGCGATGGTATCGAAGGTCAATTGGTAACACGCCCTTCGCCCGCTCTCCGATATGGGTGAATCGCGGCTTCAGCTCCCGCTCTTCTTCTTTTCTTATTCTGTTTCGTTTGCTTGTAATTTCCGAGTTTTGATCTAGAAGTGTGTAGAAATCTTATTTCTCAATATTTGCGAATCTTAGAATGTTCGAGAAGATTGTATAATACCAAGTCAATGCTATAAATCGAAGCATATTATACAGATTCGTCATAATCTGAACTCATCTACTTGAGTCATCACAAAGCTATTGATGTTCTGGAGAAATAAGCATTTTCAGATTGAGAAGGAGTACTTCACGAGAGTCTGTGCGGTCTGTTTCGCTTTTTCATGACAATACATGGCCAAGAGATTAGTGATGATCGGTGCGGCTCGGGCCGGAGTTCTCCCTACCCCTCCAGCACTTATCGGCATTTAATAAGGATCGCCCATAAAACTTCTCAGTTTAGCTATCCTCGAGATTCCAAGGGAATCTGCCTAATCAGTGTTCTACGATGTTCATGAAGAAGTCGAATCCTCAAAAAACAATGAAGCGAGAAAGCGAATTGAAAGCTAGAAGTGCAGTGATCCACATAGGGAGAAAATTCAATGCGCATCAAATAAAGAGATAAACAAAGGTGGTTTTTTATTGTGCAGGATCCGTTTTCATCTCATATTGCGCGGATACCAGTACTTCTAGCATTCGATTTGACTCCTCGCACTCATCGTTTTCTTGAAGATTTTGTCTTCTTCACAAACGGCGTAGAACTTTGATCAGGAAGAACTCGTTGCATTCTCGAGGATAGTCAGGCCGCGGTGTTCCCTAGGACATTCGTTGATTGAAGGCCGGATAGTTTCGGGGGAACATGGGAGATGGTCGACTTCGCGCCCAACACTGTCACAGCCCCTCCCTCTTGTGTTCTTTCGTACATGAAAGACTTCAGATGTTGATCAGTGATGTTCTATCATGTCTTGTACGATGTGCATTATAGTTTTCTAATTTATATTAGTCTGCATTGTGTATAGGTCGTTAGCCACAGTTTTGTACTACAGAATAAAGCCTCCTTGCATTCCTTACCCTTGTTCTTGGCACTGGCTTTTCCCGATCTGATTCCTAGCCTTTAATCATATTATCAGAGACATCTGGTCATTTATGAGAGCACTCAGCTGGAACTATGGCCCAGGCGAAGGATAACCGCATATGTCGCTTGTGTTTTAGTGGTCTCGCATCCGCGAGTCCCGTGTTGCACTTAATACCTGGATTTGTTGAAGGTTAGCTCTCATCTCTATCTTTCTGTAATTTCGAAGTGTTTTTCTTTTCTTTCAGGTTCACCTTCAAACACAGCAAGCTGGAAGGATAACATTTGAGCAAATGGCTGTTAAACTCTACGAAGCGATGGCATGCTTCCGTTCTACAACGGTTTGTTAACGTCGCTTTTTCGTCAGTTACATAACCAACTACACTCTTCGGATTACACGAGGCAATAAAGAAGCAGTTCACGTCGGGTATGGAGTCACTCACTCGTATTTCTCACTTATACTTTCCTTCTAATCACCTGTCACCTGTCACCTGTCGACCCGTTGATCATCGAGTGACTCGAGCGTTCACCAACAACACTTCCATTTTCCCCCATCGCGAGCAAGAGTAGCACAGTGGGTCCTCCTCGCTCTAGGAATTCGCCGAGCATCATATCTTTCTTCTTCTCTTTTCCCTAAGAAATCGGACCATCGGATCGGTGGCTTTCCTGTAGAGCACTTGATATCCCGAGGAATCCAGTCGGTAACGGCTATCGTCCATTGGTGTCGTTGGTGCATCACGTGTTCAGCCCACCTTATTTTCGATACCTTGGCGTGTAAAACGGCAACTTTGATTTTCGATCGCTGACGTAGATCGGAACTTCGGATCCTTTCTCTCATTTGCGAGATACGGGACACTCCTAGCATCGACCTTTCGACTGCGCGTTCAATAACGCTAAGTGTCTATCATCCTGTCCACGTAGCGACCAGATTTCTGCTGCATACGTCAGGGCAGGGATAATCATCGAGTCGATTAGGTGGACAAGGAGTCGGATGTTCTTTGTCCTCTGGACTACATCCTCAACACTTTTAAACGTTCCCCAGACCGCTCGTTTCCTCCTGCTCAACTCAGGACCTAGGTCGTTTATCATGTTGATTTCACGACCTAGATAGACGTAAGTGGAGCATTCGGAAATGTTCGTTTCGTTGAGCGTAAATGGAGCATTTGAAACCCATCTGTTCCTCATGAACATCGTTGTTGTCAGATTTTTCCTCCTATTAGTTTTTATAGTTCCGTTATCTTTAATCATTTTCTTGCTTTTGAGGACTACGCTTTTTCCGCTTTTTAACAGACTTTTAATAGTAATTCGGTGGTCTCAATCCGGGCTATGCCTTAATTGTGCGCTGCACAAGCGATAAAGAAACCGAGTTACGCCTAGTGCTCAATTTTCACCCAGGTAGAGTGTGTGAATAATTGTTTGGAGGGGGTTTCGCAACATCAGACGGCACCGTGGTGGAAATGGTTTCTGCATGGTCTTTCAAGACACTCTCGATAGTTTTGGATAGCATAAATCTAGATGATTCTGACACTAAGTTTTGTTTTTTTGAATAGTCCAAATTGTGCTGAGTGAGAAGAAGATTTCGTCTCAAAATCATAAAATTAGGCTTCGTAGAGGGCACATTTGACAAATTAAAAATGGAAGCAAAAGCATAAGCCCATAGAACGATGGTACAATGTTTCTTTTGCAAATCTAGTACAAAAATCGTAGAGATTCTTACGAGACAGAGAAATAAGTATCAAATAAATAACGAAAGTACGTGCGATATGGCACGCAGAGTGTAAATCTCAGTTTTGTTTTCATTGCTACAGCCCACTATGAGGATATCTTTAAGAATCAAGCACAGTGTGTCGCAATTCAAGCTATCGAATGAATACAAGTCCGGGAAAAGAGAAGAGACCTTGTCGTCAAAGGGTTGAAAAATGATTGGAGAAACGGTGAAGTGCTTTATTTTCAACGTATTGATGAAACGTTTTAGGTGAAGGTTTACCTATTTTCGCCTATCCTAGACCAGCCATTACCATTTTATTAGAACGCGTCCCTCTGGAGTATCGCATGCGTGTGGAAGTTTGTAGGAACTAAGGGATTTAGTGGGATTTAGTAAATCTACGGATGCGGAATGAGGTCAAGGTTGCTAGATTTTATTTCTAAAGGTTTCAAAAAAGTCGTGTGTTGTTATAAACTATTGTTTTCTGCTCCCACATCACCTCAGTAATAATCTTTTGGTTTTCTCCAGCCGAAAGACGTAAGTGAAAGCGCGCTGTTCACGCTGTCTTTCGTATTCTTGAAGAAAAAGTAGTAGCACTGTTTGTTCAGAGGTGAATCTATCTGCATATCTAGATTCTAACCTGTTCTCTTTCTTGAATTCTGTGTAATATCATGATTTTTGATCAAGCTATTGGCTTTTTCCTCTCTTATAACGTCTCAGCTCATTGCTAGAGGTATTTTCGGTCACCCAGGTAGCAGAAATGATCAAGCGTAGAGCAGGATCGACTTTGTAATTGCTGTTCAACAGAGCAGACTTCCTTTGTATATAGGTAATGGGGTCATGTATATTGTATATGAATATGCTCATGCGTATTTTGACTATAATCTACATCTCAATCTGAACAAAAGCCAGTGACTTGATCACAACTAAGTGCATAATGCACAGTTTGAGCTTCATTCCAACTATTATTATTGGGGCACTGGATAAATCGACCACCGAGAGGCGAATAGAATCTTAAGAGAATTTTACTCTATCCAAACCCAGATTTAGTTCTAAACATTTTTTCTAATTTAAGTACGCTAGCTTCTGGCAGTTCATTGCTGAAGCATATGGACACCCAGGTATTTTGCTTTACGCTTGATCATTTCTGCTACCTGGGCCATCACCAGCTGTATATCTTGCTTGAATGGAAAAGTCATGTCAGTAGATAAATGATAGTGAAGTGAAGGGATAAGGCTCACGGCATTAACTAATCCCTGTGGGATGCGCCATGCATCTGTCTTCAAATTTTAGCTTCGCTTGAGGTGATTGATTCCAGACAAAAATATGTGGTCTTTCCAACGACTCTTGGTAGCCTGCTGATATATCAGGTTAGCAATGCTAAACTCGCAGACAGTCTGGTAGTGTTTTACAGACTTGGGACGACGCAAGCTTGGTGAGCACTGAGCATGGTCGAAATTGAACCATTAATCAGCTTGATAAACGGTGTGTGTGTACAGAGCACCTATAACCACCGCGCCTATTATATGTGATCAACAAGAACTCTTCTTATTCAACCGCTTTCTAACGGCGGTTGTAAAGGTATGAATACACCCTGTGATGTTGATTAGTCTGCTTGGCGTGTGATAAGAATCGAATTCGCACCTCACCCTTTCAAGGAGCGTATGCTAACCACTGCACCGCAACACTCCTTTCTGCCATCACTCATTTTTCGGCACAATTCAAAGTTCAATCCCCTGGATCGGTGGATTTGTACCGGACTTGTCGGAGAAGATAGCAGCCTTGTCTTGATCCATTGGTAGCCCACCTCGAGTCATTGTAAAGGCCACACTTTTAGTCACCTCAGGCAATGGGCGTTTCCCGCGAGGACTGATCAACGCTGAGAGTTTTACCAACACCTCTTACTTTTATGAATCGCGAGTCTTGGAAGGCAGACAGTATGCGGCCATGTGAGGGATTCGGTGGCACTGGCTGACCCTCATGTTTTGATGCTAAAAGGCTCTGTACATGTTGCCCTCGCTGTGGAACTACCTCTGAACTCTAGTCACGAGAGGTAATCTTGTTTGTGCAGTTATTCTAATCACAAATGCAGCAAATCCCTATATCTCCTCTGTATAAAAGACGTGGAGTATTTTTTGTCACGTTTTATATGCGCAGATTCCGTGCTATAATCATGATTAATTGTAATTATTGTAAGTGAAGCAGCAGTCAGAATCTCAAAGGTCGAATTTCTATAAATTTTGGTGTCAATCATCCATGTATGTGAATCTTGATGAGAATGTGTGGCGAAGTAGTTAAAGGTGCTTTGTGACACACACGTGGTTGAATAGTAGTCTATGGTCGATAGTTCGATCTCATGACCAAGGCTCCCACGTCTTCCATCCTTCCGGGATCTGTGAATTGGTGCCAGACTTGTACAGGAAGATAAGAGCACTGACTTGATACGTGGGTAGGTCGCCACGAGTCTTTGTGAAGATCAAATATGCACACAATTACCTCAAACGCCAGACGGAGACGAATGCATGGCGCATCTTCTTGAACTTGATCATTACCGAGAGCTTTAATCTATAAGTGTTTGGAGCGCCAAGTTACATATGATGGTGAAGTATTCTTACTTCAATTTTTTCTTTGATTTCCGATGTTTTCTCAAAACGCTCCAATCTTTTCATACTTTCATTCTTTATTCCTACTCACTCATTGTGACTGCGATTGGGAAAGTATTGGGTTGGTAAGAAAATTTCCATCGTTTGCATGGGAATGTTTTTTATCTCATAAGTCATCTGATTTTCATATCATTTGAAAGGTCTACTTCTTGCGTATCTATTGATATATAATTTGTTAATATCTGTCGCAGAATGGAATTGTCAAGGGAACAAAAACTGTACTTTTTCGTGGAAAGCGCGCTTTGTTCTAGCAAGACAACTCAAAAACACACACAGCCAAAAAGATCAAGGCAAAGTTTGAGGAACTGACGGAGTTGAGGTGAAATGTTTCGAGCTTTTCATCTAGTTGCTCTTTTACCCCAGTGTAAAGTAGTAATGTGAGACCTTTTTCCAATATGTTTATCACATGAATTATTGGAGATATAGAGGTGATGACCTCGGCGTTATTCAACCCATGAGGGATGCGTCATGCATTTGTTTTGGTCTAGCACTGTTGGAGGTGAATGAAAGCATATCTGGTCTTTGCGATGACTTGCTGTGGTCACCGATGTTTGAAGTCAATGCTGCAGCGTTTTCGTTAAATTCACAAATAAAGTTGTTTTTTAGAAAGGCTTTCTTGCAGCTTCGCAGTACTTAAAATAAAATTGTGTCTAACACGCGTTCGCGTGTCTTCACACGGATTTTCGATTTATTTGGAAATATTTTCCTCACTTCATAGTGATTTTTGAGTTTTTTTTTTTTTCTAAAATTATAGAGAAAGCTTTATTCTGTCATCCTCTGGTCTATGGCTTTTCTATTTCATTTTGTCTTCCTATTAAATGTACTAATAAGCCTAAGCTTTTTGCACTAAATATGCATCCATCCTTGTGAAACATCAGCAAATACAGCGGTTACACATTTGTTTTTCGACTGTAAAGCTAGCTGGCATTGCAATGGAAAATGTCGTAAGAAGGCCTTGCGTTAAGTGAGAAGAGTGTAGAGGTCGAGAAATAATGGGTTTCAGATGACACTGAAGAAAATGGATGACACTGTACTGTCAATCACAAATACAACAGCAAATCACGTTTCTATGAATTTAGGTCCTTGATTTGATGAGTCACAATCTAAGCAATCATTGCCAAGTAGTGATCTTCTCTCATGACATTTTACGCGGATTCGCAGGCAGACCGACTCTATTAGCTTATTTGATGGAGAGAACTTATTTCTTTGTATGCCTCGACGTAGGCAGCGATCTATAATGTTTGATTAAAAAAGTGAGATGTGTTTTACTTAAGCACATATGACGTTTACTAATAAATGATGTTATGAATATTTCTGAGACTGCGGAAAGAGTGAGCAGTGCATTTTGACGAGTTGTAGTCTAAATATTGATATCGTGATTGACAACAAACAGACTCGCTGCGAGCAATGACAAGTGCTGTCAACGCTCTAAGCAAGACGAGCAGTGACAGAAAGCACCTAGGGGATTAAAGGCTTACTAGCCACAAGAGTTATAGATACATCAGCAATCAACTCGTTACTCTTTACTGTTCTCAATTTATTAATGAGAATGTTGTGCGGAAACTAATTTAGCCCGAGTGCGGCAGAATCACTGTACTAGTCGAAATATTTTATTTTGAAAATATTAATTCGGAGCTGGAAGTGATCTTCATGGAATTTTATCTGTCACCTTTTCCCGTATCTCTTTATAGTGCTCAGTAAAAGAGCAGGTGGTTTTAGTAGCCACTTCCACGTGGTTGTTCACACTGTGGAAAGTTGAGTTTTTCTACGACAATTGTACTACAGTGGTGAATACAACGATTACAGCTGTGAATTTACGAAGTAATGGAGTTCGACATGTTTTCTACAGGCGTTTTACAAATCCCACACAGTATGGGGATAAGATCTACAGGAAGGAGATATTAGCGCCAAAGGATAAAGATAGCAAGTGGGAAAACCTCGTTCGCTTCCGTTTGCTAGCCATGGATTTCCAAGCCTTTCTCCTACGCTCGACAGGAAGTTTCCACAAAGAGTGTAAGCAATTATTCGAAAGCTTAAATTTTCAACCATCCATATACGTGGGTGGTTTTCGAAAAGGTCCTTCTATAACGCTAAAAAATCGAAAATAAAGTACAGATCGGCTGCACAATTCAAATATTGCCTCGCTGGAAGCACAAAAGCACATGAGAGAATATGAGCACACTGTTGGAATCGGTTAAATGTACGCTATCGAATGATTACTATTAGTCTAAAGAAAGAGCTCTGTCCGGCTAGAAATATGCGCATGTCAAACATAAGGTAGTTTATAAATTTCTGCGTTACAGAGGGTCTTTTCAAAAAACGTGGTAGTTATATGTTAGACGGCGGAAAATTTTCAATGGGATCTCATTCGCTGGATAGGAAGTTTCTATGGATGTCTTATTAATCAGTTCAAAACTTAAATCTCTGGCTTCAACTACACGTCACCAGCTGTAAGCCTTAGGAAGAAACGCATGATTTTGATATCACGGAAAATTCCCTACACGCTGCTATTGTTTTCGTGCTTCCAGCGACTTATACTCGTGGAACAAGTGCAGATAAAGTGTGAGTGAGAAACAAAATTTTGTTCCGGGCTGCTACAGCCTTATAACAGGGTGTTTTGAAAAAATAGCAAAGTGGAGTTGTAGCGGAAGATCTATGCTTTCGAATGACCGCTAACACTCTTATAAAAAATTTCCTTCCAGCGGATGAGATCGGTTTTAAATATTTCTCGCCATCTAATGCATACGTACAAAGAGCGATTACACACACTGATTGTTTGATATTTAAGCTTTCGAATGATGACTGACACACTTCATTAAAGCTTCTTGTGGAGCGTAGGCAACAGGCTTGAACACTATGCTGCCAAACGAGAAAGAACCAAACCTCTTTATTACTAGAACTCGTCTTGTCAAATTTGCGTATAATAGGAAATCAAATATCTTTAGGGACTCGGATTTGTTGTGAGATTAGTGTTGTTGAGGACCACTGTCAATCTTACCGTCCACACCTCATTGACACACAGTTTAAAAGGTGACCGCGTCCACCTATCACAGTAAATCTGCTTCGTTGTCGTTTTGAGTACTAAGCCAGTTATAATAAAGTATGCTATCCTTACTATTCAGCCAGATAGTGTTTAAAAAAAAGAGACGTTCCATTGCAACACTTGTACTAATGTAAGATGTGACAAGTAAAAA
The DNA here is from genome assembly GCA_019055375.1 of Parelaphostrongylus tenuis. Taxonomy (NCBI): domain Eukaryota; kingdom Metazoa; phylum Nematoda; class Chromadorea; order Rhabditida; family Metastrongylidae; genus Parelaphostrongylus; species Parelaphostrongylus tenuis. Next base: position 63,061 of record JAHQIW010004978.1, read on the forward strand.
CAGTTGGGTTCAACACTCTCCGACATTCTAACTTTTGCTTATCACTCAGCATTCTTGATATATAGTTATAATATCATTACACTACTATAAAGAAGTAAAATGGAAGATTTTCTGTTGATTATTTATATCCAGTAGCTGTCGCCGAACTGAGTGCGATACTATTGTGTGATGACCAAATTAAACTCGTTAACGGTTGATTGCTAGCACACCCGGTACCTTGTATCGCGGAAACAATGGTAGCAGAGTAGAAGCCCCGGCAGAGGAGTGGTTAGCACACTTCGCTAGAAGAGAGACATGGTTCAACCCAGCCCAAGGTTTGAAATTTTCCACTGCACTCAGTATTCTTGAGTATGAACACGACTGATCGCTCTTAGGTGATTCCTCAAAATTAGACGTTAAATTTACAAACGGGAGTTGATGAAATAATCGTACTCATTAACGACTTGGATTATTGAAATGTTTATCTTATAAAATGAGGGTAGTCATTACAATTTCTTTCCGTAGTTAGCGAAAAGGAATAAAAGTGAATACCCATAGGAAAAATTTTTCAACAAGTATAACGAGAATGCAAATAATACACTGAATTACTACAATGTTCAAAAATTACAAAACTACTACTAAGCAGCAAAATGAATATGAGCTATATGGTTGACCGTAGTCTGAAATCAGGATTATTATGATTAGGCGTAAGTCATAAACTTCACAATGTCCATGCTCGTTGAGCTAAATATTATTCCGCTTTAACGACCAATAGACTAATTCTTGTTGGAAGAGACTTACAACTATGACAGTTTTGCGATTCGCGAAATTGAAAACGCTCTAGCAGATCCTTCTGGTGTTGGAGCAATTCTACTTCAATATAGAGATAGATAGCTGACATAGTTAAGGACCAAACACCTGTCAAAGAGTGATGCAAGTAAACAAGAAATATGACCTGGAAATAAATAAACAGAGCGTAATGATACAAAACGGATCAGCATCGAAACTCAAAATAATCGTATATCTGAACATAAAGATGCAATTAACACTTTAGTTACAGCTATGCGAAAATGGCGAGAGACGTTCCACGTTAACCGTGCCATATCATCATGAGAGTTTTCGTTCTCTTTTTCATGGTTTACGTTACTGGCTGAGTCTCGTCCAGATCTGTTAATAATAAAGTATATAATGCTCTTTACTGAGAAGAGGACAATCACACATCTTACACTTTGAGTATTTTCTTTTCATATGAATAAGAATAACTGATAAGACTTAGGTAATAAATAAAAGCACCTGGTTCGGCGAATAGAGCTACTATACACGGCCGGATCTAACCTGTGGAGAATTATCCGAATTCTTTCTACTATTTGCAGGGCATTTGGGTTTCTTAAGAAGCGTGTCAATCTTATGTTTATTAGGGTTTAGGCGTCTCATGTGATGCTGCAGGAAAAAATTATGAGAAAAAGGTAGTGAATTTCAAAACTCAATTTTAATTCAACTAATTTAGGGTCGACTTTCAAAAAGATAAGAATCAAATCATCGCATCGCTGATGATCAGGTCGCTCTTGGCTTAGTGATTTACTTAGATGGTGTGAGTTTGCGTGGAGTGGAAAAATTTGGGCCGTCAATGTGAACCCCACCATTACTATTCTAATAACGCTGCAAACAAATTACAGTCAAACATCCAGAACAATACAAGTAGTAAATAAATCGGTAGCCAAACTAGAACGCATTGTTGAGGAAGAAAACTCATCATACTTAGAAGGTACAATTTAGTGGGATATTTTCACAACTGCTTGAACTCGTCCTCGTATCGCGGGTCTATGAGAACCACCTGCTACAGTAAGCAGGCTGCGACTGTGTTCCATGAAGATTAATATAATTAGATAGAAACTTCATATTGCTGCTAAAGCATAATATTTATTTACCTCTTGAGAAAGATCCACTGTAATCAATTCTCCAACCGCCGCACAAAAAATGCGGCATTCCGTTGTGGTATGGAAGCGGATTCCAAACTTCCTCGACACGGGTCCTTCTCTTTTTACAAACACTACGGATCTCCCACCATAGCTAGAATCAGTTTGATGAATAAAAAGGGAATTTAACTAGTCGCAGTGCTTGAATAGTCGGCATTTAACAAGTAATCTGAAGCGAACAGTAGACAGGAAAAACAAAATAAGTAGGAAAGCATTGGGTGAAGAACTAACGCGGCCGATACTGACGGACGATCAAGCTGGACATCTTCGACGACGGCCTGTTCGCGATGAATACGAAGGTAACGCTGATTTCTGTGGAACTGTGCCGTCATGGTCCCATCGGTATGAAATATGAGCAATTAGAGATTTATTAGGAGCACAAAAAAGGGATTTAAAAGGTTAAGGTCTCGAATAGTTTATACGCTTTGAATAGCTGTCAGCTTAACTCGGTTATATGCAGATATGTACTCACCCGACCTAACCTTTTAAAAATTACTTGCTGACAGCTACGACAGCTTATATCAGAGGAAGAGTGGTTAGTGTGAAGTGAAAGCCTTTGCGGTGCAGTAATAGCATACGCCTCCGGCACAAGTAAAACGAAGATTCAACTCTCGCTTGGAGTCGAGTGTTTTGCATGTCACTCAACATTCTCAGGTGCATATTTGTTATCTTACACCATTGACAAGAAAACAGCAAATGATGTATTCAAATAGAACAGTTGGTACTTTACCGTCGGAGGTGAAAACGAAGAAACGATGCGTTTTGCTAGACAAGAACTTTTAATAAGAGTGTTAATAATTTAATAGTCATTCAAAAGTTTCAATATTGGGGTGAAGTCATCATGATCGTTTTCCTGAAAAGACCTTTTTATAGAGCTGTAGTATTCAAAATCATACCATCTTTCACACCCGTCGCGCGTTTCCATTATTTCACTCATAAAACTCACTGGAAGCATGAAAAACGTATGAGCGTGCGAGGGAGGTTTCGAGTATCAGCGACCTGCACTTGATTCTTTTTTTATGTCAAAGCGGAGAAAAATTCGAATTCAATAACAAAAATTGCACTTCACACGTAAGTCGCGCGTGCGCAATCGATTGATTGCGCAGCGATCTACGGCTACCCACACCTCCTGGCCGACAAGCAGATGAGTGGCGTATATAAAAGTTGATATTATTGACTTTGCTACAGTGCAGTGGAACCGTCTTTTCAAAAATTAAGTAAAGCGATGGAATCAACAAATCTTACGCTATCGAATGGCTACTAATAGTCTAAATAAAGAGCTGTGTACTACGAGAAAACGACGCGTGTATGGAACACAAAACTCTTCTTTTAGCTACAGCGTTCTATAAGCTTTTGAAAAAGAGCATATTGTGCAGTGACAAGAGATCTATGCTTTCAAATGATTACTAACACTCTTATGAAAAGTTCTTGCCCAATAAAAGAGATTGGCCGTTCATTTGCTTCCACCTGCCGGAAAACACCAAACAGTATCAAAGAAAACAATACTATCTCACGTCGTCCTTCATTACACCTGTAGAAATAGGCAATTAAATGCCATGATTCGTAAGGTAGAAGCTGTGTCGACGACATTTGGAAATTTTCTGTCACGATCTGCTTTGAAATTTGGATGACTCAAATTCTATTACTAAGGATATAAATGACTGAGATCAATTGGTACGGCTCAAAGATTAACTACAACAACTAGGGAGATAATTTGGGTGAATAGGAGAGATTTGTAGAATCACCTGTAATTTGTAAAAGTCCGCTATGATCTCATAAATAGACACCTAGGAATACTACGTTGTATACAAAACATCCGACAACAAAAGGAAACTGAACTCACGCTCCACCTATACCTGGGCGCGTGCTACCACTACACCAGCGAGGCCATAGCTTTGCTAGCACTCTTTCTTCATCTCAGGTATGAATGGAGCCTGGGTTCAATTCCTGCGTGGAGTTGAATGTTTTGCATACCATTTGACTTGTTAGATGTATTTCCTACAGGATTCACGTCGTTCATAACAACTGTTCCTCCATGAAATTGCTTTTTTTACTTTCAGTGAGTAATTATAAAAATCCAAATTGAATAGGAAAATTCGAAAATCAGTACGTATAGCACGGCACACTCTTCTGAGTGACTTCGCAGTACTAGAAGACAAAAAGAAGGAGAAAAAAACATGAAGTGGTGAGTGGTTTACAATGTTCACTTGTAGCTAATCTCGTTTAAAATGTCACAAGACGAAAAGAGTACGATCTCCTCTCCTGATTCCTATTCTTAGATTATCACGAAGGTGCAAGGTGTCAATCAATGATTCATAAGAATTGTTAAAAAAACTGAGAACTCTTAAGCGTTAAAGAGCACGATCAATATCAACAACCTACATGACAATACTGATATTCTTCGTCAAAGCTCTGAATGAAGATAAGTTTTAGATGCCTTTTTCAATCCTCACTTTTTATTCGACATACCGATATTCAGTGAAAACTAATTTCTTGAGTAATCCCTATATTTAGCTGTCCTGACAATCACCGGAACCGCTGTGATCTAGGGGATGTAATGCTCGCAGCGGCACACATACCATCTCCGACACTCTCAGGCTATCAACAACGAACGCTCTATGGAACGTCACAGCCTGACTATCCTGAGGAGTACAAGAAGACGTGCTCAACCACCATTCTACGACGTCCAAGAAGACAAAAAAACGACTCGAATGTTAGAAGTGCTGGAATACACGCAATAAAAAAGGCATGATGAAGAATATGACAGCCCTTTGAATCTTATACTAATGAACGTCGAACAAGAAGTCGTTTCAATACCACTAAATGAAAACTATGGGTGTCCTCTAGTTTTGTACGTTACCACACTTATAGATCGATTTCTCGCGTTCGGTTCATTCGACTTCAGCGTCGATCTATTTAAGTCGTCTCCAAAGTCTTGCTAATTTTATCTGTTATATTTTAGAGGTTTTCGATCAATGTTACTCATAATTCTACGTATCTTGGCGAAATTACCACACTATTGGGAACTTGCTTGGCCTGTAATGCATGCTGTTTTCACCCGTCTGGAAGTCAAAGTTCAGTAGGGACCGAAAATAGTTGAGCAAAGTAAAGAGTGGTAGAGTTTGAAAATAAGCTAAAAGTGGACTCAGCAATCTAGGAAATAGTTCGGTGGCATAAAGAAAGACTGAAGGAGGATAGATGACGCCGCCGCCAGCCGCAGTAAACTTACATCAGGTGCAACACTCCCGATCTACCAGCTATGGACCCGCAGAAATCGGTATTCATGAGCACGCTGATATTCATGAGTACACCAACTTCTTCAAATCTTCAAGACGTCATATTTTACGGATAGCGTTTCGCAAACACCACAAGTTTAGTTCAGTATGGAAGCCTGAGGTCCAGGTTACTCCGATTGCGTGATGGATGATCGCGATGTGTAATTATTTCAGCCGCAGTTCCTCTATGAAAGGGGTAAATCCTCGAGGAATTGAGTGAACGAAAAGGCACTGCGCGACTGACGTGGTGTGCAAAGACGTGTGGGTCAGCTGTGTCAGCCGGGATTTGAACTCGGATCCCACTCATTCCGGGAACATCTTTGAACGTTGCACCACCGACGCTCGTATTGCACTTCACTCTTTTTACGCTAAAACGCGTTATCTGTCAACAGCCAACCGTCCACGATGTTGCGGCTCAGTCATTGTCGACATTGAACCCACTTTTGTTGACTGATATTGGGGTTTCAATAATCAATCAAAACTCATTTTATTTCATCGCCTATCTCATTTTCGATTAAATTAAGAATAGACTATGATGCCTCCCCACACACTAATATGGTGCCGTCACTAAACAATGTTCTACTACACCAAGTACCACCTTTACTCCAGCAAATAATAGACATCCTGGTCTGATTTCGATTTGGAAACGTTGCCCTAACTAGCGACATGGAAAAAGCCTTTTCCAAGTACGATTGCAGAATCAAGATACAGACGCGACTAGGTTACTGTGGATAGAGGACTTCAGAAAACTACAGATTTACGCGAGTAGCCTTTAGTCTCAGTGTTCACTCTTTTTTCTAGCAGCCGCCATCAGGTATCACCTCGAACACCACGTTGACAGCCCCGAGCTAGCACGAAACCTCACGGAGAACATCTGCGCTGATAATGTCATCATCACCATTAAATTAACCCAGGACGCACTCAATATGCATAATGAGTCATGACAAGTGTCAAGTGCCATGCAAATGAACCTACGCGAGTTTCTTTCAAATGATCAGAAGTTCATGAACGACATATCGGCAAATGACGCATCGGCAAACTTAACGCAGAAAATTTTGGGCAAAAAGTGGTGTTCACCGACAGACAAACTCATATCATCCTGCAAGTATCCGGGCACATAACGTCTAACGAAGCGCTCAATTGCCGAACAAGCCGAGGTCATTTATGACTCCATGGGTTGCCTATCTTCACTAATATTCAAAGGAAAGCTACTTTTTCAGAACTTATGGAACTTTGACTATCTTAATAATGGAGGAAAATGGCTGAAGATTTCAATGGGTTCGTATTAAGCATTCCGAGGAGAGTAATTCAACTCGACACACAGTCCGACCTGATTATCTTCTCAGACGCTAGCAAATAGTGCATGGCAACCAGCGCATACATTGCCTCGAACGATCAATCGTCCCTACTTATGGCAAGGTCCAAACTGCCGTCACTTCAAGACAATCCCACCGTACCCAAATTAGAATTGAACGCGCTAACGATGACACCGCGATTAGCTCAATCGGTGTCCAAAGCCCTAAAAGGCCATACCACCGTCACGAACATAATAATCCTTGCAGATTGCGAAGTAGCTTTAGGTAGGAGAAAGACACACAGATTCGGAGAAGCACATGGAGTACAAGTAAGAAATAGAACAAAAGAAATACGGTAGATAACAAAATATCTTTCCGTACCAACTCAATTCGGGTACGTAGCTACCAACGAAAATGTGGCCGACTGCGAGACTTTGTATTGTGATGTCCTGGTTTATATATTTTTAATTGCTTGAAGAAGGTCCACTGTCTTGCATATTTCACTGGCTTTGTCCTGCCTTCCTGCGCTTGTATTAAAGCGTGTCGCTGAATTTCGTTTGCGAGCTTTTTCAAAAGTTGTTGCTGCAATATGTGTTATCGACCGGCTCTCCTTTATGATGTTATTGGACGACTATGGAGTGGAGGGTTTCGCAGAGGATCTCTTGAATCTAGTCGCTCGCTCTCCACTTCTGTGTAGTCACTCCAGTAATTGATTTATCAGGGTTTGCTTGTTGTCTACTTGGTCTTTAGACGGTCTATCACCATTTCTACAAAAGTTTTGGCTTTCCATAGAGAGAGTTGAGTAAGCAAATCATCTTAAAGTGATCATCCATTGCTCTGAATGGACTGAGTGTTAAAATAATCCCCAAAATATCTCCCACTCCCATATATCGCCGGAGAACATAGAAATATTGATGGGTGGCAAATTTGTTATTGGAGGGGCAACGTATGAGTTATCGTTGTTGCTTTTGAGGGCATCTAGATTTTTTCCAGGTGAAGAAGTTTGGAGAGATAATCTTCTGCCTTATCAAGGTACTCCAAAGACCTGTCTATGCTTAGTCTGACGCCCTCCTTCTGCTCTCTGATAGTGCAGCATGATGCTCGAAACTGTCCGCCGCAGCAGTGCAATTATCCAGTGCTGTCTAGAGAGTGTTCTGATATTTTTTAATGACCAATATTGCGTGTGCTACGGCGTCCTTTCGTGAGACGATGTATTCGGTTCGAAGAGATTGGTCAATAGGAAGGTTATGGGTGTGTTTGATCCGATTCCGTAGGTCTCAAAAGAGGATTTGAGACGCTTGAAAGCTTTTATTGATGCCCCCAGGCATGATGGAAGAGTATTTGACGCATTAATTTTGGTTTATCTTATCCAATAAATGACGTGCTTGCTGATGAGGTTGTCACTCTGAGACTGTACGTGTTGTTGCTTGAACTGTGGTGATCATCGATGAGTTTGACTCGAATCTGCCAATGCACCAAATTGGAATGGTTTAGGAGTTTGTTCGCCTTGTAAATGATGCCACGCGGGAATTTTCGTTCCCTTTCGCCGTAGATTGAACATTCTCATACTTGGGTGATTAAACGTTTATAGGTAATGATTAATATAACGATAGCAACTAGCGACATGGATAAATGTATCCACAGGTTAAACGAATGACATGTGATTAATGACGGAGTATTAAAGCAATCATTTGAGCAATGAGGAATGGGCTCCCAAATCCTATATGGACAGAATAATGAAAAGCGAGTTGCCTAATTATTTATGAGCTTTCATGAGAAGCAAATCTATGACATTATATACATAGAATATAATGAGGGCCGATGACTTCGACTATAGTTATATTAATGGGACCTTAACTGGATCTATACTGTGTTACTTGAGAGATTACTTACAGGAGAGAGCTTGTCAAAGTATAAATGAGCAATTTAATAGACAGATTGCTGCAGTGTGTGTCCATATAAGGTTTCTGTAGAGAGCAAGTACAATCATGAGCATTTTGGTAAGATACAGTACGATGTAGGTGTTAGGAGAACGCAGTATCTGATACAATAGAATTAAAAGCAATCTCAATTGGGTGTCACTCTAAGTTTTTACGATACAAGGTGAACATTGAGAGGCCATTGGGGTGATGGGGTAGTGGAGACTTGTTTAGACTACTTACTGATGAGGCTTAGCATTGACCGGACATTGCCGACATTGAAGAGTCATTAATGGGGCTCGAACTAAAGGCCAAGAACATAAGAACGGATTGCTGACCTATGTTTAGAGAGCATTCAAGCACGTGAGATTTTGGAGGTGCAACTAACATTTCGACTTCTTCTATTTCTGATCTAAGTATTTTGACTTTATCCATAATGTCTTGTAGTCTCATTTGTTCTGTTCGTCCGATATCCTCAGATTCATTGACGAAATTTAGGAAACTCCATCAAATGTGATCATTTACTGTACACAACACCTACGAATCTCATCAACCGCATTTATCTAATATAAATCTATCCTTAATACCACTCAGGTGACCAAACTGTTTCGGGATTTGGGTTTGTCGTCAGATAAACAAAAAGCGTAGTGAATTATGTACTGACAATCTTATTCGGTTATTTGCAGTATTTCCGTAGTTAGCGCGCTGAAAAGGATATTCAACAGCACATCTGGTCGAGCGCAATAAATTGCAGTGCAGTGAAATCCGAAAATAGAGAGGGATGGTAATCGTGGAAGATGTATGACTTTACTCAAAAAGCAAAATGAGCATGGAAGTACTTAATAGACTGTGAACTTAAATGATTTTTTGTTAATGGTCAAATTATTCAGGTAAAGGAAAAACTAGGGTTCATTTTGGTTATCCGCAGACAAATGGATACTCGACTTCATTCGCTGGGTAAGAATTCTCCTAGTGTGCTAGTAACCATTCGAACGCTTAAACTCTAGCTAATGCTTTACATGGCTGTTTTCCGAAAGGATCCTTCTACAACACGCCAGCACGCAAAATAAAACTATGTTTGACACCTGCAGCGCACCTTCATTTTCATCACGCGTATAAGTCAGTCGAAGCAAGGAAGGCATATGAACGTGTATAGAAAATCTCGCAGTAAGTGAGTCACAAGGTTATTTTGGAATTCCTTCCAAAGAGAAAAAAATGACCAATTGATTAACATGTTGGACCTCATAAGTCCAACCTGTCAGAGCATCGATCGATCGCCTCACCCCTTCACCCACCCGTAGCTTAGATTAGCCGGTAAACAAGCCGTCGGATTCAGGGAACTCGTCTCATTTTCTCTGCTACAGAGTAGTGAAACTGTCATTCCAGAATATAAGTTCAGCGTCGGAATCACTGAAACGCACGCTATCGTAAAGTTATAAATAGACTAAAAAAAAGTGCTGCGTCCGACAAAGTGGGAAACACAAATGTTTTTCTTTCTCCTGAAACACTATCAAAGGAGCTTTTCCAAGAAACAAACAAATTTTTGAGCTTTTTGAAACTTGTGATATCACTCATACTCCTGTGAAAAATTCTTTTTCAGCAACTGAGGTCAAATATTCATTTGCTCCCGTATAAAAGGAAAGATCAGCGTAGGATTGTTGTGTAAATAACCCTTTTCAGTCGTAAATGTTGCACCTCTCCTCTAGTTTGAATCACTATGTGTAACTACTAAAAATTTTTCGGGCTAAGGTATTTCACGATCTAATCGCTAGTATACTTTGACTGCTCCGTCTCACTTAAGAAGCACCGGTTTTGATGCACATGGTGGTAAAATAGTAGCTTTCAATATTAGGTTGGCATTCATCAACTCATAGTGAATTTGGTTCTTGAGATGAAACCTATAAAATCTGTGGACTTTACTCTCACTTCATTTTTTTTTTTGATCATGTTGTGCATCGCTGACAAAGTTTTAATCTGCTATTCCATTCAATCTATTCCTACTTCCGGAGGTCGATGGCAAAGCTGAAAGTGAACCGTCGCACAAATCCACTAAAAGGTTTTTCTGTAAGATGATTTACTGCAAAACACAGCTGATGACGATTCATAGTATACATCACAGTGGTGGCAGTAGCTCATCAGCTCATTTAAAATCAGATTAATTTGTACAAGAATTATAATAGAGTCTGACAAATTAATAAGCAATTTCCCATAGTTTCGTAGCGCCTGCTAAGAATCGTTTGGTCTGAACCTCACATATTTGCTGACTTTGTTGTAATTACCTAACTCTAATAAGAGGGAAGATGGGAGACACACTAATGAGTGTCCATTATTTCGTCGAGGCTGACCATATAATTTCCGGCTAACATGAGCGGTTAATTCTTTTGTGAAAGTCTGGTCTTTCAGTGCCCGAAATAGTCCTGAAGAATGTCTGGGCTACGACAGTACATTGTATATTGAGTAAACTAAGCTTTGAGAGCTAACAGAGTAATTTTGAAACGTTTCAAACTTTCAAATTGAGGCAGGATTTTATGATAACAACTTGGCAAAGATGTGATGCCATTTCTACAAGCGATACAGCAACAAACCACATATCATAAATGAAATCAAACTTAGCATGTAAACCCATTGATATCTAACATTTAGCAAAGCGATGCCATCCGTTGAGTGAATGCAACGAATGCACAGAGGGTCAAAGTGTACAGGGTGTCTTCATAAAGGTCAGCCATATGTAAATGATCGGCTTTTATTACGACTACATGAGAAATACTTCACGGCTGAATTTCACTAGTTCTGTAATGAAAAGAAAAACCTCAGGCCACATTGTCCAGCGGGGTCGAGATTACACACTAACAGTCATTCAACACCGATGGAACCCGATTTACGTGACCATTATATCAAAATTGCATACCACTCTGACATGTCTTACCCTGTGTTCTCCCTTTTTGACGTAAAAAAAACGTTCATAGAAATGAAAGCCACCAAAAAGAAGAATTAGAAGAGGAAGAAGGAGACGAATGAAAAGAAGGAGAAGGAGAAGAAGAAGTAAACAATTGATTGTTGCGTTATTCTCCATATTTTTCAGTGTGAAAACTTTTTCTGCTTAGGTGCCTATCTAGTGCACCTCCTACCTCTATATAGATTTACGATCAAATTATGAAATTATTCGTGCTTTTTTGAATTCAGTAATTCTGTTTTTTGCATTGTCTATTCTTGCCTTTGATTGATTTTTATGAGACTTCAAGGAATGCTTCACTGTTGCATATCCATCCAACTATTGGAAAAAGTTCGTCGTCGATAACTCTTAGTGTCGGGAAGGGGCACTCCCAGAGATTAGCAAAAGACGAGAATGGATACTTGCCCGACTGACGAGATCGTAAGATCGAAACACGTGTATCGGGCTCTATAAATTAGCCCATCGTTAGCAGACCACATGACATGCGTGGTTCAAAAATAATTCTTTGGCATAATGGAAAAAGGTTGCCGCATTTGTCCTATGATACAAGGCTGGAGGAAATAAAATAGCCTAAAAATCAGCCTGTGTTCTACCAAAGATATTTTTTTTGCTGAAAAGTGAAGTTGTATCACTCTCGAAGTCCAGCACAAGATCATGTGGAATTCACAGCAAAGGGGTTTATAGTTTTCAAGGTTAGAAATATTCGTTAATACGATCCAGCAGAATAGAGTGTTAACAGAATATCCAGAATTTTCAGTAATATGAAAGCATTCTGTCCTCTTTATTAGTTATCATTTCTTTATCGTATTCTGTATAATCTATATGTTCTTTTAGGAGCGCATGTGGCGCAGTGGTTAGAGGTGCTCCGCATCGCACACGAGGTCAATGGTTCGATCTCGCGCTCATGGTTTACCAAGTCATCTATCCCTCCGGGCTCGGTAAATTGGTACCAGACTGGCCTTAGACTTGTCTGGGAGGATAAGCAGCACTGACTCGCTTCACCGAGAGGCCACCGCAAATAAAGGTCAGACAAGCATTCAATCACCTCAAGCGAAGTAAAAACTCGAAGACGGATGCATGGCGCATCCCTCAGGGATTGATTAGCACCGAGAGCTTTATCGTTTTTTTATCCTTTACAAGTTGTTTTGTGTGCCTTTCAAGTTGCATCAATGCTATGCATCAACATTATTCGTAGCAGAAATTGGTGTGAAAAAATCCGAACGCTCTGCCCTTTATTATTCTAATATTAAAGTAGAACGCAGTACTTGCGTCTGTATGCTCAACTAAGAGTCTCTTTCGTTCCAGAAATGTTCTTCATAGAAAAGTGGTGTGGCTAACAGAAACTCCAGCTAAAGGTTTTCACTCCCATTCCACTTGTGGCTTTCATATTTTTGGTTAGCAGTCTCTATTCCATACCGTTATTGAATCCTTTTAACAACATCTTGTCCACCACTGATCTACTAGCGATGTTTTCGTTTGTGGTAGGAAAGAGTGTTATCAGAGCGGTGTCTTCGTTGATTTAATGTGGCACGCCCCTTCACTATGGGTGAAAACGCTGATTCAACCCTCGCTTGAAGCTCTATTTTTTATATATCACTGAGCGTCCTTGGACATGTAATTTATTTTGCTCAAACAACGACTGTTAATGTTAGTCTTCCATCCTTAGCCTTCAATTAGTGATGTCCACACGCTGTCAATCTGTTTAATGCATAAATATCTATCTGTGCAAGATTCACATTCATTGAATCAAATTCCAAGTTACGATTCGAACTATCGGAAATGTCGTGTGAGGAAAGCAAGGCCGACCAATACCGTTCCTTTGCCTGTAAAATGATCTTAACGATTTTTTGAGCGTAGACTATAGACAGGGAATGAGTAGCTGAGGTTGCAAAAAAGCAATAAGTTATCAAAATCCTATTTTCTGCAAAATCATTTATTTAATGCTATAATGGAAACCTCGTCCTTCAATTGACATGCCTCGTCTCTATAACAAAGTGTTCTTTGAGAGAATTCTATGAAACTTGTTCTACGGCTACAACGACACGAGAAGAGTTGGGAGACAGAAGAAATTATTCTGGTGTTATAAGTGCAGTAAAAAAGGCAGTCTCCATGACAGGCCATAGACGTGTTTTCACCCAGTTCCAATGCCGTCTTATGCAATTTGAGATATTATCTTACTTCACCAGTTGCCTGTTGACGTCTGTCATGCGGTGTTCAAGGGTGACCCGCAACAGACATATTAATCCCTACTTCAAACGCGGATAACAGGCTCACTAAGACATTCATTTATGTGGATTTGACTATTTAGTAAAAGACGTGCCTGGTAGGGCAGTCGCTCTGATTTGATACATGGGTAAACCACCACGTGTCAATTTGAAGGCTACATATGCATTATCGACTCTGATGATAATTAACCTTTTGGAGACGGCTTGGGCCTTTTTGGGCGCAATGGTATTTGATGACCTTATATGCCAGACACAGCTTTTTCAATAGAATTCTGGAAGTCATTCGATATAACCTCATAGCACCTCATATTATAAGCTTTTCAAAGGTCTGGAATAGTATCGCTAGTGATAAACGTACGCTTCTGTTTATTCTCGCAAGCCTCATCAGTAGCACTCGCCTTTCGGTTCAACCGTTCTCCTACAATTAAGGGTAGCGGAGGCCTAAGGATACAGTAAGGCATGTGCTACTGATGAGGTATGCGAGAATAAAGGGAAACGGGCGTCTAGTACTAAAGATGTCATAGCAGACCTCTGAAAGGCTCAAAATATGCTATTAAATTATATTGTTTTAAGTGAGGCCTCGAAAGCAGTCGATTAGAATCATTCGATGGTCGAGAAACAGCTAATTTCAATACTGTGCTCAATTTCTAAGAATGTTTTCTTAGCACCAGTCATTCTTCTGACTATTCATTGGAAATAAGCAACACAGAAGCTTGCGTAAAGCTGCCTCTCAGCATTGCGAAAGTAAGCTTCTTTTATGCAATGCTGCGCGGTTTGTCTTCAATGAACACTTAGCAGACTTGAAATTAACAAAACAACGCTTGCTTCAAAAATGCTGTTTTTTGCGTGAATCAAAACTTGTCTATCATTTTATTTTTTGGGGTTATGGAAGCATCTGACCGAGTAAGTCGCGAATCAGTATGACCATTTAGGCTCCAAGGAAATTTATAGCGCCAAAGTGTTAGCCATTATTTTACTGTATTGAGGTCCATTCAACATATCTTGTTAATAACAACCTCGCTTCTTCTCATTGAATGAAACGCACGACGTAGATGACACTTATAGATAGACGGCGCGAGAAATATATAAGCAAACCGACTATTAGAGTTATAACTTCAGAAAACCGATGCGCCTCACCTTTTTGCGTAAACTTAAGGACTGCACATCTTTATGTAAAGGTGTGTCGATTTCGTTCCAAGCCGTAGTCGCGTTAGGATTAAGCTTAGCATTGAGCAACATTCTAGTGATTTATTGATGAGCGAATACGATGTTATTATTACAGTTGCATTAATGTTTCACAGCAGTTAACGTTTTGGTGATTCAGCTCTCCTCACAGTTTGGACATGTCAATAGGCGATGCATTCTACCTAGCTAAGCACTTTCGTAACCCAAGCAGAAAACATTCGGCTCATAAATTCAATCATAAGTAAAACTCATATTTCCTTTTCATTATTATATGAAACTCGAGAGCACTTATCTTGATTGGCTGACGCGAGGTTGGTAAATTAGTCTTAGAAGTTCGGCTGACGTTTCGGCGACCCGCCTTCTTCAGAGCCTGGGCGTATGTAGTCTTAGTCTAATTGAATGATTCGGATGGTCTTATTTATATGCTGCTTGCTATATAAGGCCATCCGAATCATTTAAATAGACTAATACTACATACGTCCACGCTCTGAAGAAGGCGGGTCGCCGAAACGTCAGCCGAACTTCTAAGACTAATTTACCAACCTCGCGTCAGCTAATCAAGATAAGTTTTCTCGCTTTTCATATAACAACAAATTATGCCGAGGTTTATAGAAAGTCGAATTTTTGGATTCTTTCATTATTTCATCAATATTTGAGCCAACATGTCATGTGGTCTGGTAAGGGCTCTTGTACAGCCCGAGACACGTGTTTCGTCCTTACAGACTCATCAGCCGGGCAGAACCCGTCGTCTGTCGATCTTTTCATAGCCAGTTCTCTCGGGAGCGTCACACTCCTTATATATAGTTATCGACGACGTTCGCTTTACACTCTATGTCAGGTGAAACATTCACCTAACACCGAGTGTTGTGCACTCGATTGCTCATTGGCTGGTACTTTTGTCATAATTGTACCTTTATCTCGAGTGCTTTGTTCAGACCACGCTCAAATTTCAATATATCCTTTCACCATTATTTGAGCCAACTTGTCATGTGGTCTGGTAAGGGCTCTTGTACAGCCCGATACACGTATTTCGTCCTTACAGACTCGTCAGTCGGGCAGAACCCGTCGTCTTTCGATATTTTTCTAGTCAGTTCTCTAGGGAGCTCTGCTCCCCTACAGAGAGTCATTGAAGGCGGACGTTTTACACTCTATGTCAAGCGAAATTTTCACCTAACACAGAGTGTCTGCTCACTCGATTGCTCCTTGGTTGGTATTTTTATCATATTATACCTTTATTTCGAGTGCTTTATTCGGACCGGTAAGGACGAAACACGTGTATCGAGCTGTATAAGAGCCCTTACTAGACCACATGACAAGTCGGCTCAAATAATAATGAGAGGATCTATTGAAATTTGAGCGTGGTCTTAATGAAGCATTCGAAATAAAGCTCATATGCATGCATGCATATACATATAGAAAGTTAATGTGCTTTTTGCCTGAGTTATGAAAGATTTGACTTAGTGGGTTGCATGTCGACTTTGACATTTTCAAGTTATGATAAAAGTGAAATCACCGACATGTAGTGTATGGTGAATAAGAAGTGCGGCAGCAATAGCAACCAGAATATAGAGCGATATGAAAAACTTTGAACCTCAGACGGATATTGAACCCGTAACTCATGTCCTTCCGAGGTATCATGCTGACCAATTCTGCAAGCGAGGCTCCTGTTCTTCTGCCACTCTTTCTGCGACACAAGAAATCACGTTATCAGCAAACAAATTGTCAAGGACCTAATAACCAGATATCGGCATTGTATTCACTTAAACTGAGATATTAGATATATGCATTCAGCAGGAATTCCTAATTCAGCCGCTTTTTTCGCGGTGATATAATGTTTTGATGGTTTATCCAATAATGTAGGATGATATCCAGAACTTTGAACTACAGATGGGAATCGAACTCATATTTAACGCTTTCCGGGAAGCTAGAAAAGCGTTTAATTAAGATTTCTTCTTGATTATGATGGCAACGTCGCGTTTGCTCATCAAGAAAACAGAAAGCTTCCACTTTTAAACTCAGGTGAAACAGGTGGAACAATTACAGCGTGAGCTTACTGTCGTGCAATTGTCGAAATGCAATTGCCGGATCTGCGACTGGCATATGCCACTACAAAGGGACCAATTCTGTTCCACAGGACCAATTTTCAACGCTTCGCACAATAAACTATGTAAAAAGTGAGACGGTAGGCATAGAAAACTCCACTTGTTTCAGTATATTCATAGGAACTATTGTTGACACACTGACAATTTCATGTCGCTGAATACTTGCAGGAATATCTTCAACGAGCAAGCCGCTACTAAGGTACATAAAATTTGTGGTTCCCCGACTGTTAAGCTTCTATTTGACCAATAAGAGAAGATTTTAGTGCTACCTACTTGATAACTTGACTTGTCGAAAAGCTTGCCCGGAGTTCGGAGATCTCTTCACTATAGATGATCCTTGCCAGACTGACATGTTCATGCGTCAGTGACTCGAACACAGTGCTCACACCATCAATTTAAATATGACGGTTTTCAGTGTCAAATGGAGCTGAGTCGACTGAATCAGATGGAACATCTCATGGATCACCTGACATGCCGTATACAACTGCTCATACCCATGGATTAGTTTTTGAATATTCATGATAACAAAAAGATCTACAGCCGTCGGAACTTTACAAGCTGGTACACAGCAAAAATTATTTTTAAAATCGATCCTTATTTTTTCACGTTTGCCTAACCAATATCTTTGCGTACAGTGACTAGTTATTATTTGACTCAGTAAATTCACGACATCATTTACAATCGTTGGAAATGATTGTTAAGTAAAAGGTACTCTTGAAAAATTCATAGTTGACAGAATTAACAACAGAAGATTTTTTTGAACTGTTTTGTAGACATGTCAGGCTCCTCGCAACTGAATGCTCGATTTGAAAGTGGCATATATTAGTTTGAAATAATCTCTATTCATTGGAATAAGAATTTCGTAGACTCCTGCTCGTTCAACAATTACAGCTTCGGTAGTACGACGTGTGACCGCGTGATATCGTAGATAACACCGCTCTTTTTTTTTTTGTTTAAAAACGCGGTGTACAAGTTTTATGGCTCCTAGTGTACTTAGTCGATTCAATAAACTCAATTATCCATTGTATTTGCTTCACTCGGACACGGAAAGTGTGATAGATCAAAGAAACGCTTAGTTCTCAAGCAATCGACTTGACCTCCTTTCTGTGTAATTTCGCTTTCGGGAAGTGCTTTCGAGTTTCATCACGCTCTAACCTCTGAGCCAATGATCTTCGTTCGCTGTCGCAGGGGATGCATTTCTCGCTCTAGCACAGGGAAAAGCGGAAGCTTTGGATGCGCAGAAACGTCGACAATATTATACACAAGCACTTTCTTGCTTGCCACTCGATTGTTGTTCCCACATGCATTTTTTACCTTTTTGAATTTTCCACTGTTTTGAGGTGCTTTGAAGCAATCGCGATGCAAACACAGAGTTGTTTTGCAAGTTATCGAAGAGTTCCGCGAGGGCATACCCACAGAGAAACATCCAGTTCATTGTCGTCAATAGCAGCATGTCAAGCGCAACCTTTTTTACTTTCACAGTCGATTACGTGACGAAAATTTGCAAACCAATGCTGCATTGTGCATTCGATAACGCCTTCTTTCCATCGTTTATCAAGAATTCAAGCCGTTTCTCTGTATTAAGTGCGAAGATAGTCCCATAGGATTGTCAAAATTTCTATTCACATATCTACATTTCAACCTTAGATTTGTCAAGACAAGATTTATGTTGTATAGCAATTTCGACAACAGACTTTTCATTAACCTCGATATTGTTCAATAACTTTATGTTTTTTTCTTCAGCGAACACGAAATGATTAATGAGGTTTACTCATTGCATAACTAACCGATTTTTCGGCGAACTTCGCCTTCTTCACAGGTTGTCCTCTTCTATGGTGCAATTAAGCTGACATTTCCAGGCTCTCAAGAGACTCTAATTAATCGAAATGTCGATTAGGACTGTATTAGATTAGCTGGGTTATTAAAATCAATTGAGCGAAGAAAAAGTTTATATAAAGGCTTTGAAACAATGAATAACAGTAGAGCACTCGTGAAAAGACTTCTAGCAAATTATACAGTAAAATGAAATTTACCGACCGGATGCTTATTACGCAGCCAGCTCGAACGACGCTTTATTGAAGAGATAATCACGTCACCATCGATGAAACGCCGCTCATTGATCCCATGGTTGGCTTGGATACAAGCTTCGAAGAAGCGGAAGCAAGAAAGAACCCCTTCAAAACTAAGGAACATTAAGCTTCCATTTTTGGAAAGCATAAAATCTTGCATTTTTCCCACAATGATTTGCAAATTTGAACAATTTCAAATGAAATGAAGAAGTCTCCATGAATCGTGCTATGTTAATTCACTTGATCGACCATGATTTGACCGCGAAGTGAGCAGCCAGCATATTTCTTTGGATTATTCACACTACACGAGCTGAAAAGCGTGTAATCTGAATAATTTGAAAAAATTTTATGACATGCTGATTTGGACATAAAGTCGCCTTCATCCTAATTTCAGTGCATTGAAAATGGTGCATAGAAAAAATTGTGTTAAAGTTGGAAGGTTGAGCTATTTCCGAACACTTACCCACTCAAATCTACGTGTATTGTCGCGACTTTTTCAACACCAACTGCAGTAATAGAGATGATTTCGGAGTTTAATATTGAATACCAAGATACTTCTGTTACAATCTATGAGACATCAATACTTGCTAGGAAACAGCACTATGGGAAACGGAATCCGGACCAGATAATTGTTCTGTGTTTTATATAGGGAATAGAGAAGAATATAAAGAACAGAAATACGATTAGCTGCAGCTGTAGATTTAAGAAAAATGAGAATTGTGGGAAGTTATAATCGAATAATAGTTTTTTCTCTTAGGTGCTTCTATCTATCACCTGTCACCGTTAGCGTTAATCGTTGACCATTCAAAGTAAAAAGCAGTTTGCATGAGCAATGTAGTATCCGTCAGCAGCTAACCTGTTCTGAGTTATCTAAGAGGCCCTCGGATGACAATGAAATGTCGTAAAATCTTGTTCTGTCATTCTTTCTTATTTCTCTACCTGCTGCGATCGGATGCTATTCGATTTCAAAAGAGCGTTGCAATTTCCAGTTTGTCTTTTGGTTGTATTGTGGTCTTTGCCTCCATCGCTTCTATATGCCTTTTTTGTAGGAGTGTAGTGACTCTCACATCGCGTTGTTATTTACCCTTTCTAATACTGTGATAAATCGTTCAGCTCTACTACAGACACGCGTAGTTTCCGCTTTCGTCCATTACACGCAACCCATTTTTACACGTTTCCTATATGAAGCCGCTGCCACTACATCTGTTTTATTCGCCTCTCAACCACCTTCAGTAAAACAACGACTGTAAAGTTATCCTTTGACTTTTTTCCAGTTGTTACTCTCGCTTTCGCGCAACAGCTATTCAATAAAGAAGTATGAAAAAGAGTTTGTAAAAACCAATAAGCAGTAGTTTATCGCTCATGCGAAGTAACCGAAAAATCCCTTTCATTTAATGAAAAATGATTACATCAGAGATTCAGATGCAGCGATCGTGGACTATACAACGACAACTCTCTGCTACTTTGATGTCTCAACTTTAGATAATGCGCGGTGCGTAGAATATTTACCGAAAGTTTCCACGTCTTGCAACCCGGACATTACGTAGGCAAGTTCGTGTGTAAACAAAAGGGTCCGTCTTTTTTACTGAAATGCAACTCTCTTTACTAGAATGTAATTTTTATCCTTCATAAGCTCCTGCAATTTCTATACTGGTTATAAACGATCCTTGGTTATTTCCTTGCTAATGGAATACATTGGTGGTCATCAGTTCTGTGAAACAGAGAAGATTGTCGTATCAATTACCCATTCATGATTCTCGTCTATTGATGTAAAATTCAAAATCGACTTTATGCCTTATGTCTTCATTTTCAAATCCATGTATGGTCTCTTATTGAGATTCTTACTATGAGTGTAGAAGAAACCTTGCGGTCAGCACTGGCTGGTGACCTTCATCCCGAACACGATACAGTTTTCCATCTCCGAAGATGGGTGACTGGATATGACGGAGTGAGTGAAGAACAATCTCAACTACTTTACTATTTATTGTACGGAATTCCATTTATTACATCATTTGAACAACAGTGTGAAATATAAGAGGGAAGAAAGCACAAGAAAAAATTCAAAAAGATGAGTTATTCTTTAACACCCTCGTGTGGGAAGAGGCGGTGGGCGTGTACCCATTCCTTACATTTGAAATCGAGAATCACAATGCATTTTACATTGAAATTGTTCTCCTACCTCTTTCCTCTTCTCTTCTTTGATTCTATATCCTGAGCGCTTTTCCGTTATTTTTCACGTTTTATTTTACAACTCTCTATGTTTTTAGTGTATGTTGGCACTTTTCCCTATCCGTACCCTGTTTCGACCCTTCAGAAGGGCTGATTTGTTGATTGTTCTCAGTGTTTCAGTAACCATTACATAGGTCAAATCAAAAGAATTTGAATGACCTATTTCGTTTACGAAAAGGCTTTATTATTGTGCTGGAAGAGCAAAAATAAAACTTGTTTATCATTCAAATATTTTCGCTGACCAAAGCATTTTCTCAAGAGCTTCAGCAAAGAACTGATACATCAGATCTTCTGGATTCCAATGATGTCTTTGGTTACAGAAGAAGATTTCATGGTGCGCTATAACATCCAAAAGAAGATCGCGTTTAACAAAATGAATAACTCCTATTAACCGCTCTTTTCTTTGGAATCTTGAGAGAACGCGACTTTCGTTTTATTTTCTAAGTCTTAACAATCATATACTAAACCAAATCTCACTGATTTCAATGGTGCACTTGGTTTTTAATATGGCTGTACTTTTGCGCTACAAGAGCCAAAATTATACTATGTTCTTTATTGTGATATTTCTCGCTAAACAAGGCTTTTCATTTAGATTTCTAGCAACCATTCAACAGCTCAAATTTTGTCAATTCTGACAGCGTTTTTTATCCATGAGAAGAACTTTTTATTGTGCTTTATCAGCCAAAAGATTGTCAAGTTTCGCGTAGCGCGAGGTCTGCTTTAGCCACCACGTTTTGAAGGTATATGGATGAGATGTCGCCATATTGGCGCCAAATCAACGCGCTTTTACCTTTGTATGAATAAGATTTTGCAACAAGCGACACATGATCAGTTCACAACGTTTGCCTTTCAATTGCTTTTCGCTAGTTTTTATTGAGTTGCTTCAATAATGAGCCTTCATGCTTTACCAGATACCGAAAAGGACGCAGTGATGTTCGTACAAAAACATAGCATGTTATAAACCGAACGACGCAGTGATGTTCGTACAAAGACATAGCATGTTATAAACCGAACGTTTACTGAAAAAAGCTCATCGAGTAAAGCTTGAGTTCAAGCAACAGACTTTTCGGCGAAGTTATAAGCATGTGTTTTGAAAAGCTTCTTCGGTTAAGACGTACCCTGCGCGTCGAGTGCGAAACCCAATTTTCTTTTGGTTGTTACAGTGCAATAAGGAGTCTGCTTGAAATCAAAAACATGGAACCCCTGAGATATCATCTATCGCTTAGTCAACAAAAGTCCCACTAAGTAGCTTTTTCAGCAAGAGATATCTGAATGAGGGATAGAATTTTATTTCTGCTCCTTTAGCACAACAACAAAGCCTTTTCGTAGAAAAGTATACCAATCGAATTCTTTTGATTTTAATTTCCGAATAATTATTGTAAATTGAAAGCGACTCAAAAATGCGCTTTTTTGGAAGGTCGAAAGAGATCTCCGGTAATGGAAATAATCCACTTTTGCAAAACTCAATCTTTTATTGGCTGTTTCAGCGCACTAAAAGGACCATCTTGAAAATAGATATATCATTGGAATTCCCAATATTTGATCTATCGATGTGTTGTTGAAACTTCGAAGAGAAGGCTTTGATAAGCGAGAAATATTTGAATGAGCAAAATTTTATTTTTGCCCTTTCGGCTCAGTAACACAGCCTTTTCAAAAGCAGAATACACCTTTCAATTTTTCCTGGTTTAAGCTATCAATTAAGTACCTAGGTATGAAAAACGACCGTAAAAAACATTTTTTTCAAAGGGTCGAGATAGGATGCGGATAACGGAAAAGTGCCGCATTTTTTATACTCTTTTCAACATTTTCATATATGTGAACGGAAAACTCTTTGATCAGGCAGTTATGATGCACTTTACCTTTTGTAAATGGATTTGCAACATATGTACAAGACATTCTTGCACTTTCAAAGTGCTTCTTGCATTCATCTATTCACGAAGTCAGCTATGATTCGATATAGAGAGTGGAAAGGGTAGTCAATCATTCGGTTGTCATGAATTCGACTTCAAATGCTAGTATCGTTTCAGGAGAAAGAAAACCTAATGTTTTTTTTTTCAAATTTACCTACCTATTCGGTTCACAGCGGCTGGAAAACCTTCAAACGGTGACAACAGAGAGGGTTCTTTTTGCTTACCATTACAGTGCAATCTGTAGAAAGTCTACTGGAAGATGAGTGCTAAGTGAGCATGACAAACTTATCGGTGATTGCCCAAAGAATGGGTGTCCTATCATCTCCAAGACTTTATTGAGAAGCGTTTGGAGTGGACAAACTACCTTTGCCCAAACACAAAGGCAGAAAGAATTTGATGAGATAACCATTAGCTAACATTTTGCATGTGGATATGAAAAGAACAATAGATGCGGACTAGAGACGAGTTACTCGTAGAAACCCACAACAGCAGAAGGGATGAAATAGTTGGCCGTCTCTGCCCTTGGAGGGAAATTATTAACGGCTATAGTTAAAAGGTTATTTAGGTTTCTGTTCAATTCTTTTCTTCTATCCGATTCATTGAGTTTGATGCACTGACAGGCGATAGGTCTGAAAAAGCTGTTTGCCCACCTCCATTTCCATGTACAAGGCAAATGACGAAAAATAAAAAAGTATAAGACTGATTCATCTATCAAAATTGCCTGCAAAAGTAGAATAAAGAACATGAAACACACACTGAATCTAAAAATCTAGTCAACAGAGTAGACAGAAATGCATGACCAAGTTATTCAAATGTTGAAAGTAAAGTGATCAACTTGGAAGACTGTTATGTAAGCAGGTAAGGAGCCTGTAAGATAAAAGCCATAGGATTTTCAGCGGCGTTGCATTTCACTGATGGTTTATTGGACAAAGGAATGCATGTGTACGTCACTCCAATTGCTGTATAAATAAACGTTAAAGAGTGTTCTCGTTAAGCTCATACGAGATTGACACAGTTGCCGTTTTGATTCGAGCTAAGTACGTCCATTCCTTAAAGAAGGCGAAGTCGTCAGAAGTTCAACCATCGATTAATAATGACATCAACGAGAACAAAATCAACAGATACAAAGCTCGCGTCAACTCAACAAAAGCACTTAAGATCTACATATACTAAATGTCAATGTCGAGGTTCACGAATGGTAGGTTTTCTAAACTGCTACAATGGTGTCTCTTTGCCTGAGAAAGCACTCTCGAGAAACCGCTCGTCTACCAACAACGTACAAGAAAAACACGAAAAAATGTCCAGCAGAAGCCAAAGAGGACAAGCAACGACCTAACAGAAACGGGGTGATGTGGAAGTGCTTGGTTATCAAAAGAATAAGGACATTTTCATTACATGTACAGTCTATGACAGAGAACTTTTAGCCAACAATAACAGCAACGCAGCAAACTTTGTCGCAAACTACAACAAATGAAAGCTGTCATGGGCTCGGCCGATCTAGGAACATTGTGGTGAAGGTTCAGTGGTTTTTGCTGCGTGGTCCCTGGATATATCTTAGGCAGTGACCCGATCGATATCTGAATATTGTTGGATTGTCCTTAGCGGCGCAGTGACCATTGACATGTCACGCGTTTAACTTCCTGGTTACGGAGGCTTTTGCCCTTTGAAGTGGCTCGTTACACTTCTAAGTTGCTACGTGGTGAACTTTAGTCTGTGTGACCGCGTCTTTTGCCAACTTGTCTATTGTAACCGACAAGAGCACAAATTTCAAATCCTTTGTTTGTATAGGTTATATCAAACAACTTATAATACACACATATTAGTGTGATAATAACATAAGAACAATATATGTACGATTGCGACATATCGTCATATGAACATATGTCTGCGAATGTGATTTATCGTCTTGTGACGATACCATGGATGTTGTCATTACCGGAACATGACTAGGCGGCGGAGCCCGTTCAGGGTTGTTATGTTCGCCCCGAAGTAGAAGCACCGGCGGCAGGATCCAGTGGATGAGTATAATGAGACAGCAGTGGGGTCAATACTAATTAGATAGGGGCAGAATCCCTTAACCACGGTGGTGGGCCGAGCATAGCCTAAGTGAGTTTGTTCCGCCACCTAAGTGATATGTTCCGCTCACAATTCTATTGAGTTCATCCGACAATGGTATGAACGCAACCTTATGATAGCAACTAGGTACACGACAACGAGATTTTGTGCACAGAGCAATAATGGATCTATTAAGATTTGAGAAGAGGTGGTCCGGGTGATGTCAGACGACTGTTCGGATGATGCCTGGCGATCTAACTGCATGTTGATGTGGTGGCAGCTGGGTGCCAACCTCGCCACTTGGACCATTTTCTGTCTAGGGTCCTCGAACCTCTGCGATACCACTTGCTCTTTAAGGTCTTGGACTCTGCGTTGCCTGAATTATCATGATTCCCGAAAAGATAGCAAAACTCCCTTGGGAGGTTTGCTATAAACATTGTATTTTTGGTATATAAGTGATCTAGCGAATGGTAAAGCACTCACTTAGTCACCTAAGCATGTCTGGAGTGCTCATTGAGGATTGTTGTGACACCGTATAGATAGCTGTGCCGAATAAGTTCAAGATTCAAGTGTGCTTGAGTTGATTCTGGATTAATCACTTGACGACCATAATATCGTTTTCGTTACAAAGCGTGCACCGCGCTCGCGGCGGCCGCGGCGATCCGGCGACGAGTACGTACCAACACGCTTCTATGGAGATAGAAATTTATTTGCTTATTTGAGGTTCTAAGAAGACATCATTAGCATTAAATGATGGAATGTCGCAGAGGAAACTTCTATAAAGGGTTTTTAGTAAAGAAAAAGGCCACCTACCAAAATCAATCTATGTTTGAACAAATGAACCACAAAACAGACAAGACTTTGCGGTACTTATCCGTTAGTTGAGCGCCAATTTGACCCTTCAGAAAAAGACTATTTAGCGCTTGTTCTGGGCGATTAAATCACCATTCGATAGCTTAAATTGAAAGAACTTGAACGGTGTACTTCATGTTGGAAATAGCCCTGTTGTTGCGCTGAAAAAGCGAAAATAATATTTTGTTCTCATTATAAGATTTCTCACTGGTTAAAACCTCTCCTTCGGAGTTTCATGAACCAATCGATTGATCAAGTCTTGAGAGTTCCGATGATTTATTTAGTTCTTATAATGGACCTGGTATAACGTTGTAGCAATCAAAAGAAGACTGGGTTTTGCAAAAAATAGATCACTCAAACTATCTTCTCTTCACTTTGATCCATTGGGAAAAAACGTGTTTTTGATAGTTCATAGTGTTTAGATAATCAATTGATAGCTTGAAAATTTGGATAATATAATTCACCTGCGAAAAGACCTTGTTATTGCGCTGAAGGAGCAAAAATAATATTATGTTTTAACTGCTTTAACTGTCATTTCCGATGTTTGGTTACAAATTATTCCGTGGCAATAGAGTCGGCATACAGGCGTAAATAAACCGTAGATAAATTGTCACGGATAAA
Source organism: Parelaphostrongylus tenuis (assembly GCA_019055375.1). Taxonomy (NCBI): domain Eukaryota; kingdom Metazoa; phylum Nematoda; class Chromadorea; order Rhabditida; family Metastrongylidae; genus Parelaphostrongylus; species Parelaphostrongylus tenuis. Next base: position 89,706 of record JAHQIW010004978.1, read on the forward strand.
TGCTACGACAGTTTCGCATTCTTCGGCATCAAATTTTTTGATAGGGATGATGGGCCGAGAAGAACGAAAGCGATGATGGCGGGACCGCCGGAAACACATGAAGCCTCCATTTGTTAACTTCAGTGTAGTGTAAAACGCGTTCCCAAAATCGTTAGTGATATACACAATTTTGAGCATCAAAGGGAGTCGGACCCGAGTCTCAGCCTTCCTCATAATCTCCGGAAAAGGTGACAAGCCGAATCAACAAGCGTGAGAGGAGTTGTCCCGTTCGTGGTTCCAAGCTTTGCATATTACTCAAAATTTTCGTGTTATACTTTGATACAATGACACTGTTTTCATGCGATAAAATTTGGAGAATTTTTGTCCAATATGTAAGCATTCATGTGCGCATATATATATATATATATTATATGTACATATATACATATATATATGTACATATATATACACACATATTCACTCCTCTCAGTTTACCGCCATATTGCAGTCGGGAGATGTTTCTGGGCCTAGGAGTGCTAAATACAGCGAGGTTGTGACCTCTCCAGCAAGACCTTTCATACTGAGAAGGCGATCGACGTTTCCATCTGTAAAATCCAAAGAGTGGATCATACCAGGAGTCACCGCGTATGTAGCTTCTAGTCGTGATGTGACAATCTCCTTCTAATCCAAGAGCCGGCTACTACCTGGTGTGGTGGCGATCGAAGGACAGCTCTAATAAGTCTGATCGCGAGTCTCTTGGGAACAAAATCTTTTGAATCAGTTGGCTGTCCTGTCTTAGCACCCCGTGCACTAGATACTTCCGCTTACGACGTCAGGTGCTGCGACGACCGGTAGAAGAAAATGGAATCGCAAATATAATTGGCGTCATTGGAAAAGGATAAAACGAACACGCAAACGACTAATCATGGAGACCGTTTCTTTAATGCTTATATAACACTCGAACAGTCCTCTCAGATGCCAACTTTTGCGCACTTCTTGAAGCTGCTGGTACATGAATTTCATGTGATTGTTCCACAAGGAAGGAAAATTAGCCACTTGACGACCATGTCTACCGTTTTCGATACAACCGCGTGCGCCGCCCTCGCGGCGGCCGCAGCGAGCCGGCGGCGAGTACGTAGCAGCACGCTTCTATGGAGATAGAGCTTTACTTGCTTATTTGAAGTTCTGAGAGGACATTATTAGCACTAAATGACGCAATGTCACAGAGCAAACTTCTGTAAAGGATTTTTTTTGAACGTCCATCTTCCGGAAATCAATCTATGTTTGGACAAAAGAACCACGTCCGTTTGAAAGGAAACTTACTTCTAGTCGTGAAAGAGCATTCGCTTCTTCCTTCGTGATCTATTTTTTGTACTCATTTATAGCTTAAAAATGCCGATCTTCACACTCACACTTGCTTAGAGTTTGCTGAACTATCATATCACATTCTACTAATCAAAAACACACAAGATTTTGCTTTCAAAGTATGTTGCTCAGTTCCGCAACGGATTTTTTTTGAAATTGTATGCTAGAATTTTGATGTTAAGTAAACTTTTTCGCTATGAAAAATTAGACTGTCATTGAATGGGCGTCTATAAACGTATTTATATGAGAAAGAGCGCTCTGTTGTCGTGAAAGTCCACACTTTTCATCAAGAATTGCAAAGATGCGGTCGCATTTATGTGAAAAGTGCTCGTGTTTCCTTTTTCTTCTTCAAAAAGAGCTTTTCACCAAGTTACTAGTAATCATTCACTAGCATGAGAACTGGAAATTCTAGCAATAAGCTTGGTTTGTGAGAGTACGAAAAGATAACTAAAAAGAGAATTAAGTTTTGCTTTCGGAGTAAGCAGTTTCAACTTTTCAGCGAATTTTTGGGGATATATCGTGCATTTCGATCCTGAGAAAATTTTCCTCGTAATAAAATATCACATAAGGGGCTTTTACAAAGAGTTTTGTAGTGAAGATTAACCCCATGTATCAAGAAAAATTCTACATTCTAACAGAAAACCACATTGTGGTGAAAGGGAATATATTTCCAAGTGTTATCTAACAATCGTCCCTTCCTTTTCATTTACGTTTTTGTAGTCATCTGGTAGGAAGAATTTAGATTACCATACTGAGTTTGCTTTGCGAAAAGGCTTTCATAGTGCGTTCAGCTAACTAAAAAGGTAAAGTTTTGCAATCGTAATTCATTTTTCCAACTTCACCGGTGATTTTTGGTTTTTAATAACGAAATTTTGATTTTCATAGAAGCTTTGTCGTCATAAAGATTGAATATTACTGGGCAGATTTCTGTGAACTTATTTTCAGTGTAAAGAGCGACTAGTTGTCCAAAATCTTTCACTTTTTGGTACGAGCTGTGCGAAGTCCAGTCGCATTCTGTGAAATGTGCTCGTGTTTGCTTGCATTATTCACATAAAAGATATTTTCACTAGACGATTAGTAATCGATCAATAGCTCGAGAAATGAAGATTTTTGTACTAGGCTTGGTTTATAGAAAATTTTTTTTTAGGGAGAAATACCATCGCTGGGAAAATACACCTCGCCTTTCAATAGTAATCTCATTTCTTGAACTTCGCTAAAGGTTCTTTTGCCAGTTATACAGCGAAATTTAGATGATGTGGACACTTAACTGTCACAAGAGAGCGACATATTACCAAGAAAATTTCCGTAGGCATTTTTAGTAGGAAGTACGACAACACGTCCCTGGAATCCGCGTTCAAGAGGAAAGCCACAAAAATGAGTTTACTTCCAACTCTTACTCCCCATTTCTCTCTGATATCTTGGAGGAATATGACCGCCTTTTACGATCTCCTCGTTCCTCCGATCGCCATAGATATTTGTCTGCTGTTCATTCGGACACAATTCGCTTAAGACCTAGAGTTGTGTTGCACAAACAAAAATACCCAACTCCTCTTTGCATTCGGGAACTATATTCATAGAAATCAACAAGGTCATTATGTGATTAATTCTATGATTACCTAAGCATGGAGTAAAAGCTCCAAGCTTTTGTTTAAACGTGTAGGCGGAATAACCGAAACAAATTATGCGGTGGAGGAAATAGTCCCATGGATGAAAACGATGCCTATCGCAAACTGTTGGGCAACGCGGAGGTGTCCGTTCTACTGTTGGACGTCTAACCACCTGGATGTGATCACATTGGATGTACTAGGGTAGCTAGGAATTTGATTGGGCGCATGAAGTCTTCTTGAGGGCATCAAGTGAAAGGAATATGTAGAGGGTGTAAACAGTGCAAATATCCAGTGTCAAAATCAGCGCGTAGAAAGCGCTCGCAGTACAGAATAAACGCGGATAAAAGTTAGTACCCACAAATCGATAAAACAAAATCTTATGTATTTCAAAAAGGTTCCAACTCTAGGATTTCACTAATAATCGAGGAATTATTGAGAATCATTGATGTGGTGGCATTGCATGCAGTGTGCAGCATCATTTTTGACAAACAAGTGATCATTTTCTCATTTTCAGTTATTATCATAACTTTGAGGTATTCCATGGAATAAAGCAGTTTCAAAACTGGAGGATTTTTCCCGTAGTTTTTGATTCCAGAAGAACAAAGTGATAAAGTGCTTGATTTTTTGATTATTCTTCATATGAGGCAATGGATAAGAACAAGAAATTTTCAACATGAGGAATAAAAGATAATATGACTGATCAATGAATGAACATAAATAAGATAGGGCAAAAATGCTCAGTATCAGTATGGAACACACCATTTTCGTGTGTATCTGGCTTTTCCCTTGGAACGTGGGGCACTAGGAAGGATATTCGGCAATGTTCCGATTACAAGTAGCCTTCTTTACTTTCTTCTATCATCTTTCATGCTTGTTGGCTATAATAATCTTTCTAGTGACGATAAAAGTAAAAATTCAGTTAGAAGACTCCCGTATTGTGATTGTAGCTGGCCGTGCTCGCTGCGCTGTCCGCGCGATCACGTCGCGTGCCGCGCCCAGATTTCCACTTGGTCGCCAACTGGTTAAACATGTTCGTGCGCCTTCAAGTATTTATGCAGTTAGAAAGCCTGACCAATGTCGCAGAAATGGAGATGTTATTGATCACTGTTATAGATACTATCTAAAAATCGGAAATTCCAAACGCTTCAACTTGTAAAACCTTTTTCTTAATCGGAGCTGTAGATAATCTATTGAAGGAATGTGAGGGAAAAGGTTGTGGGATTCAAAGAGCCAAGAGGTTTATGCACACATTAACTAAATGTTAATCGAAATTTATACATTTTGTTTATCCCTCCAATCGTTTGTTTAGGATATAGTGAAAGCTGCCGAGAAGTACAGAGAATATTCAAAGATCCGAAAGTGTTTGGGATACGACGACTTTGCTAATGTGAAGAGACATTATGAAAATAAGGTAAAATTTTCAAGGACAGCGAAGATTCCACTGAAAAATTACATCTTTGAAATACTAATGTGATTTCGCTAAGGTAAGTATTTATTATGTAAGTTAGCACATGTCACCAATAAAACACTCATGAATCATCTTTTTTACCTATAATCAAGCTAAGTATGTAGAAAACTGGATGAAGATAAATGCTTTCATGTCAGTATGGTTTAAGAAACCTTGCCAGACACTAAAATTTTAGGCGATTATAAGTTTCTTTGCCTCACACTTTATAAAGCACTTTTGAATGATGACACCATTTCTAATCTATTTATTCTCACTGACACATTTATTGTCGTTGAATGTAATTAATAGGTTTTCAAATCACCTTAAAATCGGAATTCTCTGTAAGTCTATTCTACGAAATATCACTCATTTCTATTAACGAGCATGAATAACCGGGTGGGTGCCAGAGTAGGATAAGCGATAAATGACTGTAATTAGAGATATTATCAATCGCTCTTGCTTCTATGAAGTAAGACGATTGTAATGGGATTGGAGAAACAGTACGTGAAACATAGAACGATCAGCATTCGTCTGCCTTGCCCCCATGATTTCTTTCAACATTGAGTCACTGTATTCAAATCTGTGTTACACTTTCACATAGCCGACTTGGCGTGATAAATTTGAAAAGAATGAGCGAGCAATTGATGTTTTAATGCTAAGTGGGTGAAACATTAAACTGTTGAAGGAACCGGGCGCAAAGCGCTCATTGTTTTCCAAATTAAGAAAGAATTTATATAAAGTGTAAAAAGTGATCAACATAGCGACATGGCGAGAAATGTGATGAGTTTATAAACGAGTGGAATATCGTTTTGATTGCAGACAAACTGTGCCAGATATATACGTCAGTCAAGGCTAACAGCCGAAAGATTTAATGAAAAGGATAATGGCATCGTCTTCATTGAAATGAGCATCGAAGACCCTAGAAAGGTCAGGGGGCAGAAAAATTTTGACTTCGATTATGTAAAATAGTGAGAAAACTATATTTTTTAGTTCATGAAAGTCGTTCGAACTGGCGAATACCTGCGCTCATTCTTTGGGTATTGTGAATATTTTCAACATTTAGTACTGGAAAGAGAAAAGCAAACAGGGAAGCCATCACATGGTAAGTATAAATAAGATGGACCTATATGTAATAAGCCAATAGGATGATAAATGAACGGTGAATATCAGATTTATGATTGAGGCGAATTATCTAAACCCAAAATAAAACTAGAGTGCAAATGCGGCCTATACGCATCCTTTTCTCAGGGCCATCTAAACATCCGTAACGTTCTAAAGAAGGGTGATCTAAAGTGGGAAATTCGCACTCGTCGAATTACACGAATATAACAAATTTGTCTTATCTGATTTATTTAGTCGTTGTAATTCACTAGAGAGAGATGGCAATTGGTATTGATTGCCGTATCCACTGTCTTGAGTTTTTTTAGGGATTTGTATTTTCGACATGAAGGGCATCGCCCTTACACCGTACATGTCGCCAAACAGTCCGATCAATTGCCTCATGCAAGTGTGTGTTGAACATTTGAAGAAGTTGAACATATTGGGTTCCTCGAAAATTGATGTCCGATTTCAAGTTGAAAGTCCAAAATGCGATGTTTATGTCACGATAATTCTTAATAAGCGAAGTAAAATCCATTAAAATGATCAAGAAATAAGTTCTTCTCTAGCAGTCACGTTGAATTATGGGAAATCTGGAGGCGATGACATCATTAGAGACAGTAACATTTTCCAAATTACTGTCAAAAAGGAATTGGTGTAATAGTCAGTCTGCACATAACGGCATCGCCGGGTAAGGTTTTCATTAGGGCGGCGCTCCGTCGAAGAAGATTTAACTCGAAGAACAACACAGAACTATAACGTGAGAACTATGAATGTGGACAGTCAACTCTAATCATCGGCTATGAAAGGAACGAAGACATCAAGATGCCGGTCGATTAAAATTTATTTACTACTTTGTGGCATTGATCTACTCATAAAGGAAGTATTATTCGTCAGTGGCAGCTTCAGCCACAGCCTATTTCGTAAAGTATTTCTCAGTATTGTGGTGCCTAAGAATTTTGCAACTCGAGACGAGTAATTCGGCTAGTAAGGTGGATGAGACGGTGTTTCATAATTCATCTGGCCCAACATTTCCAGAATTGATAATGAGACGCGCGTGCTCGTGGAGAATCATAGGCGCCTTTCTGTTGACCAATAGAGAACGAACCAGCTAAAGTTTGTAGTGCATTTCATTTATCTGTTGGAGTTATCAAACCACCTTAATCTCTTCAGCTTAATTCAGAAAGCGTTGATGGATTGACCCAACTGTAAATCATAAAAAGGTCAGCACGACTTTCTTTTGGTGGATTTTGAAAGTACTGCGTAATTCCAATAGAGTCCAAGCACTGAGCCGATCATCGCCAGTCACCGTGGAGGATCCATTTCTCGTCAAACATGAAATTACGGCCGGCAAACGGGTTGCTCCATTTGAGCAGAAGATGGGTTTTCGACACTTCAAGACAATTTTCCTCAATTGTCATTCATTTCTTGGGCATTCATTTAAGCTCGCTTAGGCGAAGGAATGTCTTTAAGTAAACAATGTGAGTTCGTTGGCACTTTCTTGGACCTATATAGTATTAGTGTTTAGAATCGTTTGTGTTATCTAGACGCGAGTTTGATATCATAGAAGTGGATTTGTCGAAGCTGCTCTATCGGTCAAAATTTCAAAGTTCTAGAAATTTTAAAAAACACAATTTCGTTATAATTCACTAGGATCAAAGAGAAGTTTGTAAAAATGAGCTCTCTAATGAATCTCAATAATGCAGAGCTCAGAAAATAACCACTACGTAATTGTACTTAGAAGTGATGAAATCGCAAATCGGACATTAATTTTCGTGAAACCATAACTGAAAGTGATATCTGGAAATTGCTGATTTTCGAGGTAAGTTCGCCATTGATATTTCAATTTTGCGAGCTCACCTTTGGTTTCATTTTTTCGTACTAATTTAAATTTACTATTGTTGTTATTTATTGAGCATTTTTTAATCCACACGTGATCCAAATAAAATAGCATGAATGCTAACACCCAATTACTTATTCACAGACTTGACCATTTGTCGTTATTAGCAGTGTTGACCGCAGCGCACCTTCCATTCGTTTGGTTGTCTCGTGATCGCCGCCCATGGTTGTGGTTTGCTTCGAAGATCTTTTCTCATATTCTTGGCACAAACTACACAAATAGAGCTTATATCTCAAGCAAGCTATCCAGTTCGATGTGTTCACCTTTGCGCAATAGGTATTTCGTAAACTAGGTCTTCGAATGTCCCATACGTATCGATTTTTCTTCCGCCCCGTTGATATCTCGCTTGCGACAGATTATGGTAGCATTTTCACTTTCCATGTAATCGTCATCTACTGGAGACTGTGTTTCTTTTTCCGTTGTTATTTTGAAAACATCTTCTTAGGATCAATACTGATATCGTCACCGTTAGTATCATATCACCTTATCATATTAGCTCGAAAAGGCAGGGGCGCGGTGATAGTAATCGCGCTTTTTGTGTTGATTATTCAACTTCTCCAGGCTCTGAATCAGTCTTGCGCTGGGTTCTTATGCATACTCTAGAGTCACGAAATCTTCCCCAGAATTGTTGAGGGCAAGTTTACCCCCTTATTCACGTGAGAGCACGTTAGAACGGTTACCTCGTGATTCCACGGAGAACTGACTAGAGGTAAATTTCTCACGAAAGATTTAGAGCTCTCAGGCAACAGCCAAACCCACACAAAAAGTATAAAACTGCCGCCATTCATGAATGATTAATACGAGGAAACAGATAGAGTGTTAGCGTAATAAAATTAGCACTGTGAGATGCGGTGCCGAATTATATAATATCATGAGACGAAATCACTAGAATTGAATTAAATTCAGGCCCGCATAAATATATGGTTGGACTATTATGTAGAACTCTTGAAGCATGTTATCATAGTGAATCCACCGACGATAGTGACTCTTGTAGGAAAGGTATTTATGATTCATTTGAACTTCTCTAATTACTGTTCTTATTAAGATTTGTAGGTAATTTCATTTTTGCTGCCTTCGAAGTTTCACGACAGATTTCATTTTGCAAACAGATATCCCGAGCAGTTGACAAAATATCTCAGGTAAAACTCAAGTCATGTCTCAGTGAAAGTGAAACATTGAGCACGAATTTGCAGTTTGGAGGCGATACCACCAGCGTTTTGTGGAACAAGTAAAATCCAAAGCGAACTTGACAACGGCTGTTTCAGATCGGCAAAAATCACGGAGGACGATTATGTGGTTCGGTTTTCATACAAAATTATCAATCATTCAAAAGTAATCTTTCTAGATACATTTGTTACACACTGCTAAGCAGAGCATTTCAATGTGAGCAGTGCCATTTTGAGATGCTTAGCTGCTTTTAAATCTGAATTTTCGTACAGTGCTAGAATTTCAGTACCCTCATTGAGAGTAAATAGCACAGTTATTACTTTCTGTAGTTTATATTTTACTTCACATGGTTCCGGATTCATCGTACCATTATCTGACTGCTCACTTTATGAACAGGAAGATGGACATCTTTGGAAATTAAATGGTTTGGAAGCTGTACCATTCCCTCGAACAGTGAAGGCGGGTGAAGAGATCTCCATGGAATTCGTTCCAGGAACAAAGGAGAGGATGATCTATCAGTATACCACTACCGCAGAAGTTCAGATTTGGTTCGAACAAGGTATAGTGAAAAGCAGTTTTCAAAAAATATCTTATAATGCAAATTTGGTTTGAAATAGCTTGAATTTTTGTGGAGCTTTCTGTAGTCATAGGAACTTAAGGTGGTTTTGTAATAGGCACAGAAATTGCCCTTTCATCATCATGCCACTAATTATATGAAGTAAACACGTCATTTCTTTGATCAGTAGGACAATCTTGAGTGACAATTTGATGAGTTTCAGTTTAGATAGCATAGACTTAACACCGAGATTCAAAATAACGACGTCAAAACTGGCAGAAGAAGAAATCGTGAAGTTACGGTCAGATTCATGTGTGAAATTGCGAATTTGTAATCGCAATAGTATTTTCACAGCCAGATTAAATATAGCAGTAGCTTTTCTATAGTTCTACGGACTTTTGTAATGTTTCATGGAATAAATTTTTCAAAGACCTTGCATCAACAATCGTTCAATCCAATGCTATTCAATCTTCACTTAGAAGCTCAAAAATAATTATCAAACATATTGGAACTTGAACGTGTCTCAAAGAAATATTCAAAACGAAGTAAACCCCTGACAGTTGAAAACTTTCAAAGTGCTCTTCCGAGTTACTTTTATGAAGCGCTCTGGTGATGCAGAGAACGCTATGATGCAAAATTGTGTTTATTAAGAGGAAATGATAACTATTCAGCTATCTGTTGACGGCACCAACACATGTGGATTTAGGGTTATCGAAGCTGTGCATTGAATTTTTCAGTGAATAGTTTCAATAAAATAATGCGATGCTAGAAGAAATGATGAGTAAAGAATCAGCGATATAACATATATGCTTATGTTTCCTTATTCATAAGCTAACACGAGGGTATACAATATTTCTTCTCAAGCACCATTTTGACGTATTCGTCCTCTTTAAAGTCGCGATGATCCGAGGCGATTACCCACAGTCGTTCGTCCTCACGATGTGGCTTTTTGTAGTAGTGTAAAATGAAGTCTTCTGGAATGGAGCATTGCTCGATTGTAGCAACCTCACTCGGCAACGTCCTTTCATTAAAGAGGAACATTAGCTGAATAATTTTTTCTAATAACCACTTCTTTTCTTTTGAAAATTCCCCCTGTGGCAGTACTTTTCATCATTCATTAGCACACACCGTTGAAAAACTGAAATGCTTATGCTCTGAAGAAGCGAAGAAGTTACAAGATTCAACGAAGGTCACCATAGAATTTTTCACTCTGCTTTTTGTTTTACATATTCTCAAATCACTTTGGAAGGCAGGGTAGCTCAGTGAATAGTGATACAGTTATGTTGAGTCAAGGGGACTGGTTCGATCTTAACCCTTAACACTCTTGCAATCAATGAACACCAATAGTGCATGAGAATCGTCTAGACCAGCAGTCAACGATATTTATGAGGAAGACGAAATCCTCAGGCAGCAATTGAAATAATACTCAAAATAGTAGAAGACTTTTGTGGAGGATAAATGCGAGAGCACGATCGGATGTAAAAAGTGGTGTCATTCGCACAGAAAAATTGCGGTTACGGCCTGTGTAAAATACCAAATATATACAATGTGGTATATTTGCATAAATACTAGCACTTTTTTCAATCGATATGCTACCCCACTGGGATCTATAAAAGTCAGCCACATAGTCATCGATTGCATTTGGTCGCAAACTTTGCTGAAAACATTATCAACTATAGAAGAAGCGACAGCTTCCAATGTGACAATAGATTGAACACATCAGTTGCCACTGAAATTGTTTTGAATTTGCCCAGTGTCACAAATTATAGTGATAGGATTTTTGCCATTGTAATTTGGAGGTGGCTACAGATGCTCTAAAATACGCTTGTGGTCGCTGCTTCAATCCGACATCCCGGATCCATCATGTCTTCAATCCCACCGCGATCGGTAAATTGGTACCAAACTTGTTTGGGAGGACAGCACCACTGATGTGATACATCAGTGCTCATCTCGCACCATCATATAGGTCAGATACGCATTCAATAGTCTCTACCGATGCTCGATAAAGTAGAATTATGACGCATTTCACAAAGATTAATCCACACCAAAAGCACTACTCCTTCGACTTTCGAAATTTCTCATTTCTGTATAATTTTGCTGGTGGTGCAACACAGTTTAGTACAATGAGATAAAGTGCTTGAAGTCTTTTATGAGGTCTAGTATGACATCTTCAGTGGTAAAAATACGCTTGGGTTTTCCCGTAGGCTTCATCAATACCACATACCATTCGGATCGTTCTCACTATAATACCAGAAAAGAACTATCACTCCACGTCCGGCTGTCAAGGGCCATATGTAACAGTATTTTTCAAACTACTATTTTGAGACCTTGCTTCAAAATCGCGCACCGTGCAACCAACAATCACTCACTCTGAAAGAACGCAACATTAAGTGATCATCTCACTCGACACGAAGTAATTACTTCTTCGACATCGAATCCCTGTAATAGTAGGGTTCGGCAGAATATCACGTAGTACGGATGAGGCTTGCGAGGGAGCCAAAGTGTACATCTACCATAAGAGGTGAAAGACCAGAATTCATGAAAAGTTCAAAACATTCTACCAGAGTTTATTGATATCATAGCGAGGTACCATTAGAGGTGAAATAGCAGACTTCGTGAAAGGCTCAAAACATTTTATCAGATTATATGGATATTATAGCGAGGTCCCAAAATAGTCGATTAAAAGGTAGTGCTACTTATCTGAGTACAATGAGATCTAACGTCCAAGATTTGTTTAACAAACAAGTAGTCGCTATCTTTTTTGAAAATAGCTGCTATTATAGACCACTTTTGAATACGCAGACGCACCATCAATACGAAAAATTGTTGAGTTTTGCAAATTATAAGAACGCAGTAGGACTTTTCACACTTGACTAAATTCCTCCTACCCGTTGGAAAGCTTTCACTCAGTTTTGAGAACGTGCCGATACGTTCCTAAATCTTCAACGCAAACTCTCCTAATTCCATAGCGATAAATTTTCAGTTCACAATTCTTGATTACAGCATTTGCTGATGCTGTAGATACAGGTCGTTTCCGGGACTCAAAGAAAAGAATCCTGTTAAACGTTCAACATTTATTTAATGTAAGGTGCGCTCGGACTCATCATTTTCTCAATGATCGACTCTTCATCTACCAAAGTTGAAATATTTCAGAGATTACATCGTTAGATCAAGAAGTGTATAATAACACAGATTACTTGAAAACATGCAAAGGTATGCAGACTCAAACGGGCACGCAAAAAATCACTTTTATGTTATCAAGTAATGTTTCTTCCAGTCAACAATTACGATTAAATGATGAAATTTAAACAGCTGATGGTGATGATTTTCCAGCTTTGGAAAAACTCTATTGACGTGGATTGACTAACACAACATATCGGTAACAGGCGCTGCACATGAACTACGCATAGGTGTCATAAATGATGAAACTTCACTTCTCGGCATTTTGTGCTGTCCAATCCGCGAGGTTCAAGAGTACTTGCGATTTATACCTGCTTGCGATTACGTGATTCAAGGATTGCTCATTATCACAGTAATGTGTCTTCCACACACCATCTTTTAGAATCCGTGACATTGGAGCACTGAATTAGAAACAAATCAATTTTCGCTATATAAAGATTATGATTCGATTATTCACTAAATTCCATTAACGAAGAATCCTATATATTTACTAGGAAGGTAGTGGCTGGCCAATCGGAAGTGTGCTCTAATTGCTACTGGTTGCCATGCCGATATTACGGTAGCTGATGATGGTTGAGGTGGGCGTGCAACGCAAGCACTTAAGCGCCTCCAGCTATTTCAATCAACTCGAGGAATACACCATCAATGTATCCATCCCTTAGTGAGTTTCTATATTTCCCTTCTTTCCCGCTGAGAAATTAATGATCCTTTTAATATGAAACTGACACAGCTTTTGTGCCATACTGAAGTCTAGACACCAGTCAGCGTTTTTTCGGTCATTGCCCTGAGTTCACAATAGAACGGAAGCAGCGCTTCCGCAGCTTATTTCCTGACCCAGCGGAAACCTCGTTTCCTTCCTCTTTCCTTCATGGCAAAGCATAGCTACCACTGAGCCAGTTCATCACCATCCCCACACTTCTCCTACCTGTTGGTTTCTTTGAAATTCTCAACGTTTGATAAAGCGCAGCTCATTATTAGGCAACCGTCTTTCTATCTTCATGGCAATTATGCAAATATAAAGTATGTATAATCTTATTATTGTAGTTGTCCCGTAGTGTTTTTCATGCTTTTACCTTGCTTAAAAATGCACCAAAAGCTCTAAATTTCGTAGACAGCAAAGCTCTGAAGCGAGGGACACAGGAGCTTTTTGTAATAAAATTTAGTTTTTATGGATGGTGGAGAATCGTTTAATGGATAAGTTAGGCAGTAGGATGATAATGGTGAAAGATGACACGCTCCGCGTTCGAAGACATTTTAGAGATGTACGGCGTATGACCTCATCAAGAACTGCAGAGTTAACAGAATGCATATGGCATTGGCAATGATTTTCGATTCGATGGTTTATTGATGCATCAGTTTATAACTATTATCCTCTCAAGCAAGCGCAAAACCTATGTGCCTTTCCGGAAGAAAGCGACGCTTAGTTAACTCAGGGCACGATATCAAAGTAACGACGACGTATGTATTTTGATTCACCTACGACCATTACAGAGCACGCTTTTGAACATGGATGATATCCTAAAATACATTCAGATACCCAAAATTTATTTGTTCATTTTAAGATGGATATGAAAACATATGTCCCCGAAATACGTGGGATACGTCATTTCCTCAACCAGAAGCCAGTCGACTGAACACAGGTAATCCACTGATTATCAACATTAATTGAAACTGAATTTCAAGTAATAGCACCAATTTTATCTCATGTGTCACATGGAAACAGCGCACCACTTCTGGAGGGGTATTTCGTAAGCTTTCTTTCACTGATATTTACCGACATAAAGATTTCAATTTGCATACAAATACGAACATTTATCTTTTTGGATCAGATAACATGCGGTGAATGCTTCGCATATTTCCGAAATCACTATAAGACAATTACTGAGCTTATTCTAGCATTACTAGAATGATTCAACTAATGATACAAGGAATATAATGTCGACTTTCTCTTCTTATGTTGAGATAGAGAAAGACGAGATCCATTAGCACTTTGTTTTCTCCATGGCTAAGCAAAAAACCATAAAAAGTTCAAGATAGAAGGAATGATCTCAGGAACCAGAAAAGCTTTCAATGACTAGCTGATGTAATACTAACTACCTTAATAGGAGTGGAGGAGCTATATAAGATGATTTTGAAAATAATTCGTTAGTTGCCCATTTGAGTAGTGATTAGTAATTGAGCGAAGCTATCAAGAAAGTTTAGTTCGATTTTTTCTTTCAATTTTCAATAGACTTTGAAGAGAACGAACATATTGAAAACGGAAGATCATCAGAAATTTTGTGAGCTTATGTTTGATACGTAATCTCAGATTTGTGAGAGAAATACAATATATAATGAAAGGCCGTGTCAGAGTGGTACAATCTTCCTTATGGCTTGTTTATCCCTATCATGACTGCGTGCGTGCACACGCTGAACTTACGACTCTTCAAGTTCGCTTTTGAAACCATTGGTTTCAGGCCTCTTGAGCTAATATTAAACTGTTTCCCAATACGGTGATCCGCCGCGCTGTAATCTTTAAGATAATTGATAAAAAACCAAATTTGGTGACTCTGTTGATCTCACATATATGCGACAACAAAGCAATCTTCCAACTATTTGATGTTTCAAGGACTTCAGGAGCTTAGAACACAGTTAAAGTCTACAATCTAAGCCTATAAAATCAGACTCAGATTTAAATGACATCACTTTCATTTGATACTGTTCAATAAGTAAATTTTCAACATTTAGGGAGAAAATTTGGACTTTCACAGTTTTTGAGCAATAGCAAGGAGTGTAAAATTTCAAGGTACATTTGAGGATATCATCACGTATTGTTGGGTGGAATTTTGCCATTCGCGACAGCGCTGCAATTGATGAGTATAGCGTAGCACGAAAAAGCTAATGATTTTTGTTATAAAGGTAGATTTTTTCCAAGCGTTTTGGAAGGATTTCTGTGTTTTTTTCTCATACTGTTGTCCCACGTTACTCTATACACTTCTCTCGTGCTTTCGCTGCAAATGAAACTCCTCTGTTTGGAGAAAAAACGCTCGCTCACTTTGTAATCACACTGTTCTAACGTTCAGTACATTGTAGTAAGTTCCGAAAGGAGCAGTCCAATATCAACATTTTAATTTTGATTTTTCTCTACTTTATACAGCGCCCGAAAGCCATCATTACGACTAGAAATCAAAAACGAATGAAGAGTTTGTCAAAAGAGATGCTACACACTGCATGACTTACTAGTTCATCGGTTACTCGAATCAATTTTTTGTTTCTTACTACACTTCAAATGCTAGGAATTTCACAATATTGCAGAAGAGACAGTGTTCTATTATTCTCAAGCTTCTAATGCTTCTATATCCGCTCTTTCTACACTGTGGGCATTGCGGTCTTTCCATTGGAAACGCGTATTTTTTAGGACACGTAAACTTCCCTTGTGCTAAAAACACCTTTGAAGACATCTTCTCAGCGGTATTCCAGGTTCTTCTGGCACTGAAGTCTTTCTAAACGTTAATGTTTGACTATATAAGTGCGAAGAAATCCGCTGTAAAGCTAAGGCAATGGGCGAACACTTGAATGGCCTAACGTGGTTTGCTTTTCGTTGGTACAGCGCACTGAGAATGTTTTTCCATCAATCAAGCTTAGTATTCAAATCTACGCTTCCCAAGTTACCAAATATCTACAAAGATTCCTCTAAAAAAAATTGTGTTTAACTAAAAATAAATAGACACAATTACATTAGAGTCACTTCATCCCGGATAGGTAAATAAATCTTGTTGCTGCTCGACGCCACACCATTCACAAAAAGGGCAAAGGAAAGCAATTTCAGGTTTCCAAAACGAGGAACTTTTCCTGCTTTGAATTTAGGAAGTGCATTTTGTAGACAATGATATGTTGACTCTGTTGGTTCCAATCTCAACTACTTAATAGTACTCAAAGCCGAAGTGTGTGTGTTCCAGAACGAAAAGATTTAACTGGTCAAATTATTAACGGCGACATGGCGCAATGTCATGAATGCATCAGAATGCTTTCATTGTGAGGTACTTATCGGATTTTTCACGGAATTTCGACTTGCCGGTGATGTGAGCCAGGAGCACATTTTCGATCGACTCTCGCCGCTATAATGCAGTGGTCTAGAGTGAACATAATGTCGCATTTAGATTCTGTGCATGGTAATTGCTCAGCCGGGCTCTGCTTTCTCCATTTTGATGCATGTGGAGAAATTCGCCAATCACACTATTGTGCCTTAAGCATGCTTTCAATCCATATTTCTCTAATCCTAGATGACCATTCGATGTGAACGAATACAACAAGTGTTGTGGTTTCGTGCAAGTAATATGTAACAATGTGGAAATAATAACCTCAAGCGAATAAACGAATAATAGTCATCAAACGCTTTTGAAAGAAATATCAAATCCATTCAAACAATAACGACAGATCAATATAATAGTACGATCAAAGAAAAGATTACCTTCAATAAATCCTTTTTGCTTTGTTACTAATGGAACTGCATTACTTTATCACAACGATTGTAAAGTAATCCTTCAGGGAGTGGTCAAATCCAGCTGTGGCAATTTCTGCTGGAGTTGTTAGGAGATGCCGCTTCAAACGGTCACTGTATCGCGTGGGAAGGAGGCAGCGGAGAGTTTAAGCTCGTAGACCCAGACGAAGTTGCACGTAAATGGGGACAACGAAAGAGGTACAGGAAACTAGTAATTAAACAGAAAAGATCTTAGATCTATTTGAGCATTCAAATGAGGCATTGTTTGTTAACTTATAAGAAACGTTTTGTTTAGGGTGACCATAGACAAGCAAATTCAAAATTATTAAGCAGCTCCCACAATCGTTACTTTGGCTATTGTATTTTACAAGAGTCTGATTTCAGCAAACCCAATATGAACTATGATAAGCTTAGCAGAGCTCTGCGGTATTACTACGACAAGAATATCATGACAAAGGTTTGTTCATTCATCTCTCACATTTGTGTATGAAGTGAAATATTGCTCGAGTTTCTCTTTTTTCTGACAACGAGGCGTGGTTGTAGTGATAACGCACAACTTCATAATTGCCATCAAACCATGAAAGAGAGATATTCAAGTAACCAAAAGGGCGAGAACAAATATTCCCAGTTGGGCTGCTAGTCTCTCGTCATTCTTTTGATAACTATTAGTTGTATTTGTAGAAACATAATTACCGCAACAATTTTTTTTTCAAAGCTTAGCAAAACGTTCAATGCTGCCGCTGTAGCTTCATGTAAGTGCGGTTTCGTTCAGCATTATTGAAGAGCCGTATTGCAGCAATAGTATTCGCCATCGTAATCTTTATGAGCAACCAATCTTTATTTTAATAAGTGTGGATTTCTGTTGACTTAGGGATGACTTTGCTTCAGCTTCCGATACATCTCGTTATTTCCACGCTGTATCATTAAAGTAAGCCTAGAAAAATATTTCAATAATTATACTTTTTCGAAACCTATGTGAAACTTACATATTTTCTTCACAAGCGATGGCCGGGGTTTCGGCGATTTCTGATTATCCGTAGTGTGTGGCAACACATCAGTGCTTTTCCTGTACAAGAGATCAAATAGTACCGAAAAATATTCCTAAGAGAATTGAGTGGTGAGCCAAAACACGACCTTAGGCGGGAATCGAACCCACGTTTCATTCTATCCGGGGACGCGTGCTCTACCACTACACCACTGAGGCACATTTGCCCGACCACTCATTCTTCAACATCTCAATGCTAGCTATCAGCCACCAACCTTTGACAGGTCGCATACCCGAGCAAACCTGTCAAAATGTGCCTCAGTGGTGTAGTGGTAGAGCACGTGTCCCTGGATAGGATGAAACGTGGGTTCGATTTCCGCCTGAGGTCGTGTTTCTTCTCACCACCCAATTCTCTAAGGAATATTGAAAACATCATAACAGTGCGAAAACATTTAAAAAAATACTATCAATTTCGAGTTCCGAGATAGACGAAACCGCCAAAACGTCAGCCATAGATTTCGAAGAAAATCTATCAGACCCTCACAAGCTTTGTAAGAGGGCAATTCGAAATGCAGTTATTTTTAATCATATTAAATTTTGAAGTAGTCGGACTTTCGATTTATTATTTGAAGAATTAGACCCTTTGAACATATGATGAGTGGATCTCATGCCGTCTTCCCTCTATCGTAAAGACTTTGCACTTTTGAACTTCTTCGAATATCTGTATGAAATTTGTGAACTGGTCTCCTTCTCAATGCTCAGAATTTTGAAACATAACTCATCCATCTGTGCGAGATCTTAGGTGAAAACGTCGTGAATTTATACTAATGAAACATAGGATCTTTATCCTTATCATTTTTATTGTAACAGTGCTAGAGAGTGACTTTTTGGAAATTCCTTTCTATCAGGATTGAATTTTGTGGAAGCTGCCTCGCTTCAACCAGTTTCTTTGACTTCAAAAGTTCAAATAATCACCTCCAACGAATTTACGAGCGGCATTCACTTTTCAAGAAAGTTCGTGCCACAATAATAGAAAGATATACTTCAATAAACATTGTAAGCCGAACATGTCAAGCTTCTGATTACAGAGAATAAATTGATCTAACTTGCTCTCTACTGCTCCATGGATTTACTCATGAATCAAAAACTTATGTGCATTGAACTATTTTGCGTGTTGGTAGTAGAAAAAGAAAGACTACAAATTATATGTGGATTAGTCAGAATAGAGTCATTCAAACTCAACGTGGCTGTGATATATGCTGAAGGTTTATGGCATTTGAAATCACATCGTATTACGCTAGCAATGTTTATGAGATCACCTTCGAAAATAGTTTTCGCTGTTACTTTCAGGAAAAGTATCAATTCATAGCTGTTGAAAGCTCGATCCTCAAAACTTCCAAATATCTCAGCGCATCTGTTAACCATGTCGAAATTCTATTAAACACCGCTAAATTTTGCTTGATTTGAATTAGAGGAAGACGATTTCAAGCCTAATTCTTTGCGGACGGTGGAGGCCATAATTGTTCTCAGTTGGGAGCGCCGTTCGGACAACTACGAAGAGTGAGCTCTGATAAAGCTAAATGCTAAAGAAGCTTTAATAGAAATTTGGAATCTCAGTGAACATTATCACCAAAACACGATGTAATATCATCGATGAGACTTGTGTACGAATAATTTTAGCAATATTTACACTAATGTGCCACAAAATTTTGCCTTTTTTGAAGGAAAAGATCATATCCTTTGAAAAGAATATATTTCCACTAGTTATTAATGACTTTCGCTTATCCTTTTGATGTTTTCGTAGTCAATCGGTAGCTCGAAAAATTTTGACTCTGATAGTAAACTTATTCTGTGAGAGCTACGCTCTACTACTAAGTAAAAGATAACATTTTGAAATCCCAGCTTATTCTTCTAATTGATAGCGGATTTTTGAGATTACATAGTTGGATTTTGATTCTCACAAACTTGTTCGCCAAAAAAAATTGAATTATCATTGGAAGGACTTCTGCAAAAATACTTAGTTCTTCCCTAATGTGGATTGCAAATGGAGCATTTACGCTATCTCTAATGAAAAAACATAACCATATTTAAGCCTATTCTATCATATTCGACCATTTGCCGCCACAGACGTGTTGATTATGGACGAAAAAAGTATAAATTTCATTTGATTACTGCCACACTAGCATTCGAGAGCGCCACATCCTTTCTTCAGAGCCCTCCGAACCACCCGTCATCAAAAAATGGCGCCGTCCGCAAAGGATTAAATAGCTTACAGCACTACTACGGATGAAGCGTGGCTGCAAGAAAGACAAAACAATGGCGTACTTTTAGTTTTATCGCGTTATTGTCAAAAGGCTGTGGTACCTTGTTCAAAAGTTTTGGTAGCTTCAGCTAGAATTTGCGATATCAGCCGTAGCACTATCACTCGCCTTCTAACTGAAATGAGCTACTGCAACGTAATATTCCGATGGACACCTCATGGACAATGATTGACCACAACCGCGTTACACGTGTGACTATCTGCGCTGGTCTCCTGCTGCGACCGCAGAGACAAGTCTTTCTCAAGTCCATCATCAGTGGAGATGAGTCCTAGGTCTACTACGAGAACAATAAGCGCCATGTCTCTTGGCTGCCTCGTGACAGAGACCCGCCAATTCAGCCAAAACAGAAGTTCCATGCTCGAATGATCATACTCTCGCTTTTCTGACAATGGCAGTGCATATCGTTTTGGGAGCTGCTCAATAACGAGCAAGCAGTCATTGCTGACGTCTACGGTGAACAGCTTCTAAAGATGGTGTGGAAACGTAGCGTTCGAAACGGCTCAGTGTTGCCGTCTTCAAAATAAAGCTCGACTTTTATAAAATGGACTCATGATTCTTTGGAAAAAATGGGATGAATCACGGTTCCATATTCACCGTATGACTCTGATATTACTCTATCAGATCATCATCTCCAGTTTAATCCGTTCTCGACCGTGAGCTAACGTCTACTGAAGAAATAATTTAGCGGCTACAATCAGCTCAAAAGTAAGCTCATTGATTTTTTTATCAGCCAGTATCTTTTTTTTTTGGGAAATTGACATCGAATATTTGAATAGCAGATGGTTGCATATAATGATCATGCTGGTGACTGTATTGCTGATCAAACTGAATTCTCTGAATAATACTTTTGTATTATCTAGTAAGCTCATTTGAAGGAGAATTTTTTGCTGGGCAAAAAAATTTCACTAGAATCTCATTAATTATCTATGAGCTTAATTTCGGAGAACTCAAAAATATGCCTACTTTCTAGAGAAATCTTCATACAGCGCTGTTGCAGTGAGAACAAAATTATATTTCAAATGCGTTCCGTATTCTCGCGCTTATTTTTCGCAGGACAGACCATTTCTCAATGTGCTCTAACACGGAAAATAAACCTGGGTTTCACAACCGCGTATTTTCAGCAGAACAGAACTCCCCATTAGACTATAAGCAACAATTTGATAGCGCAGGTTTGGCGATTCCAAACTATGCCTGTTTTTTTGAAAAGACTATTTTATGCCCTGTAGCAGGGAAAGGAAAACTGGGTTTAACACGTCGCGCCATGGTTGTCGGCTAAGGTTGATTGGTGGGGATTGATACGCGATCGACCGGCCGCAAAAGCGTGATGCACATGTGGAATGCGATTTTATCACTGAATTAAAGGCTTCCTTTTGTTTTGAAAAGACTCTAGATAAAACATGTGACCCATGAAAGCTGAAGATTTTCCTACACTTTCATATGCTTTTCGTGCATAAGCTTAAACTGCTTAGGCTTAGGTTTATTAGCGTATTTTATTCGGTAAAATAAGCTGAAAATGGGAAACCCAAGCTCAAAAAACGATAGAAGAGCATTTCTTCTGCATTTGTAATACAAAGAGCTTAAAAATGCTTTAGAAAGAGAGGAAAAATCCAATCATTAAAACCCGTTATAATGACACACGACGAGCGTGAGACCCAGTTTTATTTCCTCTACTACAGCACTGTAAAGAGACCTTCTTAAAAAGCAAGTAATTTGCCGGAAGCTTTGAGATTCACACTATCTATTGCTCTGTAATAGTTCAGAAAAAGGACTCTGTTCAGCTCAATATTAGCGCTATAATGTGTGACGTATATGACGCAGAATGTTATTTTTGGTGCTAAAGAGTTGCAGAAAGGCCTTTTTGAAAAACGAGTACGTTTTTGAATTTTCGAAATTTGAGCTCTCGACCGATTTTCAATAGTCTTATGGGAAATTCTTTCCCAGCAAAAGAGGTTCTTGTACTTTTTCGTTTGGTAGAACAGGATGTAAAGCTGGTCCCTTTCGTTGTACAAGAACTTTTCATAAAACTGTTAGCAATTATTCAAAGGTTTCAATTTCCATATAGTGCAAAACACAGTCGTTTTCTGAGAAAGTCATTTTGTAACGCTTCAGTGTTTAAGGAAAACTTTTGTGTTTCACATGCACATATTTCTCGCAGAACAGAGACCTTTCTTTGACTATCATTAAGCCTTCAATAGCGTAATGTTTAGCAATTCTAACGCTGTGCTTGATTTTTTGAAAGATCGTTTCTCTGCAGTGTAGCGGGGATATAAATTGATTCATACACGTGGATATGTGTTTTTTGGCCATCTGTTCTATGGGGTGGGATGAGGAAGGGCGAAGCGTAAGGAGTATGCTGCAATTTCAACACGATTTTGGCCCCAGCCATAGATTAACGGCGCTTTGGTGAGTCACAAGTGAAGTGCGATTTTTATTTCTTTGCTCCAAAAGAAACTCCAAATTAAAACATATGACACCGTTGCTACAAGATTTACTCTATAGGTCCAATCGCTTTTCGTGCTGACAGCGAAGTAATAGTAAAATGGTGTGGTCGATGTAGATCATAATCCTATTTTGAATTTTACATTGTTATATAGGGGTGTTTTTTACCCAGTGAAAGGGATCGGTTTCTCACTCTGTGCCACCGAATGGTAAAGAACCGGAGTTTCTCTAAAAATCCTTCTCCTATAACGGAAAGAACCCTCTAAATAGATAACAATGAAATCAACAACGGTGTCGAAATGAGAAAGAAACTATGGGAAAGCCCAATAAAAGATATCTGAGACCGGAATAGCTAATCGCAAGTTTAGAGCAACTTCAGAATCCTTTCGTATCTCAGAATTCTCGTGGTTATATTGCAAACATCGCATGAAAATTTGAATAACTAAACTCCAGGATTAAAACTAGAGCTTCGAAGTAAAGTGGAAGAGATCGTGTGAGATAATTTTGTTAGTGAAAGTGTAATTTGTTCATCGCATTTTGTATTCGGTTTTCTCAAACAAGTTCCTTTAATATTTTCTAAATAAAAACTTGGCGGTTCATTTCATATGAACACAATAGGCTTTTGAATGCCATCATGTCAGCCAGGAATTTCGCAGTAAATTTAGAATTTTAAAAGTATCAAATTATGTCTTTGCTATTACCGATTGGCTCAGACTACCGGAGAATTAAAAATCTCTGAGGTCTATTTAATTTTTCAGTCTATCTTATCTTTTTCCTGACTTTTATCTTGAACATACTCCCAAACATTTTGAATTTTGAGAAACTTTCATTGTTTACGTTAGGGTTTATGTCTTAACGCCGATTTGTGTGAGAGAAGAATGAGTTTTATGTAAAGAGTGAAGCATCTCGAGCATGGTTCTTCGCTTTGAGAGCCATCGGAGCCTTCATTCTATTCAGAGAGGATCGTCAAACTTTTAGACCTGCCTCTTAAATGAGCTATTTTAATCTTCCCAATCATTTGCGTGTTAGTGGTTTTTCAAAAACAGCCATTCCTTTTTAGTTTCTCCTATCCCATTGGAAATATGGAGTTATGGCGAATATAGAAGTTTGAGGAGCGCATGTGGCGCAGTGGCTATTGCTCCAGTCGCACACAAGATCGATGGTTCGATCTAGTGCTCATGGTTCACCAAGCTATCCTTCCACGAGGAGTCTATAAAATGGTACCAGACTGATCCCAGCCCTGTCTGAGAGGATAAGGAGCACTAACTCGATACAGCGGGGGCCACCGCGAGTCATTTGAAGGCCAGATATGCATTCAATCACCTGAAACGAAGTTAAAAATCGTAGACGAACGCATGACGCATCCTTTAAGGATTGATCAACGCCGAAAGCTTTAGCCCTTATCCTTTGCAGCAATATCATCGTCTGAGATACGGTGCTATTGGTACTTGTAATATTAGGCAAGAGTTCAATTCCACTCAAAAGGTCGCCGGCCTAGAGACAAATTCCAAATTTTCAATAGTTAATGACAGCTTTGTGTTGCAAGACACTCCATTGACCCAATCGTTTTGCTTTGTCACTAGAATTCACCGAAAATGAATTAAATGTGTCACCACATCAGAAATGTATCGGCCATCAGATATAAAAAATTGAGCGAGCGTAGCTTACTGATTGAATCTGACACGCGGCAATTAGAACTAAAGGTCATATTAGTATCTATTTGAATTGCTCGATGATTTTGAGGACAACAGATAAATGTAAGTGATTTCGAAATTGGACTATTTAACGATAATTTCAAAGCAGTGAGATGTATTAATTGATGATACAGCATGCTTTTCAATATGCTCGCTAATTAATATGATGCGCTATAGTGTAATATAAGACGAACTAGCTAGTTCAAGGAAAGCCGTACGATCTCTCCGTTCGATTCACCGACAGTTTCTTCAAGAACAAAAAGTGATGCAGTAGCTTGGTGTAAATTTTGTCGCGCAGCATCACTGTAACATATTACAATGAAAAAAGTCCACTAAAGGAAACGACTGATGAAGAGTTGTGTATTTGATGACTTCAAACAATGACGAGGTTGTTTAGTTACTTAAGCTGTTTAGTCGCTCAAACCCTGATACTTTTTAATGACAGAGGAGAAAAAGCATTGATTTTAAACAAATAAATCTTGTCAGCAAGCTTCATCTAATCTTGTCGTTCGTAATTTAGTTTTTACACTTTCTATCCGTATTTGATGAATGAATTTTATGCTGGTGTTTAGAACACTTGGAAAAGACTTAGCTGTTCCTATGAAATGGCGCATCCATTAGAACACTAAGGTAAACCATCGAAAAAGAGGCCTATAGAAATTCAAGAATTGCAAACGCCTCTTGACTTGAAGTTTTGTTTACTGCCATAACAATGAAATTTATCTCAGGCTGTCATCTTGACGGCATGCTTCCTACCTTCTGGGACATAACCTTGTAAAATGATAAAAATTTCTGTTCTGGAAAATATTTCGTAACAGCCTACCCTATCTTCGAGAATAAAAACTAGACAATTGGAAAATTAAAATCATGAACTAAATTACGGCTTCAGCATCATGATACCGATTTATGAGCCCTAGATCAATCCAGTGACGGGTGGTTGCTAACAATTAACGAATAAGTTAATAACACGGCTATAAGAAAGGCGCAACGAGGACTTTGAAGGTGTCGTACCCAATGCGTTTGCCGAAAAGGTTCAGTGGCGGTTGGAATGTGTGACAAAAAACACCAGGTTCCAAGTTTTGCTCGTATCTCAGCATTCTCGTGTTTAGTAATTGTTTCATGATTTGAAATGTATAATTATGAAGCAAGAACAACAGTAAAAAAATGATCGAACTTTCAGCTATGATCAATTCCTGAGAGATACGTCGTGCAATAGTCTTCAATTTTTTGACTTCGTTTAAGGTGATTGAATGCATATCTAGTCTTTACAATGATCCGCAGTGGCGACACTGTGAAGGGTCACTGTTGTTTATCCTTCCAGACAAGTCCGGTACCAATTGACCTACTCCGTAGAGATGAAAGCCTTAATGAGCCATGAGCGCGAAATCGAACCATCAACGCTGAGTGCAACTCAGAGTGCTTCTAACCACTGCACCACATGCGCTCGATAGGTATATTTAAGAGCAAAAACAGCAGAAACTTACAAAATGTTTACAGATGTGCAGAAAAGTAGGCTCGTGAAACATGAACTGCAAACGTACAAAGTTGAAGTTTACATAATAAAAAGTGATGAACAAACCGCAGAAGGAAAAGCTGTTGAAGCTGACAAGTAGTTACATTTACGACAGAACCTTTGATAGAATCAGCATTGGAAGTAGTTATGGAATTACGTAAATTAGTAAGCTTTGATAAAAATTCACGCTTCATTTATATATAGGTTACGCGAAAATAATCACCTACTGCTTTCCATGTAGTACTGTTTTTCAAGTGTCCTTCTTGCTCGCATGAGCCTCTCAATCACTCTTCAGTGGTGGACTGAACCATTACATGAGTTAGCTACTTAGACTCAAAGAATCCATACAATAGTGCAACCGTGTGACCCGAGCGGTAGACAATCACATACTGGACTCAATCATTGCAAACCTCCAGCTCCTAATTCTATTCCTTCTTTATATTCATCTTGTAGATGATGAAAAATAACGAGTAGCTCTTGCAGTTAGCAATGATTGCGTCTAAGTTCATCGCTAGTGTTGTAGATTCTTTTTTCGCGTTTCTGCCACTTATTCAGCTTTGTTCACTTGTGCTTAAGTCTGAACAAGGTTTTTACGCAGTAATTAAGATGGTGCGTTCAGAGCGACTGATCTGCTTGTGAATGTTTTGATGATTGCTTCTATCACGAAAGTTCTCAAGCGTAAAGTGCTCCTAACGAGCTCCAATTTTTTTTTGAAATAGAAAGAGCACTTCTATACCTTCTTTTCCATAAATTGTCAGTAATGATATTACGGAGGACAAATCATTAGCGACTTTCTGAAAGTTGAAACCCACACGATTATAATACATTTCCAGGTTCATGGAAAGCGATATGCTTACAAGTTTGACTTTCAAGGACTCGCTCAGGCTTGCCATAATTCTATCAGTGCTGGAGGAGATATCTCAAGCGCAGTGCAATCGTTCAATCCATATCAGAATAGTAGGTATTTTTCGTATTAAATTCACAAAACTGCGCCCTTCTCAAACTGTTTTATGATATTCTAGACAAAAATTCATTCATTCGCCATCGCCGTATCGTAATTTCGATAGCATTAGTCAGCAGTGCTCTCATTAATATTCCTGTGCGAAACCGTTCAATTGTAAATATTGCGGTTATGAATCTTGTGTCGCAGCTTACTAATAAACCATGCAATATAATCATAAATACAGGCAAAAATAATTTTCGAGAGAAAATCCAGGTTTTCCTCTAAAAAGAAAGCGTATTCTGTTGCGAAAAACTACCTCACTTATCGCATTTTCAAAACACTTTTATCAAAAGTAAGAGAGCATGAAGAAATTTGCTATCAACTTTAGATCCTTTGTTATTTGTAAGAGACAGCTACGAGTTTTTTTCGTTTAGTATCAAAGCTTACGCCGTCACAAGTGCCCTATCAATTATTGGGAGGGCCTGAGCGGTTAGCACAAGCTGTGAGTTCTGTCCTCCAACGTATTTTTTTTACTTACAGTGAAAAAATGTGATTAGAAATCCTTGGTACCTCGGCAATGTACCAGTCATGTAACTACATAACAGATGCTGAAATGAAGATGTAGAAGCTTGATAATCATTTTTTGAGCCATGCTTGCAGTCTGTTCAGGGCACTCGTGCAGCCAAATAGGCGCGCTTCGGAATTGGCAGCCTCGTCGGTTAGGCAAGCCCTTCGTCTTTAGCCAATTCTTTCGGGAAGGAGGGAAACCCAACCTCCCACTTAGAGAAGAGGCAGACGTACTATTTACACGTTCACTTTACTGAAAATATCACTGAATGGGCAGTGTTACACACTCGTTACTCTTAGCTGGTTCGTCGAATGTAGATGAAGAAGCTTGAGATATTGATCTAAAACTCAGCGGTGTAATCGTGTTCATGTATTTGCAGTGCCCCTCTTCTGTAGGCCTGACATTGTTAGTGAACTTCTAACCTATTCATCACGCCACTTGATATCATGTTGGACACGGAGCTACCGATTTATTGGCAACGGACGATAAGTTTTCGATACATACAAAGATACTGAGCGATATGCAAAGCTGTGAACCTCAAACAGGGAATGAATTCGCGTTTCATCTCTATCGAGGACGCAAGTTACCATTACTGCACCGATGCCGTTGCTCTACACTCACTTTTTCTCGATGGTTAGGGAGCTTAGGATGGCAAAACATGATAGTATTGTAGAAGAGACTTTGCTCTATCGTTCTATCGGTATGAATGGTATACATTTCACTTCAGCATGGTTCACGAAGCAGACGGATTGCTGTCAGCATTTAGAAGGGTTTCGCAGCTCATGCTGAGTCTATTTCGTTGGTTTTCATATTCGTACATTTCATACAACAGCAATAATTTATCATAACATGAAAATTCGGTAATTCTTAGTTGAGCTATCGGTCAACGTAATTTCGTAGAAATGATTGTTTGTAAATCATTATATGCAGTGACAGACTGGTTCCAGGTTTCATCCTTTTTAGATTAATCTGCTTCCGACTATTTATTGAGTGGATATAGAGAACGATATCAGAGTGAACGTATGCCCTCTAAAATCCAGTTAATTAAAAACGGGAATCATGGGAACGTCCACAGTGTCGCAAATGGGTTATTAATGTGAAGAGCAGCGAATTCGCCTAACAAGCCTATCAAAAATTGGTGCCCTTAATAAGTGAGAGCTTTCTAAAAACACAGTTCAGTTGACCATTACCATGTAACTCGATAAAACTCAATGTTATCAGAAACTACTCACCTAAGACTCATCGTTTTGCGACAAACATTTCCAAAAATCATACATTCAGTGGCGACCCTATCTTTCAAGTCGACAGCCGGTTCTTTGAACGTGATTCCGTTTCACGTTTCACATATTTTCAAAGTTACTTCACTTTTTTCTAACTCAAAAGAATATAGGTGGTCGAAGACAGATAGTTTTCTCTTATGGAAGTCTACTGATTTGTCCATTTTTCTTATGTTTTCAAACGCGATGGTCCGTACAAGATAGAAAGAGAAAAGAATGAAGCTCTAGGTAGTGATCAATTTTCGAGGAATGCGACATGCATTCAACTTCATCAAGCATCGTTGTAGTGGAAATGACTGAGTACTTATTTGGCATTTACATTGACCCGCGGTGCCTACCTATGTATCGGGTCAGTGTTATCCTCCCACAAAAGTCTGGTATCAATTCACCGACTGCGTAGGGATGGAAAGCTTGATGAGCCTTGAACGAGAGATCGAATAGCTGACTGATCGACCACGTATGTGTCGCAAAGCACCTCTAGTCACTGCGCCACACGCGCTCTGGTGTGTAAGACTATTTGCCGAGTATTTGTTGAAGCAGTTCGAGTTATGAGAAATAGGCAACGTTTGTCACGGTAAGCTCGACTTTTACGTCCTTGTTTGTGTTTTTTCTTGGTTGTCGTAAGAGAGAAGATTGTTAACGGAACTCTTTCAACGTTTACCAATATTGGCGAAGATCTAACATTAACAAAATAAAAATTGTAAATTGAAAAAAGCAAAGTCTACTTCTATTTAAAAACTCGATAAGAAAAAAACACTCTATTATCAAAGAAACACAACAATTGTTACATACTTTCTCGGCTTTACTTATGTTCTTCTTAGCTGACTCGAAAACAATGAAAAAATCGACTTCTTATAGGTTCCTGTGTGCAATGCGTATTGGCCAGCTCAGCCTCAGGCATACATATATCCAACTGTGTCATGTTATAACTCAAAGCCGTCATTGTAAAGTAATATAACTAAGAATAAATTTTTTTACGTACTTTTCTGTTTGAATCCGGTATAAATGGAAAAGTGACTAGTAGTGGCTTCTGGCAACTCTGTAAATCTATATTTTGTCGAGCGACACACGGGCATTTTAGTGAAACCCTTTCAACCCGTACAGTTGCCTCATCAACGTCAATGTTAGCCGGAAAATAATTGTGATACCACTTTTATTTGACGTAGCATTTACTCTCTATTTAACGACTGTGCCACGTTAGGTCTTAGCAAGAAATCTTTTTTTTTAATTCTAGAAATTTGTGATATTTGATGTTTCAACGGGATACTCGTCCGTAATTCAAGTTTTATTTTTCACCGAGATTTATATCCTAGAACGTAATGTTCTAAGATATTTGGGACTTCTGTTGACACTGAAATTCTCATCTTGGATGTATCTGAATGGACTGTTTGAGAAGTGTTGCCTATTCTTATAGTAAAGAGGCAGTCGGACATGTAGCCGTGTAAATCGTTCACGCATAACTGAGAGTGACTAACTACTGGATCCTTGTTATTGTGCCCTAGGTTCGCATTACCTTAAAAGGTTGACATTGAACGTTCGTGGACTGTCGATGCCGTAGAAAATATTGTGTACTTCTATGTCGACAATGGGTGAGTAAGCGAGACAGTGCTCCCGCCCCAGTCGCACCGTGCGCATCCCCTAACCACCATCACCATTAACTGGCTGTCACGTTCTCCTTACACACACATACACACACACATAAACAGACGCATACATACATACACACGCATACACACGTCTATCCACATACAAACGTATTCATATATTCACGAAACAACCACGTATCCACATTACACACATTTACATATTCACATATTTACGTGAACTAACACATCTACCGACCAATCACTGATTCAACAAATTGTACTATCGGCTGTCATCTCACTGCACATGGGCACCTGTTGCTCAAGAAACTCACGGAAATCACAAGAGGTACTGTCTTATGATGCATTTCTATTTTATGAATGAGAAATACGAGACATCTGTTTCCGAGCTATAAATCAGTTTTGTAGCAGCATCTCAATAACTTCACAAATTCAATAGATGTCTATCATTTTAGTGAGTTTCTTATCGCGACGAACGATATCACAATGTTCAGCAATGTTTGCTCTTTTGCTTTCTGATGTTTGCAAATAAGAAATGATGACGAAAAGATCGAACTACGTCATGTTACGTGGCATTTAATCCGATCATTTCAGTTTCGGCAAAACGAAACCTCGCTTCCTATTTACCATCCTTAATTGTTTCAATGTTTTCAAAATACTAGTTGTCAGAATTGGGTATATTTTCCTACAAATTTATTACTGCATCCATAAGGGATAAAAGTAATGTGTCCGTAATCAGCGCTGTCGGTTTTGTTGGTGGTTTTCGGTAGTTTTTCAAAATTTCTGTCTTTGCTAAGTCTATTCTAATCATCGCAGTCTTTTTCGTGGTTCAATAATTGCCAATGACGTTAACTGTATATGATTCTCCTCTCATCTATTAATACACTTATTCACAACGATTGACACCGACATTAGTGCCATTGATTGCTGATTCGCGCAACAAAAACTAGCTCCGATTCGTCCGACTTCGTCCTGTTTCAATGAATCTACCTACGCACGCAGAATAACCTTATCAGCGTCACGGTCAAATCCTGTACCAAAAATGCAGCGTAACTTTTGTCTTATCACGGCTTATTAGGCGACCGTACACTGTCAGTCAAAAATTTGCCAGTCGCTACCGCTTAGAATGAGACTTTCCGATGTACGATTATCGTGTATAACTGATGTCCAACTTAGCCTCAGGGACTTTTCCCTCTGGCAAATCCACTTGATTCAATACTAATCGGCAGAACTTATTTTATGCTAAAATCCTATTATAGCTTGTTGTCCAGTAGATTACAGGTAGGTGCGGTTACAGTGATAATTCCAGGTTTGCAAGGTTTTCAACTTAATTATTATGCCTGTTTAGTAGTACCTTTTGGGCGCTTTTTTATCCTGATAATCTATTTATAATAGAAAGAATGTAATTCGACTAGAAAGCGTTGAATTGAGTGGTAAAAATTTTTCTTGTTTCGGTCGTTTCAATCAACGCACATTTTCTTCGTAGTTTTAGAATGTTCAGTTACGGCTAGTATTCATGCCTAAACAACCATGTTGATTTAGCTAGCAGTACTATTGAGTAGATATAGAACCTCTCGAGTATTCTTCACGATTATGAGCATTCTGAATTTTTGAATATCTATTTCAAATACTCAAAATGTAATTTCTCCAAAATTGCATTAGTTTTCTTATGTATTTCCTACAGCGACTGGTATGAACGAAAGCCGTCGACATTTTTCAACAAATTGTCGAGTACCCACGTAGTTGCCAACAAAAACAACAACGTGAATCATGACTCAAAAATTGTCGGAAGCTCAAACAAGGCTGTTATTTGAATATTCTCTGAAATCAGCCTAGTGTGCCATAATTGAATTTGTATGAATCACTACAACATCTGCTAGTTATCTTATTGGTATGACACATCGCTTTGAGCAGTCTGCGGCTATTAAATTTGGAAACTAATTTCTTAGTTCGATAGTAAAATCGTATAAGGCAATTTCGCTCGGTATCGACTTTGTAATCTGGAATAAAGATGCTGGTAGAATTAGTTGCGTCAAGTTAGAAAATGCAGAAGTCTATTTTAGAGCATTCGTACTGTTTAGCTAGTGTTATTAGTTATCATCACATCTCCCGGACTAGACTACTATTGAGCTATCTTGCTTAATTCAGTCGTAGATGTTTCACTTCTGAATTTCACCGTCATTTTCTCGCGAATACCGTCACGAAAACATACGCTGTGCTATTTAGTAATGTTGAATGAGTCAATAATCCAAAGAATGAAGAGTTATAATGATGCTACAAAGCGGCTGAAGAAGATGTCAAGAATTTATACAAACTAGTGGTATCCTTATGCACACGAAATAATAGTATCATGGTGATAGTGATAATTCATACAGAAGTCTTAATCGTTCCAATTATTTACACTCTAACGAATTTTCTTCAGTTTAAAGTGGTTCTCTTTCTCAACATTCCACGTCACATAAGATTAGAGTTGGAAGGAAAATGCCAAATATTTTCACGTTCCTTCTCAGTAGGAGATGTGAACTTAGTAGACGTTCGTAGTTGAATTCATCAGTAACCATCATTTCCGTGGCACATTGCAGTAAACGTCAGAGTTGAGAACATGACGTCAAGTGCTATCACAACTGGTTCTTTTTATTTTTTACAATAGTTCTCATCCCTGTTCTCAACCAGCACATTACACAAAACGCATCAACACGTGAATACAAATTAGGAGTGTTTTGATTAGGAAACGGGATATTTTTTAATTTAGCAGAGAGTCAATATTGTTAATGCAACTCAACTAGAACAACCTATCCTACAGTCCGCTCCAGGATAAGAGTCTTAAGAATTTGACTGTCGTGTAGATAGCTGTCCTACTTCCCGCAATCGCATTGGTTATTCACAAGAAAGTAAATGATGCGCTATACTGTATTACACTATCCTGAGTATTAAGTAATGTCAGAGGAAGTAAAAAACAACTAAGTATCGACTGGTATGCAAAACAGCCAACCCCCACGCGGGAGTTGAGCAAGCGTTTCATTCATACGAGGGGCGTGCAACCACTACACCACAGAGCGACCAACGTTTAACGGGTTTAGTCGAATAAGCACCTACGTGCACCGCACCCAGTTGACAGTTATTCAGAATGTATAATCTATTTGAATTCTCTACTTTTACTGTTTTCCAGCAGTGTTATGAAGTTATTGCTAATGTGTGGTTAAAAGGTCAAGCCCTCAACGGTTGGTCGCTGATAGCTAAAATAGGATGTACCGAAGAAAGAGTGGAAGAAATTTGGCGACTTTGGTGGTGTAGTGAGCGCACAATCACCTGATATGGGTGAAAGGCGTGTTCAGCTTCCTTATCAAGTTAAATGTTTTGCATTCCATTCAGTACTCTTAGATCTATATTCATAGCATCATAACACTGCTAAAAAGCAGCAAAAAAGATTCAAGTAGATCAAAAACGACCTTGAAAAATGAAGTTTTTGGATAAAAATCCAACTCATTGCAAGAACTAGGCTTATAGAGGATATTTCTCAATATCGAATTTTAGTCGTAAGTTGATTGATAGATTGCTTAAGTCGCACAATATTCTCATAGCGTGTTTTATCGTTAGAGATTAAATGTACTATCGTTCTTACACTGGTGTCTGTAACGGCTTTTGAGGTTCAAATGTGCTCATATTTAGCTAATTAAAACGATATCTACTTAATGGAGTAGAAAATGTTGCACGCGTTTAAGTGTCATATGCACACCTCACTCATGAACAAGTTCAGACTGCTACTTATGAAGACATTTTACCTCTCTTAAATATCTCCAGTACGATATTTCTACTTGTAAACTTAATTGAGAAAAAATCACTGTCAAGTGTCACTGCATTGCGGACAGCAAATTAATCACCAATTAGCAAATGACGGCGGCATAGAAAAACCTTGGAAGTGTTATCGAGATCGTTGAAAAAAAAACAGGAAATCACTATAAATTAAAATGGTATTGAAGTTTATCCTATTTTCTTAATCAAGACGAATTAGCCGAGTATTCAAATACTGACAATGTCTTTGTGCACATGGCAACGTATGCTGTATATTCTGAAGGAAATCATCTTGATCTAAATGAAAAATATGACAAATTGGCGCATTTGGACAAGTAACTCGCCGTAGAAGAGCTATCTCATAGAGTCTTATGAGCTTGCAACTTCAAAAAAATTTTGAAAGGAATTTGAAGGCTGGAGAATTCGGCGAAATACGGGACGATGATCTCAAGGGAATCTTTCGAGAGTTCGACCTGAATGGTGATGGATTTATTCAGAGGGTAAGCAGAGCCACATTATCCTTTTATATAAAATCCTTGAAGTATTTTATGAATTAGGAGGAGTTGCGCGCAGTTATGCAAAAAATGGGACAATCGCCCACCGAAGAGGAGCTGGATGCTATGTTCAATGCGGCTGACCAAGACAACGATGGTAATATCGACTTCAAAGGTTCGACTTTACTCGTGAAAAGAACTAGTTGTTGCTAGTGCTTGAAATCAAACAGACCACTAAACAATAATAGATGACCAATTCACCGATCATCGCTACTTATTGGAATGGCTAGGTATGCACCCAGTCACCTCTAAACATGCTTGACAAAGTTGAGTGCATGATGAATACCTCAGGAATTCAAAAATGCCGTTTGCTTTATCAATATCCATTCATCCAACCCACTAAGTTGGACTGGGTATAGTGTATGAGGAGTGCCTATTCTCAATCAAATAAGTCATTATCACAATTTGGCTGACTTCGAAATGGCACAAATATCTCTATCTTCGAAAGTGTGATAGAATTCGATTTCAGAATTTCTTCAAATTGCACACGCTAACCCTCTGTCGCTCTCGCTAAAAGCCGTTTTTGAAGAGTTGGACGTGGACGGCGATGGCTACATTACAAGGTTTTGCAGTTTGTATTTAAGAGTTTTTTTTTTGCCAGTTAGTGTAGAAAATAGATGTTGCTTAAAGAGTAAAAGCACTGCTGAAATTGGCAGTTGTACTCAACTTCTTCAGATCCGAATTACGAACAGCGTTCCAACGCATGGGCCACTCGCTATCCGATCAGGATATCAAAGCCATCTACAAGCATGTCGACGCTAACAATGATGGAAAAATCAACTTCCAAGGTGGATTATAAATTTTTCTTCCCTTCACTTTTTTTTCTACCAAACTAAACTGAAGCAGAATGCGGCATGAAACGAAACACTGAAAGTGATCTTAGAGTTTCGATCTTCGTTGAAATCAGGCTCGAGGCCTTAGTGCTCCTAGTGCCTAGGAGTATTTAGCAGCAACACCAAAGCATTTAAAAAAAAATTAACTTCAATTTTATATGATGAGGGCAGGTAATAAAAGAGTAGATGTCATTGTCATGCACGATCATCTTGTCCAACATCAAAGAGCGCACATCTGTTTCCGAATTTATCTCCAGTTAAAATGAGCTTCACCTGATGTATTTTCTTTTCAAAACAATATCATCAATCATATTCGGTCTTATCAAATTATCCACACTTATGTAATATTTTAGAATCTACAGGGTTTTTAGAGTGTCTCATGACATACGACAAAAGACTTAAAACTTGCGCCTCGGTATCGCAGTGGGGGAATTTCTCATAAGTTCAAGCCAATTGTTTTTGTAAAATAAATCCAACTTTAACTGTTTCGAATATTTCGATCATTTCGAAGATGCAAAACAATAGGAGAGGAAACTCACTTGACTGGCTCGCCAGGCCATTATAACTCATCAGATTTCTTTCAACAAAGTTTTTAATGCGTGCCGCATAGTCTCTAGATTTTTCGCCAGCGTTCAATTAGAAGCTATGTAATCATGGCTCAGATATCAAGAACATTTGTTTCTATGCCCGTAATATTTAAAAAGAATGGACCAATTTGGTGCTTACATCATGGGCTGATGTTGTAGATTTTGGTCTAGAGCTTTAACTCCTTACGTGTCGACGTGCCCTCTGCAAAAATCTATGATGCGATAACAATGGCCGCTTTCAAGTTCAAATCAACATTTTTCAGTTCATAGTGATTATTATCGGGTGCAATAAGTACTACAATCATTTGAAAATCTTATGTCTAGAGGATGGAAATTCTGTTTTCTCTGTTACGATGAAATTTTTATTTTTTGCAGATAATGACGTATATTTCTTGAATTTAGTTTACACTAAGACTCATTTTTCGAAGGCGGGAGCGAATGAGTAAACGGGATTTCGTGTAGCTTAACATGATAGTGTTCGCGAATGTACTATATTCGCAGCCGTGACCTTTGCGTCGAAAGTGTGAAAGTTATAAATTATTTTCTCACTCATCTGAAAGTTTCCATGTTAGGCATATTTAAATTTAAGTAGGCACAGTTTAAAAACTATATAAGATGTTATAGCGCTGTCCATAAAACTGTGAAGTTTCGAGTTCCTAAAGCAGCTCATCAATCGGAAAATGACAATTATTAGCTTCATTACGAAAAGAGTTGGGATATAAATACCCTTTATGCAGTGTTCTTCGAGTTTAAAGTTACTATAAAACTATAACTCTACAAAGTAAGTCAGAAGCAGAGCTCAAATTTCTCAACGATTCGGCCACAGTGCGGTAGACGTGAAAATCAACTATGCAATGGAGAGTACTCTGTTGCCCTATCTCACGAAATTTCGCTTGATCAGCTGATATACTGATTAAAATAGGCGACTTTGAGCAAAAAAAAAAGAGGGAAAATATCTTTGGTTGACTCCAGATAGTCAGTCTCGTCCTGTGGAGTTTTCCATTGTCCTAAATTACTCGGTGTTTTTTTGATAAGCAGGAGCGAGGTTGTTATTAGGTCGTTCTAAAAACTTTGGCACCAGACCAATAAACACCAAATTTATGGATCAGAGGCGATTAAAAACATGATTCTAACGCTGTTCAATTGTACGTTTTCTTGTGAACATTTTGGTATGCAGACTGCCTATGCTTGCTCAAAAATGGAGCTGCCTTGGGAACGAATTTGCTTGCTACTCATGCACGAATGACGCGTAAGCGGACATTTTAGGGAAGCGCCGCGCCAGATTAAAGGATCTTGGGGCGATGATAGGGTTGCAGAGTGAGCTGCCAGGAAGTGGATAGCGAAGTTCAGAGTTGGAGAGAACAGCCTGGAGAATCAGTCGTGCTCGAGATATCCACAGGTAGCTCTATTAATTTTGCGCCACGCTTCAACCAGCACTCTCCCATACGTGCAATTCGTGCATAAGTAGTAAGCAAATTTCTTATCAAAAACAGCTCCATCTTAGAGCAAAATGCCCGCAAGAAATTGCTCAATTGAACGATATCAAAGTTATGATACTATAATTACTTCTGGCTAGTAAATTCGGCGTTTGTTCTCTAGTTCCAAAACCTACGATATAACCTAATGTTGGTAGGATTGAATACAAATCAGTACAGAATAGTACTCAACACAAGGAAAAAACTGCTGTCGTTTCGGTTATATCGGCTTTTACACAACGTGGAATATTCAAGTTGCTTCACATTCCTCTCTGTGAAATACTTCCGTAATCCGACACAGTAAACAAGATAAACAAATTTTAGTTTACACAATAATCAGCTTTTTGAAACATTCACTGTTCATCTGGTTGTAAGTCTTCCAATTCTTCATTGAAAACAAGCGGAGCATAATCTTGCATACTATAGCAATGCGCCTGGCTCATGTAAGATAAAATTATTCTGAATTATGGTGTAAAGTCACGCACGTTTACGAGACCCTACTGCTTGCGATTCATCTTTGAATCTTTCGAACTTATCTAGAAAGCTTCGAGAGTTTTTTTTTTTGCGCAGATGTTTTGGATTTCTATGCGATGATACTAAATTTTGATATCAAAAATCTTTCTGCATCAAGGTTAATAGATAGTAGGTCCTGGGTCCTAAGATCTCTGAAAACAGCTTGCTTCTTTTTACGCAATTCTCAAGTTCACCATGGTGACTTTCCTGCCCACTCACTCATGGGTGGATTATGTAGAAATATATGTATTTCGTTTAGTGTAAGTGAAGTTCAAAAAGCAGATTTTTTTTGCTAACAATACTTTTGTAAACTTCGTTCATGACCAGGCCTTCTAGAAGCCCTGTCGAAATAGGCCAGCATTCGTTCCGCCTCGCTCATCCAGGGTGACATTAAATGATATCGTCAGCAAGGAGGAGATGGCGTAATTGCCGACCATTCACTTTCACTCCCACATTTTCCTATTACAATTTTCGCACGGCGTTCTTAAGGGAGAGTATCGAGAATTTGGTGAGACTGCAACGCCTTGTCGACTCTCTCTCACGTAGACGCTGATATCTTTGAAAAGTTGTGACATCATGACTGTAAAATTCGTGCATTTCTCAAAAAATGCCAATGAGTCAAAGGCCTTTTTTGAAACGACGGGAGTGAGGGAGTTTTATATATCGTATTGCTTCATCGAAACGTGATTTTTCGCAATGAATCCTTTTCGAAACAATGCTTGCTCAAGTACTTGTCTTTCTCAGCATTTTGCCAATCCCGTTGAGGTTGATTCGAGTTAAAATTTCATGGATAAAAGAAAACAATTAGAAATACTTGCCGATGTCGTAAAGGATGTTCTGCTTGTACAGGAACATGGACGTAGCGGTCTTATGTCCAAAAGGCCTTGCATCTTGACAGACAACGTGTGAGAGACAGAAATTTTTTGTTCGTGAAAAGTGACATTAATTTCCATAACTGTGGAAATACTATTGCATCCGAGCAACGTATTGTTCAGTTTTTACTGAGAGACTAGAATACTAAATGATGGAACGAGAAAACCGATGGAACGGTAAATCCGTCCCCTTTTGATTAAATAATTCACGAAGTCATGATTTGCCAAAAAATCACCCTCCAAAAGACAGCTAAGGATTTGAAAGACCTCAGTTCATAGCGACTTTGAGATTTTGGCTTTTAAAATCAAGGGTTTTCTCTTCTCTAAGTGATAAGAAGAGGCAATGGTTCGGTCGCGTGTGAAATTTGTAACAGCACCGAAATTGCTAAGGCGAAGTGCCCAGCTTGCTATGATGTTATCTATATACTAGACGAGTGCAGTGCAGTAGTCAGAGGTGTCCTGCAACACAAGTGCCGTCGAGACTCGGTCCTGAGTGGTTAACTTATAAAGCCCATCATCCCTTTCTGTAGGTAAATTGATACCAGACTAGTGCGGATGAGTGCCATTACTGGCTAAAAACATCGCAAGCTCGTCACAAATGATCGTACAGGCAAATCATGCATTCAATCACCTCTAACGACACTTGGCGAAATCGAATGCATAACGTATCCTTCACGAATTGGGTTAACGGTCAGAGCTTCGTAATCTTCTATAGATGGTCTTGACCATTATGATAAACTCATAGAAATCTTTACATTTTCTATTCCAATTCGTTGGTTTCAAGGTGACGCTCTTGAGGAGTAACATTTAATCCAATCTTGGCGCTGAAATTTTTGAAAGTGAAATTGAAAAGCGCATACGATTCTCTGTGAAATTTATCTAAATGTTTATGAAATGATTCGATTTGCTTTCGTCGTCTTGTGTCAGCGCGTAGAGGTCGAAATTGGTCACAATCGGTACTGATTCACATCTTTTCAACAGGGCGTCCAATTTTGGTTGTTAGTTGCATTAATAGATGTCCACTGGCAGACATTAACTAATAAAGGACCCTATACTGTCAAGTGTTTCGAAAGACAGATCTCTGTCGGTATCGTGAATATCCTTCAGTAGTAACGACCTTCTCATTTCACCCAGTCCGATGACATCACATATTGCCTTCCAGCCTGCATGATCAGATGTTCAATGGAAGACATGGTTACAAGTGAACGTGCATAGCAATTGCAAATGATCACTGTTGTTCTTCTAAATTTGGGCAACTGGATTTTCGTATTGATCCTACTCAGCGCCGCACCATCGCGGGTTTTTTCTGGAACATATGGACGAAGGACATCATTTTATTTTATCTGGATTTCAACTCTGACGTTCAGCATGTCGAGCTTTCTGCGCATGGTTATACATATTTATGATTACTGTCTCCAAGAGAAGATGTGAAGCTAATTTGTTGAAGGCCACTCCAAACCATCTCCATGCAATTCTCAGTCAGTTGCTTGCAGACATTTGGCCCAACAGATTACTCGAATGCAGTCCTTAGGCGCACGCATTTATGAACATATAGTTGCGAATGTAAAAGGAATGTGCCAAATCGACGCAAAAGACACCAATTTGTCTCTTCATCTCTCCTTTGGACTCAACTTAAGAAAGAAAGCCTAAGGTCAGTTTTAGCTCACGCTTAACCACCAATCAGTCACCTGTGGAAATACCATGTAACCCTGCGACAATAAGAGTGGAAATTGTAGACTGAAAACCAAAATTTTACATGAGGGCTAGACTGCTGCTTTTGCATTTGTCTTCTTTCTGAATGTCGTTGAATGCTGGTCGAGCCGGTTTTCCATGGAGTTTTGGAGCAGCAGTGCTGAAATATTTATAAACGTAGATATAAATAATTAAGATGAGCGCATGTCGCGCAGTGGTTAGAGGTGCTCTGCGTCGCACACGAGGTCAATGGTTCGATCTCGCGCTCATGGCTCACCAAGCCATCCATCCCTCTGTGGTCGGTAAATTGGTACCAGGTAGGTCTCAGACTTGTCTGGGAGGATGAGCAGCACTGACTCGGTTCAGCGGGAGGCCACCGCGAGTTATTCCAAAGGCCAGATATGCATGCATTCATTCACCCCAAACGAAGTTAAAAATTGAAGTCGAATGCATGGCGCATCCCTCAGGGATTGTTTAACGCCGAGAGCTTTATCATTTTATCCTTTATAAATGATTATAACGAGGTTTATAGAAAGTAGAACTTTTGAATTGTTGCGATATGTGCTCTCCACAAAATTTTTTAGTATCCATTCAAGGCTCGTAGGCGTTTTTTGTGAAAGCTTTTTTCATAATGCTGTAGCAGAAATAGAACATTTTTATTTCACACACGCATATCTTTCGCAGGACAAAGCTGTTATTTTCCTGAATTATGGGCAGCTATTCGATAGCGTAAGTTTCAAAGATTCCAACATTTCCCTTA
This sequence comes from Parelaphostrongylus tenuis, assembly GCA_019055375.1. NCBI lineage: Eukaryota > Metazoa > Nematoda > Chromadorea > Rhabditida > Metastrongylidae > Parelaphostrongylus > Parelaphostrongylus tenuis. Next base: position 130,907 of record JAHQIW010004978.1, read on the forward strand.
TTCTGAAAAGACCGTTTCACTGCAGTAGAGCAAGATTGACTTTCACATACGCGACTTATCTGTTTATCGGTTAGTGTGTGTATTGGCCGTGAACTCGATTCGACGATCGATCGCCTGGCGCGATTTACATGTGAAGTGTAATTTTTGTTGTTTCATTTGAGAGCTTTCTTCCGTTTAGAATAAATTTCAATAAAACGAAGCAATGTGACAGTACAGAATCTCCACTACATGTTCCTATGCTTTTCGTGCTTCCAGCGAAGTATTAATCAAAGCGCGCAGCTGGTGTAAAATATTATTTCGTTTCAAAAGACCAGCGTTATAACAGGGTCTTTCAAAAAAGGTGTATGTACCGAAATAGCCAGAGATTTGAGCTTCTGAATTATTACTAAGATTCCTATGAACGTTCTTGTTAAGCGGAAAAGATCGCTTCTTCGAACTTCAGAGAAAAAATATACATTTATTGTATATATATATACATATATATATATATATATATATACATATATATATATGAATATCTGCATACACGAATACGTCTATATATCTTTATGCAATACTAATAGCGATAAGATTTTTTAGTCGATTCTTTTGCTCTACACAATAGTGGTCGTGCAGAAGCGACGAAGTTCACTCGCATCTTTGTAGTGTTATCACCCAAGAATCCTTAGCTTTTGTGAAAAATCTAATAGTGGGAAATTCTTATCGATTGCATCATATTTGATATATTACAGTTGGAAAAGCTGTCAGTACTAAGGTAGAAATGGTATAAACCAATATGTAGAGTGCTGCTTAAAATTAACAATTTTCAGAATTTTGTCACATGATGACGAGAAGAAAGTAAAGATCCTGTTCATTACACTACAGTCCACTATATATGCATTCGGTTATTCTCATCACCGTTTGGATGCTACCAAAGCAAATTTCCTCCTTATCAACTGCTGGAATTAATTTCGTCTCTCATATATAAGTGATGAGTTAAACATGTAATACAAGAGTATCGCCAAATTTTCATTGCCTCCTTGAAATGTGATCTAAATTTCTATTTTACTTTTATAATAAAACATTATGATAGTCGATGTAATCGGTGTGCCAATGTTACATATAGATAAACAACGGAGATCAAGCGTTGGTAACATAAAATGAAATGAATGAACGTTACATGGAATGTATTGCATGAAGACGAACAACAACAAGTGAACATTGAACAGACACCTTAATGGTTAAAAAACCAAGACAACAAGCAACGAAGAAAGAGTCAGCTCCAGGCATAGATTACCAATAATTAAGAGAACAGCACCAACCAAAAAGACAGATCGTTTGAGATGTGTGAAGGCGATATAATATTCTTTGCACATTAGAATCGCTGCACGAGCTCCGTAACCCACATAGAAATCAAAAAATTGCACATGCGCAGCTCAAAAAGTTTCAAAGAGTCTTTTTTAAATCAGTTTTCATGCGAAAGTTTCCCTCACTCGAGAGCCATAAAGTGGTGCCAGTTCCCGAAGTGGTAGCGAGTTTGAAAGTTCAGTTTTCCGAAGGATTTGATAGGTTGTAACCACCGAGACAAGAAATGCAAACATCAGCACAAAAGTACCGGCGCCGTGTAGATAGAAAGCAGCCCCGATGCGTTGCTGAAACGTGGTAAATTAACATGTTTTCCTCTTAAGTTGCGTGTATTATATCATTTGTAGTATGTTACATCCGGATGGAGATTTTGTTAGGCAGAGCTGTTTCATAAGGTTATATAACATCTTTATAAGTATCAGTATTGTTTAGATACACACACACTACTATTAGAGCGCTGTTAAGGAGACAAAACACGGCTTATTTATAATGCGATTATTTACAACGACAGGCATACTGGTTTTTAAGAAGCGACGACAATCTCGCGTCATCAGGAGAAAAATACGAGGTGGGAAAAATAGGTATGTATTGTAATAGCGTCATACCACTGCCACCTGACACTTAGATAGTCAAGTTTCTCTGGTTCAACACTGCTAAAGGCCAACCACGTACCCCTATTATATCAGGGTTGATACGTGACTTATTGGGTAAAGCTCACACTAATCTATGCATGAGAGCGACAGAATGTGGTAGGGAGTCCCTGACAAGGCTCTCCCAGAATGCCAAGGAAAGTCGGCTTAGCCGGCATTTTTGAAGATCTATCTGTTTTTTCTTATTTTACATGGCCCGTCATAACAACTTGCTGCTCTGATCACGGCACTTTTTTAGATCGATTCGTGTCCTTGCATTGAACCGTCGCAATTAGTGGTACTTTCCGTTATCGGGAAGGAATTTTTGAAGTAACCTCTCTTACTGAATAAAGACCTTTCACTAAACTGTTAGAAGTCATTCGAAAGCTTAAACTTCGGAAAAATCAGAAATGTACTTATTTTCGAAAGGTCTTCGTAGAGAGCTGTAGCACTATAAATATAATTGTTTTACGCGCTTCGTGTTTTATAACGCTTATAGCGCTGATGGAGCTCTTTCCGTCAACTGTTACTAATTATTAGGCAACGTGAATCACGAAAAATTAAGGAAATTAACATGGTTTTCAGAAAGGCCTCTTTGTAGCGCTGTAGCAGAAAAAATAAAATTGTGTTCCACACGCATTGCGCGATGTTGTGCGTTTTTTCTTCTCAATAAAGCTCTTCTCAACGACAACCACTAATCATTCAATAGGATAAATCTCGTAAGCCTTGAAAACACATCTGATTTCTAGAAGGGCCTTCTTATATTGCTGTAGAAGGTGAAAATGAATTTGCATTTCATAGGCATCGCGTGTTATCGTGCAGATTTTCGTCCTTTGTTGGAATTTTTTCTAAATTGCGTATACACTATAGGTTTTTTGCACTGGATTTGAATAAACTTTGTTCATCGTTCTGTGAGCTCAAGTTTCATTTCCACTTTATAATACTGAGTAAACTCGCTACTTTGCCTGTACCTGAGCCTAGCCTATGCAGCTCAACCTTACGCACGAAAAGCATATGAACATCTAGAAAGAATCATACAGCATCAGAATCATCTATATTGTCTAGAGTTTCATTTGCAGCGGAAGAAAACCATGAATCAAATAAGGGAAATCACGTGTCACATACGAATCGTGCTGCGCCATTGATCGGTTACGTTATCAAATCACAGCAACCCACACCCGATATGCGACAAGCAATGAGCGGCATGATAGAAGCTCATTCTTGAAGTCCCTGCTGCAGTGCAGCATAATATAAGGATTTTAAGAAAGAAAGTGATGAGAGCACGCACTATGTGATTTCGGGCTATGCGAATGAAAATGCGATATTTTTTATTCTTTAAGAAGCAAATTTGCATGACTAAAAACCACTGTGATCTAAAAAAATTTGGTTCGTGATTCTTAGAAGCTTACTAATGATAAAAGGAACAGAAGCTGCAAATCGGGTAGCACAGTGCTGAATTCCATGCCCAACTTGAATTGGTTGATACTCCTGCATACTTCAAGAGGTGATACTGTCATTTGTAATATGGGCACCAGTCAATATTGAAAAGACCACTAAATGTTGACATTCGTAAACGACTTTAATAATATTGCGGTAAGAAGAAACTTGACTCACAGATCGGGGAACTTTCAAAAGGATGTGCAAGTACTGAAAAAAACTAGAAGATGATGTGAATAAGGTAACAGTGTTGTAAGTAGAAACTTATAAGTCAGAACGCATATCATCATACTTTTGCTGAATTTGATTGCAGAATAAAAGTTCCTTATCCAAAACAAGCGACAGATAAATTGACGGGTATTCGTTCAAAAAACTTTTACAGCTTCAAATACCCATTTTAAGCAAAACGCAAGCGTTTTCCACTGAGCTTTTTCTCTCAAAGTTTCTGAATGAATTTGAAAAACTAAATGAATAAAGGTGAGATGTGACAGCATCGGCAATAAATACTTTTATTCATCAGAGTAATTTGATCGCTAGGGGATTTGAAAGATTGCCAATTCATAAAGGAACGTAGAGAAATGACAGTATGAAGCGGACCAAGAAGCTGCGCTTTGAGCACTAAACTCATTGAAAGATTACGTGAGCACAAGACCTTGTCTCACATACCCTAAAAATCCATTCAAACAGTAAAAACGGAGGTCGAAATCTAGGTTCCTAATAAAGAACACATTGTTTCTCAACCATTTCAAGCCTTATCCAAGATAGAAATGCACAAAAATGAATCAAAACAATTGATAGTTTCAACAATTCTGATTCAAGCACCGTGAGTGTGGTGTATTGACATACTGAGGAGCGCGTGCGGCGCACAGGTTAGGGGGTCATGTGACGCACATCTAGTCAATGGTTCGATCTTGCGCTCATAGCTCATCAAGTTTTCCATACTTCCAGGGACGGTGAATTGGTACCAGACTTGTCTGAGAAGAAAGCTGCTTTGACTTGATAAATCGGTAAGCAACAGCAAGTTACTGTGAAGGCCAGATATGAATTCAGTCACCTCAAACGATACATGATGAAGTGAAAGCATGGTGTGACTCTCAGGATTTGATCAACGCTGAGAGCTTTATTCTTGTTACATGTTTAATACGTATTCAAAGACCGAGACTATATTTAAGGCAGGTCGAAAGCAATATTTGCAAATTGATTCGATGAAAGTGACGAACGCGTTTGTTTTCAGTCATCTGCGCATTACAATTGCAACAAGTGGTGTTTGGTGTACATTCTTCGTTAGTGGTCCATCATTTGAATACATTGCTGTAAACACTTGAAAGTGCTTTCAACTTATGCTATGTCTGTTTCATTATTTTCTGTACTATCATTTTTCTATCAATGATTGTAATACATTGCAGCGCTTAGGATTAAGACACAAATTAATTTCTAGGTCAATTACTACTTAGTGAGTACGTTCAAGAAAAGTTTTTTCTTATATTAGGTTCTCTCATAATTTGTCACCAGAACAATAAACACCAAATATATTAATCACAAGTGATTAGAATTGCTCAAGGTATGCGCCGTCAGCTTGGACACATTTCTGCCACTTCTCAGGCAACAAATCACTACCGCTTTATGCAGAATTTTCTGATTTTTTGTCACCAAATTTGCCTGTACTTGCCGCTTCTCGACAATCATTTATCACATTTTGTTGCTTTACGGGTACGGAATGAGACGTGATGTACGAACCGTTTTCGAGAACATCAGATGTGAAAAGGCTCAATTATTTTTGCCCAGGCGAACAGCGTTTCAGTTCCTTGCTGAGTTTCGCGTTGGCAACACCAAATTGAAGCACCAGCTGCGTTCCGGACGTCCACGCGAAGTTGATCGCGAGGCCGTCATCAAAGCAATTGAAGATGATTCAACTCTGACTATCGAAGAGTTGGCCAACGACTTTATATAGTGTTGCTAAGTAAATTCAATTACTTCTGGTCAATTATTTGGCGCTTCTTGGTTTACTAAGAAAACTTGTGAGAAGACCTTATTTATTGGGCTGCCTCAATAATACCCTCGTTATTTGACACTTTTGTTGAATTCATTGCTATTTATCCAAAGAAATCAATTGCTAAACAAATGTAGTTACCATCATGATCAATGGCACGCAGCTATTTGCTGAACAAAGACTAAATGCCATCCATCCAGAGAGATTGAGGCCGGAAGTCAAAGAAGTCGGTGAAGTTACTTTTAGGCTGGTTATAGTCTTTGGAAATCTCTCCCGCAGATGCTGCACCAGAGCGCGGAAGACTTGACAGTCCGATGGAGCAATATCAGGGCTACGCGATTGAAGTGCTACTGTTGTACAGCTCGGTTTCTTTAAACTGTGTCGAGTTGACTTTGCAATAAGAGACCGAGAGTTACATGAATAATAACAACACTGAGTCGTATCGGACGGTTGCTTCGCACTGCTGCCACTAACTTACGGATGTTTCTCGTAGACATCGGTATTGATTGTTTGTTGAGCAATTCCCAAACAGCATGCCCTTGTGAACCCCAGAAAATCGGTATGATCAAAGGCACAATCTTCTGAGCTGAACTTGGATTTTGGCGAGAGTTGGCGGGTCTTTACCATGCGGCAGCCAGTAGACGTGGCGCTTGCTGTTTTCGCAGTAAACCCAGGACTCATCTCTACTGATGATTGAATCAAGATAGCCCTGCCTGTGCGGTAGCAGCACAAGACTTTGCAGATGGTCTCACGTGCAGCTAGGTCGTGATCGGTCAGTCTATGAGGTGTCCATCGAGACATCACTCTGCGCTTCTGTTCATTTTGACAGTAAGCGATAGTGCCAAGGTCGTATTCAGTTGTCTGATCCAAATTCGTGGTACTAGTAGTCGGATGCACTTTCAGGCTTAGAACGTCCCTTCAAAGGTGACAAGTAGGCCAGAGAGAGGTTAAACTTGACAGCTCGTGTCGCCTTCGTCGAAGCGCTTGAACCAGTGACTCACAGCCCGATCGGCGACATTGCTTGGCCCAAACGCAATTTCGAGCTTTCCGCCCCTCTTCTTTGCACTGGTCTTACATTCGTAAGGCGAGTGTAACTAGGGCTTATTATTTTTGATTTTCAGTTAATTAACCCATAGCGCACTTGTCACTTGTCTTTTTTGCCCTATCCCAGCTTAAGCTTTTAGAATATTCCCAACATACCGTGGTTTTTGACAACAACACGATTTGTGGTGAAAAAACTGAATAAAAACACGAATTTAATAAAGTGACAACTTAATATTGAGGTACAGAATGAAGCGCTTTTCGCCAGACGTTTGCCATAATGTCGGTGTTTGATAAGTAATCGACTTCTCATTACGAATGTAACGGTTGAGCTCTGCGCCCCAAAATTAACTATGGGGAAAAGGGAGGAGTAGGTGGTTTTCCGTGACGCTCATCCCTTTTTCAATTCCTTAAAAACGCGTTTTTCTGCTTTTTTTTCAAAGTTTCAGCAATCAATCGATAGCTGAAATCTCAAAAATTCTAGTGATTTGCTTGATTTTTGAAAAAAATTTCTTAGTGTGCTGCAGCACTGAAAGTAAAATGGTGTTCCACACTCGCATACTTTTCGATGAACAAACCTTTTCGCTTGGATTATCAGAAATCATTCAATAGGCGAGCTCGATAATTTCAATAATGCACTTGGCTTCTCATAAAAACTATTTCAAAAATAGTAGCATCCAAAAGAAAATTGGGTTTCGCACCCAGCGGGTATTCACTGCTTCAGTTTGTGGATCGATGTACAACATTGACATCAAGCTGCCGTGCTTTGAAACATAGCGGTTAGTTAATAGCATGAAATTAGATTATTCGAAAGTCTAATGCACGGGGCACTACTCACTGAAAGTAGAATGATGTGCTCAGGCTTTGTCGCTCTGTGGCTCTAGCTTTTCATTTTTATTTTATACTGCCAAAGAAGCCCTCTACTGAGCCTGAGCTCAAGCCTAAGCACCCCAGCTTAAGCCGATAGAGAACAAGCATATGAATGTGTAGAGAAACTCTTAGAGTATCAGGGACTTATGTTTATTTAAGATTTTTCCTAAGCGGAGAAAAAGCTCTAAATTCAATAATAAACACGCACGCGACATGTGAATCGCGCTGCGTGACGAATGCGCGCCGATTGCGAACCCCAGTCTTCTTTCACCTGCTACAGCCCACTAGGAAGTCCTTTTCACCATCTTTTGAGTCTTCGAGATTTAAGCTAACAAATGATTACTAAAAATCAAGGAGAAAAGCTTTGTTCAGTGAAAAATGCCCAAATATGAAACAATTTCATTTTGCTATTACAGCGCAATAGGAAGAACACTTCAAACAAAAGGACACCACCACAATTTTGAGATTTGTGCTGTCGAGTGATTATCAGAACTTAAGAGAACGAAAAACGCTTTTTTCCCAAGGGGTTGAAACAAGGTGTCGATAACGAAAAAGCAGCGAAGAGTACATAACACACTGGCCACCTAACTCTTAGCAATTTCTTACTAGATATATCTATTGGATATATATAATCAGTTAAAAATTTTTTTTTGATATTGAACTACTCTCAATACTTTGAAGTCAGGCAGGACTCAAACTCGCATTTCACTCTTTCCGGGGACGCGTGTCTAACCAGTTGCACTACCAACGTCTGTTTTGCCACCACTCTTTCTACGCTACAACGCATCAATCTGTCAGCATCCAACCGTCAACGGTCTGGCTTGGAAATGGATAGCGACATTGAACACCGTGACGCTGATAGATATTGGATAGGGTGTATGATCGAATAGAATTATTTTTATACCACCGTTTGTAGAGATGGTATAGTGTTATAGATATACACAATGATGCTGCGTGATGTGCCGAACCTTGACATTAGAAGGGGATTGGACCCGTACCTCACCCTTTCCAGGGCGCGGGCTAATTTCACGATCCTCTTATGGCGTTCGAAGTCTTGCAAATCACTCGAAGTTATTGGATATATTAGATGTCAAATATGACTTCGTCATTACTTTTGCTGTAATATTAATAAAAATGATCAAATACAGATTCTTTTTTTTACTTGGACGTTAAAAACGCTATTTATTTATCTATTTTGGATACAAAATATTTTACATAATGATTTTAGGACGTTGAAGATGACGACTTTTGCACCCTAAAAACGCCTTTTTTTAAGCTGCATTCTTAATTCGAATTTGGTATATTAAGCTGGTAATCTGACGGTATGATGAAGGGAGAGGGTATCCCAGAACCCTCCATTTTAGCTCCATTATGAAGTTTTCGATCGGTGTTTGCAACAAGAAGTCGAGCGTTATCTCGCAACAAAATTGCAAATTTCGTGCCGTTTTGGTTTTTCAGTAATTTTAACATTAAAATTGCATGATATCGGTATTGCTCACTCAGGCATTTTCTTGTGAATATTTATATACAATTTGTCTGCACTTGCTCTAAGATGGAACTCGCTCGAAGCTCCATTAATCTTGTGCACCCGTCGTTTCACTAGCATTTTCCACTACGCATCTTTCGTGGATGAGTGCAAGCGAATTTGTTCCCACGACAACTTCATCTTAAAGCAGATGTAGGGAAGATGTATAACGGAATATGAGCAAGAAAATGCGCAAAGAATCATGCAATTTTATTTACTTCGGTTAATACATCTGCAAAGTAAAGTTCTTGTTAATGGCGTTTTTCGGGTACAAAAGTCGTCATCCTCAAAGTCTTATCAAAACTACCATATAAAATATCTTGTATATCAAAACATATGGATGAATAGCGTCTTCAATGCACCTTCAAGCAAAAAAATTGCATCTTCATTTTTACTACTATTACAGTAAAAAATGAAAGAGTTATACTTGTACACCTAATATATTTGCAACAACATACCACCGTTAACGGCAATTTGAATGAAAAGAAATTTACTTGATGACACATATGTTCAATATCTGTCAGCGTAATTGGGTTCAATGCCGATATGTGTTTGCCAGGTCAAACCGCTGAGGGTTGGTTGCTAACAGATTGATGTTTTGTGTCACAGAAAGAGTGATTACACAGCAGAAGCGTCGATAGTGACCTTGGTTTTGACGCGCCTTTGAAGAATGTGAAATGCAGGTTCGAATACAGACTGACGTTCAAAGTTTTGCTCATTATCCAACATTATATACATTATAGATGTGATCAGCTTAACGCAATCAAACATTGTTTAGATGTTCAATAACATGATGATCCATAGAGTTTAGTGGACATGTACTTAATGCCATACAACGGCTTTCTCGCTGAAAGAGTGACGAAAATCTGCAATTTGTGTTTGTGCACTTACTTCGTATGTGCCAACGAGGCCTTGAACGAATCGGTTGTCCACTCTGTGAGCAGCAAAGAAGAAAATGCCATCACCAACGACAGCGGTAAATACTGAAATCACTTCCTTATACCTTGATGTCCCTGCAGCTAAGCGATTTTTTCAACTTTTTTCTCGATTAAGGAATTATGTTTAGAGTCATTACTCTTAATGGCATGGACAAAATTTTTGGATAGCTATGATTTTAACTTCTTGCAAATCCGAATAGAATCCAAGAACCTAGATCCAAGATCCAAATCCTAAGTCCAAGATTTCGTGCTCCTTAGAAGGATTAATCTAAGTCATATGCAGTCGTGTTGTAGAAAAAATTTCTTTTAGAATTCAAGAAGCTCAACACTTACACGATAAAAGCACAAAAATTGTGAAAATCACGGCGCATCCAGCATTACATGGAGCACAAAGCCCACAACAGAGAGCCAACGAGGCGAACAGCATTGACGTGATAAGACATACGATAACGCCCTTGTGCCAACCTAAAACTCTCAACTAGTCTGTTATTAGGTTTTGTCATGTATTTTGACACTACAGCTATAGAAATCAAATATAATAATGCACATGGATTACTAATAGTCACTCGATGCCCCATATCTTGACAATGTGCTTAAAACTGGTTTATGAAAAGGTCTATATAGATCGCTGTTAGAGCAAAAAGAAAATCATGTTTCGCACTCGAAGTAGTTAGCTCGTTGCTTGAACTTTGGAACGGGTTTATTTGGCAATGTGAAAATATTGTACTCATAGAACGACAGAGCAAAGCTTCCTCTACAATTCTTATACAAAAACATAGAATTTTTATAAAAGGGAAAAAATTTATAAATAAGTGTTGCTGTGCGCAGCGATATCAACTACCTCCCCAAAAAGCGTCATTTGAGAGCTGCATGATTTCTTTACCTATTTAGAAATTTTTCGCCTTTCCAGATAATTTTTCTGATTTTTCGCATAAGAAGTGGGAGACTTGGTTCGATCGTTCCAATAGGTACAGAATCTTTTCTGTTTGATAATGCCAAATAAACCCACTATAAAATCCAAGCGACGAGCGAACTACTTTAAGTGCGAAACTTAATATCCTTTTCGCTCCAACACCGCTCTATATAGACCGTTTCAAAACTAAGTTTAGTACCAAAATTTTGTAGATTTAGGCTATTGAATGACCACCAGTAATCCATTTATACTATCAAATTTGGTGTTCATTGCTCTAGTGTCAAAACTTATGAGAAGATCTAATATAAGAGGTCATATTGATGGTACATGTGTTGGCATACCAAAAAATTGATGGTGTTCACTCTCGCCCGCTGCACTGTTTTGATCGATGTCCTCAATATTCTCATCAATCACCTATGAATGAAAGACTATCGTTATTGACGTCATATTGCAGTTCAGAACTAAGCTGAGTTTCGCGTGAATTATCTGATTAGATCATTATTAATATTCACCTGGTTTGCTGAGTAGTCAAATTTATAAGTACAGTGTAACGGTTGTCCATCACTAAATTCTCGTTTCCCAGTTGCTAGATAACGTTCGGCCCGAGTGCAGTCCAGCCATAAACCATGCTAAAACGGCGATTCTCAAGGCGTTGTTTAATTTCTCTTATTCATACAGAACGATGTCTTAAAAATTTGTAATCAACGAGGTCTATTCAAAGTGATATGAATACGAGCTTAGGTTTGAAGTACATAGTGTGTTCTGAAAAGATGGAATGGAGAGACGTCAAAACAGAATTGCACTCTAATTACTCTTGCACTCGCTTTTCATTGTAAGGCCGTATGTAGAATTTAGGAATTCAGCAAAACAAAGAAAACATCCTAGTTAGAGAGCCGAAGTTCAGCATATATTACTCGTTTGCAAGGTAATACGAGGTTTCACTTATGATGAGTTGCGAGACAATGACAAATGTCCTCTCAGTAAATGAACATAGGACCATGCGGCTATCATTTCATAAGGTCGTTAACATTGTACTGGGAATTTTATCTGTTAAGAAATTGTTTAAGGCAACTATCTTTGTCTCCTCTGTTTTTCCTTATATGCATGTAGTCCTAAAATGCGCCTAGCACCTATTTTTCAACTGCTTCTCTTAAAGGTTTTGGTGCGCTGTTTAGTACATCCCGATTTATACGACACTTTAACAATAATCTTCGAATAGTTATCTGTTGTGTTTCCCTATCTCAGAATACGATAAGATTCAGAATTCTGACTAAGGATGAGCGCAATATAGGTACGGCACTATTTTTTAAATTCGTCAATAATCTACTCACATGATGTTCTGCTCGAAATTCACGAATATCGACCACCTGCCAAGTGGGACTAAATAGACCGGCAGCACTGAGAGCCAACGCTATCACGATCAGTATGAGAGCTACAACCAGAATGCATGTTTGAGCAAATCGTCCTTTTTCTTGAGCCATACGAAATGTCACTACTGAAAATATTGGTCATTAGCATTGATGCGACTCAGTTGTAGCTGCCGGAATTAATGATCATGACGTCACATGTCTATGGATTTTGAATTGATTATTCATTATAAGAAACGTTGTTCAACATAATGGCTGCGACAGAAACTGCTTCAATTGACAATCAGAGATGTGCATTGAAATTGAGTGAATTTATTACTGAAGTAGTATTTCTACCAGCGAAATCACAGTCAGGACTGATTACTCCTAACAAAGCAAATTATGATTAGAATAAGTGCATGTTTAGTACTCTAAAAGCATTGGAAAAATTGTTATGGTCGAAGATTTTGAAAAATTGAACGGTAAAAATGTTCTGAAAACTAGATATGCCACCATGTAACAGCGTTCCGATTGTCTAACAGAAGGAATTCTCTTTAAGAGTTTACTACCAGACCAAAAGCTATTATACTACTAGTTCCATATAAAAAACATTCCAAATTTTTTAAGCTATATAGTTGAGTACAATGGTGGATCAAAACCAAGTCAGGTAAATTCAAGGAAGATAAATAGTGAAAATACATTTCCAGTGAAAATACATCAAGAATAGACGTTTTGTAGCGCAATTAGTGCCTTCGGTATAAAAGTGAAAGAAAAAACAAAGCCAATGCAACTGTTTGGATCTTTGGATGTAAAAACGACAAGGAGACTTTTACGGCTCATCGACGTTGAGGTCGCAATAAACGTGCGAACTGCCCACTTAAACAAGCCCACACTTAACATGGACGCGCGGCTGATTGCGGTTCGTGGTTTTCATTTAGAAATACATTTTTTATGAAAGCCTGTAAAGTTTCAAATACCAAAACAGCATAAATGATATATATGATCTGATACTAAGGTATTCTGTTAGCTCAAAAATGATACTATACGCTTATGTAACAATGTTTGGTAAGTACGCGTTGGTGTAGTACTAGTGCTCTTCAACAGGCGTGTGGCCGTCGTTCAGTCCATACATAACAAACTTCCCAACCCTCTCCAATTATCGGGAGTTGAGAAGTTGTTATGGATACCACACAGACCAAGCGTCCGACCAACTCGCTCCGCATTCCAGAAAATGCTGTCGACGGCCCATGATGAAATCTGAGACGTTCTAGCACATTTATACTAGAACTTCAGACAGAATCGAGTCTACTAGTATTATACAAAATTGAGAAACCTAAGATACTCGAACTGTAGCTGGAAAGACAAAAGGGAACTCTAATAACCTTGTGGAGTACGGTGTTAGGAAACGATTCGAATGTAATAAATGCCGGGGCACCCGTAGTATGTGACGTCGTGACGTATAAACCAAGGAATAAGTAAATAAACACTCCACAAGGATATGACGCAGAATTTCCTCGTGAAAACAGCTTCGTTGCACCGAATGTTCTGCATTGGCAAAGAGACGAGATGAGATGGCGTCTCTTAAAAAAAAAGAGTTCTCTAAGAGATGCGTTTGGCCTCACAATAAGCTATAAATTTCAAAGCAATGGGTAGTCCAATTATAACGCACCATAACAGGTGAATTGCACTGATAAATTTCCTGAAGCTGTGAATGTATAATTTTCAGTAGTCACAAAGGCCATAGTCTGGTCGGCTAACTATATTTTTTATTTTATCTTATACAGGTCTGTTTCAAATCTAACAATTAAGAGAATATTATGGGTATGACTTGCTAAAAGTGGAGAAAGATTAAGCCGGTATGAATGGTCATATTTCATTGCACTACATATCGAGAGCACAATAACAGCATCGATCATTGTATTTATAGCGAGAAAGGTAGCGTAACATTCGAAGAAGATATTTACTAAGAGAAAGAAATTGAACACTTCAGCATAGTGCAGCATGTCAATGAAGGTACTTATCAGCTAAGGGAATCCAAGTAATGAGGAAAGAGGGCAACTAATTGAGGCATTTCCGGACCAAACGGATATTTCATGCACAATGCACGCCGCGTTTCAGCACAATGCACATGACCAAACACTCGAATCATAGAAGAGCGTGAAAACAGCGATGGAACGAGAACGAACCTCACAAGAAGTCGCATCGTAACGCTCAGTAGTCACATTTCACACAAGAATACACTATAAACGGAAAGTGAACAAGTGAGGAAGAACTCAAATCTTTCAGTCTTTCAAAATCTTTCAAAAAAGGTAGTGATGATGCTGATGTTATAACGGGTAAAGTTTGTGGGTAAGTTCATGCCGATTGTAGATGAATTTTCGGCATCAATTAGACGCAAATTTTTAGAATAAATCAAAAATATTTGCAAGTAAAGCTAGCATTCAAACAAAATGGAAATGATATCTGCAGATTTATGTGGAATGCGCAAGGCAAAACTCAATGTCGAGGCCGGCTTGGCCTTGAATGATTGATTCGAGGTGAGCGCCAGCCAGGTGGTAGAAAGGGTTCATTAGCGCAACGCATCGCCATACGTACTGACCACGACCGAAACCCTATGCGCACTAAATTTACTCATCGCTCCAAATTATTCAGAGCAAAGACTCTGTAAGCCTAAAATGACAGCAAATTTGAAAGCGGTAATCGATGTTGTCGCATGACAATGCTGCAATGTTTACAAGCATTCTTTATTCACTCAATTCTTTTGAAAACCGACACTTTCTTTTGTATGTAATCCCATCATCGACAAAATTGTCATCATTTGTTCCACACGAACTTTCTAATCTGCACAAAGGGTAAACAACATTTGTACACGATTAGTAAGATAATAGCACAGCTATTAGGGTGGGAAACATTTAGCACACAGAGGTGTGCAAGGCAAGCTTCAGTTCAACATAAGATGTGGGTGCCACACAAAGTGCCGGTCTAGTAAATGAGCCGTATTCGAGCATGTTACCCGTAAATTGGAAGAATTTGAAGTAGCGAATGGTGATTGAATGCAATGAACATTTTATGTCGAATCGTTGCCTAGACAATGAATAGAGACGAACATGTTTGAACACATCCATGACGATGCTCATTCAAACGCAATGCGCCTTGGAACTAATACGCCTGTCGCGATTATATTAACTGTTTAAAAAACTGTCTCAAATCATTGAGAACTAACCTCAGAAGCACCTCATTCAGTACCCTGCTATTGATGGCAATAAAAATTTGCAAAAAAAGTGTGCGAATCCAAATAAGGGGGCCATAGCTGGATGGTCGTGATTCTTGCCGCAGTGTGGTGAGGGTCTGATCCCCATCCTCCAACACTATCCAGGAGTCAACAATGAACGCCTTATGGAACACCGCAGCCAGACGCTCCTCGAGATTGCTTGGAGACTTGCTCAACCAGTTCTGTATAACGCTCAAGAAAAAAAGGAAAAACGAATGTTGTGATGAAAAAACTTTGAGACAGATCTAATATAGTGGTGAATACGAAAAGATACAAAGTCCAATAGAGGTGTGCATGCAGCGAAATGGTCAAGGTGTTCTGCATTACAGAGTCAATCGGGTGCTGGCTCTCTCTCTCGCCGTACACTCACAGAGCTTCCATCATTCTGAGTTGGCAAAAGGTGCAAGACTTCTCTACTAGAATAGCAGCATTGGCTTGATAGATTGGTAGGCCACCGCATGACGTTTTACAGGACAGCATTTCGTTCAATTACCTATATGATGCCACCATTATAATTAAAGCATTTGTCAGCTATCGATTAATCAACGCCGGTAGCTTGGAAGTTTTCATGAAGCCGAAGAAATTTTTACTGTGAAAATGTGGAATATCCGTTACATGTTGCGCTGATTAGTATGCCTTATTTATTTAGATTAGATAGATTTATCAGTTAGATTTTGTTTTACAGTTTTCTTTTGCTTCTGTTATCATATTGAATAAATTTCCATGAAAATATACAAGCTAAAAACAAAGCGAAACGAGATAGTGATTTTGGCCTTATTCTTTTGCTCTAGCCGTAAATTTTCAAATGATATATGAATAAATATATGAACAGCTCTGCTATCGACCGCTCTTTTATAGACCCGCTCAAAACAATTTTTACCGAAAACGATCTATTTTTTACTTGGCGTCGATTCCTTTAAAGGATTATTTAGCCTCAAGGTTTGGCGCAAGATCGACTGCCGGTCACCGCAACGTCAGGTAATACCATCATCCGACTTGGAATGATTATTTTTTACTCGGCATCGATTCATTTAGAGGATTAATTAGCTCAAGGGATCGACGGAACCGAGGAGGCATGCTACTGATGAGTCCCAATAGGACGAAATGGGCGCCTATATAGCACTACACCTATCGGTTCAAAACATGTCATATTCTTATATGAATAGCGTCAGAGTAAAAAAGGATAAAGCTTGTGCCCTCGATCGATATCTATGGGATGCAGCAATTTCTTCGAGTTCAACTCCAAAGGTGATTGAACGTGTATCTGACCTATTTATTTACTGACTAGCTGTGAGGTAACAAAATCAGTGCAGCTATTTTCCTCCAACGCAAGTATGGTGGCAGTTCTTAGATCCTCAGAGAAATGAAAGGCTTAGTGAGTGCGATTCTGGCAACCGAAATCTCGACCTAATGTGCATTGGAATGCACCTCTAACTAGCACGCTAAACGCTCCTAGTATTGTTAGGACTAATACTGGACTAAGAAACTTGAGAAGTTTAAATTGAATTTTTTTAGAGCTATTCGTAGTAATCTTGTAAATCCAAATATTCGAAGTTTTTCCGCATAATTCCATTTCCGTTTAGTAAAATGGGACTGCTCTTAACTTTGCAATCACACTCATTTGTTCATTGTTTGAGATTTCAGTGTCACATAACAACGCTCAAAAAAAAAACGAATCGTCTAAGACGAGTTCTGCATGAGACACGTCCATTTTATGAAAATTCATCTCGCGAAAAGAGAGTAGCTGCCGATGGAGAAGCGAGTATGCTAACGGTACAACTTGTATGGAGTTTGATTTACTTTCTCAGACAGAAAATGGCACCCTTACGGTAATTTATTAATACCTAGGTTGTGCAATGAACTAAACACCGTCTTTCATGTGTGAAGTTTTGATTCACAACATGGTGGAAAGGAATTCTTGGCATTGCTTGAAAGAAGACTCTTGATTCGTACCAAACTGCATACGCAGTTCATCAAGCGAGTGGCATGAACCATTTTTCGCTCACTATGTTATACATCAATGTTTGACGGCTAGGAAAATCTTCTAGCTACAAGGAAAATTGAACAGTCAAATGGGAAAGATACATGGCAACACTTACTCTCCATTCTTGAACTCTATTAAGGCAATACAAGATCTATCCAAGTAATGACAAATCGTTATTTACTCATTACGTTGAGAATTATCGAATGATGTGTTGGATAGTCTCTATTTGCCTCTGAAATGTTCGTAAACAGTCCAAATTCTGGAGACTAATTAAAAACTGAATGAAAATCCTCTTATTGAACAAGCTTACCCGAGTTTTATAATTGTATATTATGGCGCGGTTCAGCAATTTCGCCTGCTCATTCATAGTCACGATAACAAAAAGTGTTCACAGCAATTGTTCTTCGTACGATGACCGTTGCTGTACCAGTTTCATCGAGACGGATCAAATAGAGTGGATCAGGATGAAGTATCGCGCACAGCGTTGCCTCTATATGCACGACTCCCAGTCATGTTGATGTGACCTAGCATCACTCTGCAGTTCTCCAGGATATAGGACGGTCCTTGGGCAATTGTTGATCGCACTGAATTTGATCCTTCGGAGCAGTTGGATTAGTAAAAAGTGGCATACAAGAAAACAAACTTTTTCTCCTTTCGACTTTCGTTAGAACTCCGCCGTGGATGATCAATTGAATTTTTTACTGATCAAGGTTATATATGGTTTTTATAAATCTCTATTATGGCTAACGTTTGTCTTGAATCTAAAGAAGAGAGAACTGCTGAGATGTTAACCAAGCCAAAGATTTATAAAAGATTCGTGTAAGCTTGACTGTTAGGAGAAGAATTTGATAAGCAGACCGGAGTTCAATGATGATCGAAATTCGATGTGCATGATCTCTGACTGTTCTTCTAACTGTTCAAAATATTTGTCTACTTTCTCTCATGTAAAACAAATAAACAATCATCTACATTTCGTCAGTGGAGTTGACGACCATAACTGAGGACTGACATTTCACGTTAGACCCGAAGACAATGTCAGGAACTGTTGGCAGTCGTCTCCCTAGTACCTGCTCTCTGTTCGGCGAAAAAATTTGGAAAACAGGAGATATTTGCTTCATAATCATGAACTGTGTTTTCGAGAAAAACTTCGTATTGCTGTACGCGCCAGATTTCTTGAAGGATTGCGCTCGTCTTAGGCATTCAAAAATGTCGTATTCGTGGAAATAACGTCGATAATGGCAAAATCAATCCATTGGTGGCCGAAATTGGTTATAATTTTGATATGACGATAATTAATTAGAAAAAAGCATGGATTGTCTGTAAACAGCACTTTTTTGTTTCCTACGATCTGTTCTCTCAAAATTGAACAGTGCTTTTTTATAATAATTTCGCATAGTTTCTTTCCCAATGTTCTCATGTTCAGTCTTCTACTAATTCAGATCGCGCATTACTAAAAGACTGTGATATGTTGTAGAATTTTCTAGTAAGACGCAGATACAGCCGCCGGCACTATCGCTCGCATCTGACTGAGTGTTTAGCGCAGAGTGATGTTTCCATGAACACCTCATGCACTAACTGATCCACTATCGCTCTGCGCGCATAATCATGTCTTCCGCTGCGACCATGCAGACAGGGCTTTCCAAGTAACCTACATCATTGGAGAGCAGTCCTGGGTATAGTTCTTGAACAACATGCGCCACGCCTTCTGACTGCTTCAGCAAAAATCCCCCAACTCAACTAAAGTCTAAGTCCCGAAGGATTATGCTCATGGTTTTGTATAACTGGCTGGTAATGCTGTTTTGGGAAGTGATCTGCAACAAGCAAACAATCAATGCCGAGGTCTGTGATGAAAAAGAAATCCGAAAACTGAGTGCTGCAATAGAGAGAAACCCTTATCACAAGACATTGTCGGTATTCAATCCGACTTTAGATTAGTAGTATTGCAGTAGCACCAAGAATCAAAAGCAAAATGGTGAACTACTCGCCTCTCATTCTTTACACCCAAAAAGTGCCACCAATAGCATGTAACGAACGGCTAGAAGTGTGAGTACTGAAAATTAGGTGAGGGGAAAATCGCTAAAGTTGCCACAAAAATGGCCATTTCTAATGAGCGTGAAACACCAGTCACTCAAAGTAAGTTCATAAGGTGTAGTTAGAATCCAAGGCAATATTTCGCGCTTAAAGGAGACTCCTTTCAAACTGCCTATTGAATCAAGCCAAGTAAGCAACGTTGTTGATAGGCGCCTGGAAGGAAGTGGTGTTAAATGCTTTGCCGCGATAATTCTTCGCTTAGCAGCTCTATTTTTTAGCGCTGATATGGGTTTTTAATTAAATATCTGCTAATGTTGAGTGATATGCCAAATGTTAAACCTCAAACGGGAATCAAATCTGCATTTCATGTACTGCCGAGACTCCTGTTCTGTTATCATTTCTTCTGCGATACTACGTATCGAGGTGCCAGCAACAACCGTCAACGGTGGGACTCGTGAAGCGACATATCCACCCTCTCCTATTCCATATGACGCAGTTCGATGTGACTAATGGAGAGGCCCGAGTAGTAATCGTGGATAGTTTTCTTCATTACATTTCTATAAGTTGTAATTATTCCGTCGGGACGTCAAAATGCAATCTTGTTTTTGTAATTATCAAATCATCAATGGACTTTGTTATTATTCTTTTCATCTTCTGCAACCTAGGTCATATTGCTGCTCCCATCCCTTATTCCCTCTATAACTCCTCTGCAGCGATATGCAAGCTAAGAGCTGCTTCACCGGCTACGTGTGGCTCGTACCTCGAGGGACTGTGAGTCACTAGGGATGAAATCCCACGGACTCCCTCTTTAAGGGATCCCGTCCGGTTAGTCGCGAGGGTACGTGGCACGTCCCCAGGTGGTGGATAGGGAAATAAACGCAAACCAAACGACCGTGTGCTTCCCAGAGACGCAGGTGGATTTAGGGGATGAGCTCCCTGTTTCTGCAACGCCGATATGACAACACTCTATTTCTACGAGTCAAGTCGGCCAAAAGCCTGCAATCGAACGGCTGGGAAGTATATGGAATGTGGTTAGGAGTAAACTTCAAGAAATAATCTCTCTTCGCTCCTCCGAGAGAGACTGGCAAGCTGCTCGTGAGTACCCAGCCCCAAGATTAGAGCCTAGCAAGCCTTACGTTGGGGATCAAAATGCTCGAAACAGCAATATATGGGCCTCATTCCCCTCCGAAAGAGCCCCCGTTAAGGCAGCGTCGGGTACGACGAGTACGAAAAGGCTACTGAAATCTCAAGGCCAAATTAGGCTGCCAAAGTCGAAATGGAGTGAAATGACGATCTGTACCTATGATGCAAGAAACCTTGCTCATGAATCCGCTGTATAAGATCTATTGATTCAAGCAAGAAGAATAAGGTACGACGTCATTGTCCGGCTGAGACGGATTGACGCCATCCTTTCCACGCTGTTTATAACACTGAAGAAAAATTATTTCTTGGAACATGCTATAGTAGAATTGTCCGCGGAGTTGGCGTCTTCGTCAAATCGAATTTGACAGTAAACATCGATTGCTTTGATCAATCAACAACCCGTATCGGACGATTAAAGTTCAATGGTTTGGCTTTAACTTGAGGTTCAATGCCGCTGTGACTATCTTCGTTGCTTAAGCACCAACATCAAGCTATGACGAAGGTGAAGTCGAAGCGTTCTGTATGGACCTCGAAAAATTCTTCAGGGAAGATCATATATTCGTCAAGATCATTGTCGGAGATTTTAATGCAAAAATTGGACTTAGAAGAACATCCGAAAAACGTCACATAGGGACCCACGGACTAGAATGGAATGAACAGGGTGAGAGACTATCTGAGATTATCATGACGACCCAAACCACTCATGCGAACTCACAATTCCAAAAGCCTCACTCTCAGCGAGGCACATGGGAGTCTCCCGAGGGAGAATACCACGAAAACACATCATAGTGAATCGAAGGTTTTGCCTGACCGATGCCGCTGTTTTTCCTAAGTTCCGCACGGGACCAGACCATCGCCTCCTTCGCGCAACGTTCCGTTTTTCGAGGACAGGAGAGGAAACCTTTGAATTTAAACACCGGATTCCCACAACTACCATAAACTGGGATGTATTTAAATCATTAGTCGGCTCTTGGGCAGATACCGTTGCCGACAACATAGATGAAGAATGGGATCGACTCGCTGAATAGCTTCACGTTAGCGCTATGAAAGCCAAGAGTCCTAAGGTCACGAAGAGACGCTTGTCTCCGCAGACAGTCGAGCTGATACGTCAACGTCGAATAGCATAAGCTGCAGCCCAAACCTTACGTCCAAACTTGCGAAACGCTGTAGAGAAGCGATCAAGGAAAACTTCAAAGAGAGAAGAGCAGCAGTTATGGCAGAAGCTGCAGAAGCTGGGAAGAGCGTTTGCAAAGCCCAGCGTGGCTTCGTCAACTATAGCCAAGATGATTGCACTCCGATACCCTGAAGGGACACTTACAGCTTCGAAAAGGGCAATGAAGAAAATCATCCACCAATACTACTCGGATCTCTTCGCACGCCATGTCCTCTTACCGTCGTATAATTGAAGGAGGAGAATATGTCGTTCCACCGGTCTTTTCTTCTGAAATTCGACATGCTATGCCGTCAATGAAGAACAGAACAACACCCGGTCCAGAGAGGATTAGACCAGAACACCTGAAGAGCCTGCCGCCAGTTTTCATCAACACCCTGGCTTGGCTCTTCATTCGCTACCTGTCAGAATGCTAGATCCCTATTCAGTGGAAAACCAGCAAAACCGTATTGTTGTTCAAAAAGGGAGACCTTAACGACATAGACATTTTTGACCCAATCTGTGCTGTCCGTTGTCTATAGATTCTTTATTCGAGTCATCCTCAACAGGATTGACAGAACACTGGACGAAGGACAGCCATGCGATCATACAGGGTTCCGAAAAGGATTTAGTATCTTAGACCACATCCACATGATTACAGGACTCACTGAAGTTTCACAAGAGTATAAATAACCACTCTCTTCACTTTCATCGATCTGAAGAAAGCCTTTGATTTAGACGACCAAAATATCTCCATTCTACAACAATACCACCATCGACCTAAGAAGAGGGATCCGACTAGGCGATAAAATTTCGCCAAAAGTTTTCATTGCCGCCCTACAAAACGTCATGCAAACATTAGAACGGGAAGACATAGGAGTGAAAATTGACGGTCGACAATTAAACCATCTTCGTTTGCTGACGATATCGTCCTCATAACACCAAACATCAACCAAGCGGCTCGAATGTTGACCGACTTCGATAACGCCTGTGGAAAGATTGGTCTTTAACTAAATATAACGAAAACGATATCTAGAGGGACGGATGGGTAATGAATGCCCCATTCACGCTCAGCGGAACGACAATCTCCGAATGTTCCAGTTACGTCTATCTAGGTCGTGAAACAACGTGATGAACGATGACTTGGCTCCAGAGTTGAGCAGGAGGAAACGAGCGGCTTGGGAAACGTTTAAGAGCATCAATGATGTACTGAAAACGATTAACAACGTCCGACTCCGTACCCATGTTTTCGATTTGACGATTGTCCCTGCTCTAACGTATGCAGCAGAAACCTGGTCGCTGCGTAGCAGGATGAAAGATTACTTGCCGTTATTAATCGCGCAGTCGGAAGGTTGATGATAGGAGTAACCCGTATCACGCAAATGAGAGAAACGATCTGAAGTTCCAACCTAAGTCAACTATCGAAGATCAGAGACACCGTTATACACGCGAAGATATTGAAAATAAGCTGGGCCGGACACGTGATGCGCTTCAACGATAACCGATGGACGAGAGCCGTTACCGACTGAATTACTCGGGACATCAAGCGCTCCACAGGAAGACCACCGATGCAATGGTCCGATTTTTTCATTAAAGGCATGGATGAAAGATATGCTGCTCAGCGAATCCCTAGAGCGAGGAAGACCCACTTGGCTACTCTTACACACTATAGGGAAAAATGGAAGTGTTTTGGTACCCGCTTGAGTCACTCGACGATCGACGAGACGACAGGTGATACAGGTGATACAAAGTGTTGTCCACTTTTGCAAGGGATCCTTTTGTGGCATACTATCAAAAACCAATTTTCTCGCTGTTTAAAACTTTCTTTTCACCTCTTTTGTTGATTTTAACTTCTTGACTTCAATTCGCTTTTGGCATCCTCATCTGCCAAAGGCTTTTGAACATTCCACGTTTGTAATCTGTCGCTGTCTGAGAGTTTTCCTTTTGGCTTGAATGTCGTTGGAAACCGGTCAAGTCGAATCATTTTTGAGAGCTTGAATAGTCACGATGGAGCTTTCCTGCTTATTTGCAGAAAAAGGACATTTTTTGGACAGGAATAGATCAATTTCGCGGCTTGAGGGGATAAGAGATAGGTGAGTGTGCGGGGCGGTAGAGCCACTATGTGTGTGACTGGAGCAACTATCACTGCCATACCGCTTCTTTTCAATGTAAATTCCTACTTCACACATCGTTATTATGTCAGCAACTTTCGAGTTTTTCTTTCACTTTGCTCAACTAATCTCTAACTGCTTCTATATTTGTGCCTAGTACTATTTCAAATTTTGAGCCATGATGAGTGTTCATGCACTCCTATAGCGTTGTCTCTTGGTTATAGTAGACAGCAGCTAATCATATTTCATCTTTCCTGTTATGCAGGTTTTTATTTCCGTGGTTTGACTTCTGAAACGATGCGTTAACACTCAATACGGCCAAACAAACGTTACATCTTAAACTACAATAACCATTAATTCATGACTACTCAGAAAGGTACGTGACGCTTACCATTAAGAAGTCAAAGAAGATCTTTGAAACACCTCCAAGAGATCTGCTCAGAGATATGAATTTGTAGCACTTAGTCATCATGCATTCATCATCCAATCATCCGCACTTACAATGGCCTAGTATGCACTGCCCACCATATTCTCTCATATTCTCGACTTGATCCTTTTTGAGTATTACTTATCGGATTCTATTTCTACTCGGCTTTTCATCGACGCGATCATGACGTCGCGACAGTAGTCGGACGTATATGCTTCCAACTTTTGTGTGAGTAAATGTTGAGAATGAACACACAATCTTGTACTTAGTAACTGCTTACCGTCTTTGACAGTTTTCACTTAAGAGCGTTGAGATTTCACTGAATGTGGCGTGTAAGATTATTTTGGAGGGATTATCGATACCAATACAGAATGAAACCATTCAATTTAAAATCTCATCTAGGAGTAAAAACTGGACTACATTGTTACATTAGATGTTAAAGCCAATTCATAAAGTAACACAATTCGTTCCGTGTCACAACGATAGAGCCTGTCTTACTTGATAAGGTAAATACGCATCGAATTGAAATTCTCGTTGCTCGTTGCTTCCGAAGACAAATCATTTATGTGTCCAGCACGTAAAAGTTTTAGCCTAGAGTGGAGGTAACGCCATGGCAATGATCTTTCGGTAGGTTCAATGCACTGTTGCCATTCCGCCTCATACTCTGCAACCCTGCACGAAAGTGGTTGGCAGATTTGTTGGAAATCAGCTTGCCATTCTGGCTCACAAAACCTGTCGTGTGTTTGTAGTGAAAATTCAGGAACATTCTGACATTCTTGATCCAGTATTTTGTGGAGAATTGTCTCTACCACCAATCAAAGAGATCTATGAAGGAATTCATGCAATCCAAAATTTCAAGTAGCGGTCGAGCCCACATGCAGGAAGTGCTGAGGTCCGTGCAGTTTGAGGTAAAACAACAGAAAGCAATATTTATTCTCAAAGAAAGTCCAATTTGTTATTGTGTGAGCACCACATACACTGCAGTGACAGTAATGATGTTGAATCATCAATGTAATCATAATCATTCGCGATCGTAATAGTAATGATGCTTATGATGAATGGGGAAATCGTCGTGGTGATGATGGTCGCCATGGTGGTAGCCATGATGGTCTCCGTAGTGGTGCCCGTGGTGTCCATGGCCATGACCATGCTTGAAGGGGTAATAGTCGGGGTGATGGTCGTGATGGTCGTGGTGATGAAAGCCGTCATGGTGTAGCTTGGGAAAATCGGCATAATAATGGCCTAAATTGGAACATATGTAGATTCATGTTCAGTGAGAAAAAAAAGATATTCTTTATCAGCATTAAATTTTTGGCGATTATTTCCAAACCACAAATTATTTCTTGAAATGCGTTTCCTCAGCCTACTCATGTCATAATTATGATTATTTGTGATTACCAGATTTTTTATTCTCTTGCAGATCTCGTTAGTCCTTCAAGTTACTCGCAATAGTTGTATCATAGATGAGCTCATTGAAAAATTTATAGCCACAAATATAGGTAATTCCCTCTATGAACAATTTATTGCATCAAAAACTTCTATGGAGAGGCTGAAACGCACAGGATTGAGCAGCAGCATATCAAATCACTACTGGTTTCGTCGAATTCTATGAAAATGTTGTTGTAATGGCTAAAGAAGCTGATACAGCAATTTCAAGTTTGCTAGGTAAAGAGATATATAAAAGAAGAGAAGACAGTAAAAGAAAATAAAGGCTAGACACCAGAGAGAATTGTCAGACATACCGTATACGAGCCAGAAGCTAATTAGCTCTGCGAAAATTAGGAAGAATAGGGAAGCACGAGCCATTGTATTTCAGATGATGCAGACTCCTAGACTTGTTCATCGTTTATATCTAACGGATAGTTCATTAAGCGGTAACAAAACTGGGCGCTTACAAGTTTCTTATAGTGCCTAGTGCACTTCCCATTGAGCTCTATGATGCTTTTTTCATTCCGTAAGAAAAGCATGTACTGATTGTCTTTTCAATGAAGGTGCTATTGTATTGTGCAGCTTTACTACCTTCGCTCTAAGAAGTTTCGGAAACGAAGTCGTCATTACGTCGGGGAGAATCGACCAGCAGTTGTTTTGTTATGAAAATGTTGTTGGACGCCTCACTTTTCTAGCTTTAGCCAAACTTCTCTTTCCTTCGATGACAACAAAACTTTTTGATAGAACTTTTTGATAGAAGAGAAGATTAAGAGAAATAGTAGCAGAATTGAAGACGTTTGAAAACTTACACGAGTGACGAAATTTTTTAGGGTACTTATGATATGAATAACCAGATAAAATAAAAATCTAGGCAAAATAAATTAGGTGTCAGCAAAGCCTAACCTAAGTTAGTGAAAATTTATTTCTTTTCTGGAACTGTCCTTTTTCTGCTAATAAGTAACCTATTAAGAACCTATAAAATTGACTCCCATTATTCAAAAAGCATTTTACTTATGCCTGCCTGAACAACATCATTTGGATTCATTTGGATTATTAATAAACAATTTTACACGCCTGCTAATTTCGAAGAAGTGGAATCTTCCCTCGTCTTTGAAAGACACCGAAATCGAAGGTGTTTCTTACTGGGGCACTCGGTCGTTTCACCAAATGCTAAACCTTTACTTAATCTCGCCGAAGTAGTAAAAACAAGTAAAGAAAAGCTTGTCTACTTTTCACTGAAAAATTTTCAAATACTTCGACTTTATTGGCCGTTAATCAATTGTAAAACCAAGTTATTCATGGTTTAGGGGCTGCTTGAATAAATGACTCGTGTCTCTTCTCACAAACAGGAACAAAACAAGCAAGTGCACTTTTTCTCAGCAGACTGTTGTTGCATGACTTATTAAGAAGCATCGTGATTTGAACACGAACAACATGCACTATTACGCAAAATTTTTATGACCACGTTCATCCCAAAAAATCATAGATATTTTGTCGAAAATTTTCTTCTCTCAAGGAAATTCAACTCTATGTGACAACTACGACCCACCCACTGACGATAAAAACCGTGGGAAGTCGACTCGAATCGCTTCAAAGAAGACACAGACGTGAAAGTTTTGAGAATAGAAGACTCTTTTTGGCTGCGTGACGGACTACTAAGACAAAAAATCCGAGGTCCTGCTCAAATTGAAGAGTATGAGGAACAACTTTGTGTGCTATGGCGATCCTTCAACAAGTTTTATTACTGAAAAGATATGAGTGATCGCAATGAAATCTGTACGGAACTTTACTTTTTCGCACAGCCGTTTTTTGTCTCTTGTGCACCACTATATTCTTCATCGACGGGTTGCCATTTAGGATTACGGCTAAAAGTGCAATTGTGGCAACATATTCATTTTATGCTACCTAGAAGGATTCGAAATAAACGGATGTTCCCGCAGATAGCTCTGATTAAAACTAGAAAATGGCTTTTTTCCATCACTCCTCCTGATGCGGTGAGTCTCCTCTTTGTCTAGATTCTGGAAGCTGTGAAATGGCTAGGGTGACTAGTAAATCCTAAGCGGATGTACGTACTATCAAATCTCATCAGTTCAAGCAACTTGGGCATAGTTCATTAGCATTCTGCTTCTCTGCTAATGTTTATTTAGCAGATTTCGACATCCTAGAAGCTCTGTGGACTGCTGGAATCCATCTTTGCCATAATGCCAACAGTCATGATGGCTACTAGCTTGTCTTGTTATGTAATCACTTGTGTCTAGTATGAATCACCGTTATAGTATGAGAGTGAGTAGATGCATTCCGTTAGAAGCTTTCCTCCCATTTATACCCTTTCCTGATTTACTCTGCCGCTCTACTTTTTTAGGTTTTTTTTTCAGATAAAGAGATTTGATTGAAATTTCTGTCAATACATTTGCCATTGTAGGTTCAGCTGAGATTACTGGAGTCTGAAGTGAGCTTCGGAGATGTCCATTGTACCCTAATTTTGATGAGGATGCTATAAACATGAAAAAATTAAGCTTCATAAGAGTTGGCTAAGAACGCAAAGTCGTCTCCTCTTTTTTCATAAGGAAATGGTATTCTTTTGGAAATATCATTACTTTGCTGTTTTGATTTCATCTCAGATGAAGGGAAGCGATCGACTATAAAGCTACATATTACCGATGTGGTAGAAATAGAAAATTCGGCACTTTTCCGTTTTTTCAACCTTGTTTGAGGCTTTCGGTAGAAACGTATCTTTTGCCTTTGTGAAACGTTTCAATAATCGCCCGATAGGCCGAATCAAGTGAATTTGAATGATGTATTTTATTTTTCGGATGGCTTGTTTTTGGCGCTGTAATAGTCGGAATAAAATTTCGATTCACATTCAAGCATTCCTCGCCAGATAGAAAACTTTTGATCATCAGATTCTAATCGTTACATGGAGCAGATCTTGCCTATTTCAATAGTGCATTTGCTTTTTAGAAGAAATTTTTTGCAGCTCTGTAACGGTCGAAAGAAGATTGGGTTTAACAATCTGAATTATTGCTATTATCCGCAACCTTTTGAGTGCAAGGCGTTATCGTGAATTTTTCGATGGCTCTGCAATTCAATCAATATTTCAAATCTAAGCGATTTCAGCAATGTACTTGCGGTCAAAAGTAAACCTTTTATTGTGCTGTAAGAGCCAAAACAAAATTATGTTCGCTTTGGACATTCAGTAATCATTCGATAGTCTAAATTTTGCCAATTCCAGTGATGTATTTGAATTTTCAAAAGGACTTCTTAGTGAGCTGCAGAAGCCAAAAGAAAATTAGGTGTCGCGTATTGCAACAATGGCACCAGCTCACCAACGCACTGCTGGTTTGTGTAAGGATTTTCGCAACATAGGCGCCAGGCCAACGAGCCACGTCAACATCCACCACACTAAGTCATTATAAATCAACTACCTTTCAACTGTCTTCTGCTTCTCAGCGAATTCACTTAATCATGAGCATTTTTGCTTTGACAACTACCGAAAAATAGCCGTCGTGCTGTCATAAAAAGACGGCGTAGTACAATTCGAACCTCTGTGCAAGAAAGGGCATCCAATAAAGCTTCGATTCTGTCTACAAATTATTTGGCAATGTCACAAGCATAGTCACATGTTGCGATACGGTCAATATTGGAGTCGAACACATGTTGCCATACGGTCAATATTAGAGTCGAAAATTGTTTCGAAAACACTCTTCCTTTTGCTACTGCTGCTCGTTTCTTCCACAGTTAGATTAAAGAGTCAACGTCGATCAAATAGTACAAGAATAATATCAGTATAAACCACAACTCAGGACTGAACTAGAAATAGTCGTGGACTAGAATAACTATTTTTCCAAATCACTCTCCTATGAAATCACATTTTTCTAGTCTTCTGAAAGTGATCTTTATTCAGTCTGCGCTTGTCGACCTCTAAAGCACAATAAATCATTTCAACAAATCTTCTCTTTCAAAAGAAAGCATACGAACGTGTGCAGAAAATCTCGAAAGATCAGAAACTATCCTGACATTCATCAAAAAATTCACATGTGATTCGTGCCGCGGATTGATAATACAGCTAGTACACACAATAACAAACAAGAAATGCTCACCAAGTGGGAAAACTAATTTCATTCGATTATCACAGCGCTCTAAAAAGTCCGCTTCAAAAATCATACATACCATAGCAATCACCAAGGTGTGCCCTATTTAATAATCAAATTTCGGTCTTAAAAAACTTCTGTCCAGCGAGAATCCCTTACTGTGAAAGAAAATTTTCATTCTACAGTTACAGCGCTAGAAAGCAGTCATTTAAGAAATAAAATAAGTCGTTCAAATTCACTTTACTTGAGCTATCGAATAACTACCAAAACGTTTCACAAAAGCAAAATATAAGTTTTTACCGAAGGCTTCAAACAGGGTCGTGATAACGGAAAAGCTCCGAACATTCTTCGCAAATTCAAGAGAAGAACTCACCTTATAGGTAGTTGACCTTCAATAAGGAGAATTTACAAAGACAAGTACTACACCAGAAAGTTTTAGAGCGCACTCAAGAAGCAAATATATCGGCATCTTCATTTCCACCTTATTTAATCAGCCTTGCAACTTTTTCTTCACTACGCGGACCCCACTACTTTCAGTATGCAAATCGTTTTTCGTTCTGTTTATTAATTTCATTGAATATTCTGGTAGAGCACGTCTCTTTACAATTTCAAGGAAATTCTGGGTCTGACGTTCCATGGGACGTTCGTTGTTGACTACCGGAGAGTGTTAAAGATCGGTTTAGACCCGCGCAGCGCTGCGGTGAGCATCACAACCGCTCGGCCACGCCCTCCTTCTCTTTCCTCAAATCTAGTGGCATCAATAAAGCATAAAAGTAGTCTAGTATACTACGTAAAGTGTTTTCTTAAAAATACAGTAGCTTTCCCTTGGACTCTGCATATCTCCGCATACTTCAGTGATGTGAACGTAGGACTGTTCAAGATTTCGCATGATATGCTACAAGTTTCAACTCCTTGGAATATGACAGAAAAAGAGTATTTTCCAATTTGCCACCAATTTGAAACTTTGTGTAAGGAACTCGTTTGCTACACAGCGATAGTTGTAGAAAGAACCCATGCGGAAGCCATCTTTCATAGATGAACATAAAATACACATTAGTGTATATCGTGTCAGCAACTATTTTTATGTCAAAACTAACGAGCTTTCCTCCTTTAAAGCCATTTTCATCAATAAATACTGTCAGGATATTCAGCACAGTGGCTTTTATTTCCTCTTATAGATATTATTACAATCCTTTAGATTTCACATTCTCATCGAGTCCTTGTGCATTAGCATTACAACTGTCAATGACAAACATAAAGGAATTCTAAGATTGTTTCTTCCACTCTCCCAACCGGAAGTTTTTTTACTTTAATCTTACCAACTTCATCGTTTTATGATAGACAATTGATTTTATGAAATATCAAAGTTATATGTCAAGGATTCATTCTTGAGCCACGCTTGTTATGTGGTCTGTTAAAGATAGGCTGACATAAAGAGCCCGATACACGTGTTTCGATCTTACGATCTAGTCAGTCGGGCAGTCACCTTTGTCGTCTTTCGCCAATCCTATGTGGATGTTCCAATCCTCACACTAAGAGTTAGCGGCGACGAACTTTTTTCACTTATGTCCTTAAAAATTATCACCGAACACAGATGTTGTACACTCGATTGCTCTTGGCATTTTCTACAACACTCTGTGTTCGGTGATAATTCTGGACGTAGAGTGTAAAATGTTCGTCGTCGCTAACTCTTAGTGTGGGAAAGGGGCACTCTCAGAGATTAACAAGAGAAGAGAATCGCTAACTGCCCTAGTGAGGAGATCGTAAGATCGAAACACGTGTATCGGGCTCTGTAAGTCGGCCCATCTTTAACAGACCACATGACAAGCGTGGCTCATAAATGAATCTTTAGTATATTGAAATCTGAGCTGTGGTTTCAAAAAAACACTCGAAACGAATTATCAATGTTGTAGTGTTCAACCTTGGCCAATTTATACGAGAAGCGTCATATTGCGGACGTCATAAAGTAGTGTGGAAGTGACTGAACATTTGATTTGCGCAGTGAATGAAGGCTGAATAGTATATCATACCAGAGATTCTCAAAACCGGTTCTCCGTCAAACCTGGCATTAAATAAAAATAATTTGCTTTTTGAGAAGTACACATGAACTTTTGACTAGAACATAATTTCCAGTTCACTAGTAGCAGAATAGCGTTTCACACACTCACTATATTTTATAAGCCATCATGTAGTGATTGTTTTAGATGAAGACCAGCCGAGCACACTTTCCATAAATGGGTAGTATATTTGTCTCACATCAAAACATCAATCTGAAATATTCTCTAGATCTCGTACCATGACAACCTGATGTGTTAATATAAGGAAACAATGAATTCTCAAATCCCTTTTTTTTCTTCACCATACGAGGCAGTTCTGCCCTCTTTCCCCCAACCCTGAAACATTGAGAGATTTGTTTAGTTGGGACGGATGATGGAGTCAATAACTACATGTGTATTGCAGTACACTTTTAACCACTGCATGCATATTTCTCAAATATATGATTGTGAAAAAGAAATCAGCTCGTTAAGGCTCTTTTGAGGTATAGTGACATATAAAACAACAGGAGTTTAATAATTGAAACAAAACAATAATTCGATAGTAAGTGAGCGAGCTGTCGAACAAATGCGTTTTAATGGAGTTCGGCCCGCTTCTTAAGATGGGCTTATGCAGTGAGGGGCGTGGTGTCGATTAGCATGTTATTATATAACAGTGGCCGTCCATAGAAATCTCTGCTGAAGAGATGCCAGATGCTACCGCTTTCTACTGTATTGAACATATTAGCTAGTATGGCAGTGAATCTGATGGGAATGCCTTCATATTGCCCGTGCATACTGTTCAACACGAGCGGTATATTCCACTCGCCCAACTATCCGGCTAATCTCGAAAACATTGACTGCCTTTTCTATCATTTCCTTGCTCCACCCGGCTTCCTCACTCAGATCACCTTCAATACATTCTCACTGCCGATTCGAAATCCTACGTAAGTGATGTTTATTCTGCTGTTTAAAAAACTCCAAAATGAAAGACTGGCTGATCTTCTCGTCGAGTTCTTCAAATTTTTCGAACATGAATTAGGAATTAAAAGACGATTCTCCAACTCTCTAATGTATAGGCGTTTTCGTGAAGAAATCTGAAAAAAAGGATATTTACACGCGGTGAATTTTCGAAAATGTTGCTGAACAGCAGTTTTAGTATTTGAGATTCCGCGGGTGGAAAAAGCATAACTGTTCTGGAAACTTCCGCGTACTTATTAGACTGATCATAGTATCTCTATATTCGACAATGTAGAAGGATATGCGAAGCTTCGAACCTTAGATCGAATCCGTAATCCACCTTTTCCGAGGGCGCGTTCAAACCAATTGCACTACCACGGCTCTTGCTTTGCTACACGATTCAAGCAATCGATCTGTCAGCAATCAACTGTCAACGGTTTGAGCTGGTAACGAAAAATATCTATTTTCTTGCTCTTTAGCGATGGGATGATATTATAATTAGTAGTTATCATTGTTGAAAAAGATTGCGGTTCAAGTATCTTCGAAGTGCGTCTCCTATTATTGTGAATATATGGTGCGTATCGTTGAAATGAGCCTTTTTCTATTGGAATATCTGTCAAATGAAGTGGCTATGCCACACACCATTTATGTGCATTTCTCGCTTAATTTTTGTTTCTGAAGAAGTATTACCTGCTGTTTATTTTTTATTTATTCTAGATTATGAAAAGGATGTTCGTTGATGCAAAGGTAACTGCGTTGCGTAACTGCGCATAAACCTCAATTACTTTTGTACCAAGCTCATCAGATGTCATGGGAAAAGCAATCTTCTAAGCTGATCCTCCAATGAGTACACGAGATCTTGCAGAAAAACTCAAAGTTGATCAATTTACCATTCTCTCCATTTGCAACAATTTTCAAAAATAAATGCAGTTTCAGCACGATCTGAACCAATTACTTTGCACCAGCCTATAGGTATTCGTAAATATAGAAAGATATGCAAAGCTCTGAGCCTCAGATAAGATTTGAACCCGCAAATCACCTGTCCTGGAGAGCGTGTTAAGCAGTTGCACCAACAAAGCGTCTGTTCTGCGAGCGGGTCAGAAAAGATGCATGTAACCAACAAGACTTCCTTATGTTATCGCTAAAAAGGCGGTCAAATCAAAAATTGTTTCTGATTACTTGTATTCCATAATTGTCAGAACAACTAGGTCGAACACCGATATGTGGCTCCCAGGTCAAAATGTTGACTGTTGGTTGCAGACGAATCGATTGTAAGGATGATATCAGAGCGAAAGCTCGCTAGTGGAATTGGCTAGAAAACGCCGCAAAAACTGTGTAATGCAGGTTCGCTTCCCATCTGAGGTTCTTTGCATATCTTGACACTTTAATATCTGTCTTCACAGTGTTCTTCTTTTCAACTGTGCAGATCCCATCTTTTCATATCAATTTACATTGTTGTATATATGTGCATATTTATGTATATGTATGCATATATATATGTGTATATATGCATATATATGTATGTATATATACAAATGCATGTATATGTGATTATAGCATCATGCCACCGCCAAAGTAGCGATCAAATAAGGAAATCTTGTACTTCTTTTCTTCTACAGTAATCTATTCATTCTCAAAAAAGTCGGACTCAATCTTAGTCGTTGAGCCTTTTTTAACAAGGACATTTCCATAATAATTGGTACTGTTATGCCGAACGCGATGGGAGAAATTATGCAAAGGCTAGTGGGAAATCTGGTCCCCCATCGTTCTCTGAGTGCTCACAATTTGATTGCCTTCACTTGTCAGCTTAAAGTATTCACACTGCATTTGGTGTAAACAGCTGTTTTTGGAACACGTCTATCTCTTAACGATAAGCAGATTTATGGACCATGAAAAACTTGCCCTAAAGATTGTATCAGCTTGTTCGTCCCACAACTCAAATCGATTTGAGAATGTGTGGCTACTCTTCTAAGTGTCGCATCAGTTTCACTCCATTAGGAATTGTAGAAGTGACCTGTATAACTATAAAACAGGGGGTGATATCGACTTCCCATTCATCAGGATTCATCTTTCAGACAAATCCAGCACCAGTTTCTAGACCTTGGTGGGATGGAGAGCCTGATTTGCTCTAGGCGTGAGGTCGAGCCATTAACCACGTGATTAGCAGAGGATTTCTCTAGCCATTGTGCAACTACATATAGGATGCGACTATCAGTACAGCTTCATTTGGTCGATAGAGTAACGACTCGAATGAAATTGTTAACATTGCAAAATCTATGTATCCAGATAAACTCCACTCCCGGCTCGCTGAAATCTTTGAATCGTAGTATGAAGCAAATGCTTCAATGCCATTCAATGAATAAATCGTATTATCGACGTATGGTAACTCTGCCTCAATTGTCCTTTAGGCGCGAGAAGTATGCGAAGCTCCTCATAATATTGTTACGACTTGAGAAAATGTTTGTTCTCCCTGAGTGCAAACTAACGAAAGGAGTAATATACATAAATAAAACCGGAAATGAGATATTAAGGATCGTTTTCCACATGAAAATTGCCATTATCACCCAGGAGTGCATTTGCCGGCAGTGAATTAACTTTAGAGTGTTTTTTCCCTAGAATCCTGAGATCACCAGAACAATTGTGTTGCTTCTTAATCATTTTTTTCAATGCTTGAAAACTCCTCAACGTCTCTGTTTCCTTCTTCATTACTAAATTTCATCGAAAATACGAAACAGTGAAATGAACAATAAGCTGAGTAATAGAAATATTATATAAAGATTGTTTTGTGAGTTAATGCAGTTTTTCGAAGATCAGTTGCCTATCATACGCAGCTTATGCTATAACAATTCCTTCTGGAATCAGATAGAAACTCTGGCGGAAAGATTTTTTAGAACAGCTAATTTTCTGATCAGCTTATAGTGTTTTTTCTGAAACAGGATGTGATGGTGTATTCCTCCACACTTCCGTCTGAAACTGAACGAGTTTGCAAGCTCCGATGCCATTTTCTCAGCGCATTCCAATGGCGATTGTAAATTAAGCCATAATCAAAGCATCTTTTCAATTTCGCACCCCATTTTCCATCCATTGGGCCGCATATTGACTCTGTCTGCTTTTTCGAAAAGCTCTAAGCAATGCTTATCTGATTTTCTGACTTGTGGGAAATATGACGGCCGGCAGTGCGTGAGACAATTTTTTAAGCAATGCTTTCAAATTTCTAGGTTTCTATCATGGAATCCGAGCGTCCCGGAGAATTTATTGGATTACTTAAGCGCCAATTCCTTAACTCTATTCAGTCATTAGGTGACCATTCTCATCCACAACGGAGTCCTTTGTTTTCGTTGAGATTCAATCGGCCGCCACTCAATCCTTGCCCGATTCAAATGGAGGACTTTGTTTAGCAAACGGGCACGTGAGAAGAGAATCATAATTCATGAGATTCGGAATATCCTTTTTAGTTAGACGGGGCAGAGGCACAAGCGGCCAATCTATTGAATAGCAAATGATTTCATTTATCTCAATAATAAATAAATTAGGTATAGGATGAATTTACAATTGAAAAGAGCACAATGGAACTAAATGAACCGGAAGCAAACACGTTTTCTAACGCTGATTGTGGTGAATTCAATGGTTGTTGCATAATTTACTTCTCGAAACAGTTCTCTTAGTCTGCGATGTTCTAATGTAAATTTCATTAATAGATATACCTTGCACGATTTTTACCTTTTTTCGTTCTGAAGCAGTAAGAACGAAAAGACGTATCAATTCTTATATCCCCAATCACATTAAACTGATGATCTAGCAACAAAACTTTCTATCGCTACGCCAACACAATGCGGATTAGATAGTAGGATTACCAAGATGCTTATTCTATCACAAAAGCTATTATGACGGATAGGTGCTTAGTGCCGTTATTCTCGACCGCAACGAAATTCGCGTGACTGGCCTTGAATCATGTCACTCCGTGAAATTGAGATCCGAATTGGAATAAGTGCCTATTTGATAATCAGTAATCAGTAAGCGCTGTAGACTAGATTTCAAACCGTAATTCTACTGCAGAAGCGCGTGTAGCTCAGAGATTAGGGGTGCTCTGTGACACACGGACACACACTGTCTATGAGTCGATGACTCGATCCCGCACTCAGGGTTCAGCAAACCTTGTATCTCTCCGGGGTTCGGTTCCTTGATATCAGACTTGTCTAGGACGATAACAGCATTGACTTGATACATCAGTTCTATCGTGAATCACTGTAAAATCCAGATATTCATTGAACATTTCCAATGAAGTTGGAAATTGGAGAAGATATCATGGTGCATCTTTCTAGGATTGATAAACGCCAAGACTTTCAGGGCTCTAGTGTCATTTCGATCTCGAATGTGTTATGTGACAGATCATGTCGCAGTAGATCGGTCGCAAATTGTACGATGCGCTGAGAGTCGAGCTTCAGCCAAGTTGACTTAGTGTTCATAGAAAACGCATCAGCACAACTTCCTTCTACCCTTTTATGGGCGAATGTAGTGCAGTGGATAGGCTCACACTGCAACATATTGCTTTTGGTTTGAACTCGTGTTCAGAGCAACCAAGCACTTCACCTCTCCCAAGTATGCATCAGATGCGCGACAAAAACACTCTTTGCATATGTCGAGAGGCCTACAGTGCAGTATCTTAGCTAAATAAGCGTTCATCAACTTTTCCTATATGCTATGAATTCAGCAAGCGTTCTGCAAGATTTGATGAGCTCTCAGTAATTATTGTCTTTATCATCCCTTCCGGATTTCGGCTTCTACATTATCCGTGAGCGGTCGGTTGATTTTCTTTCCTACCTCTGCTTGATCTCGGCCTAACACCATCTCCTAATCAACTAGTAGGAAGCCCTGCCAAGAATCTGTCGTCAAAACCCATTCCTTCGAAACGACATTATGAAGACCTGAGAAAGCCCTCGCAAGATTACGTTATGAAACTGAGGAATATTATATGCACGAATAGCCATATACCACTTAGAATATGTGCTGGGGTCCACACAACTGATGAAGACGGACCATCTAAGAATCTAACTAAGTAAATAATATCATTCCTTCCACATCTGAGAAACAGGAAAAGTTGTGCTTACACTTTGTTTGAATGTATTTTTTTTTGCTATGTCTTTTTGCATCTCAATCTCGAATTCTCAGTTGTGCATTCTACGAGGTAGTGAACAGACAGGGAGGCGATTTCAGCACAAAATGACAGCGGTCTCATATCTTTACAGAAGATGGGCGCTAAGAAATAAGCATCAGAAGACAATACAAAGCAAAATAAACTGAGACCGTTGAAGCATCACGAAAGTTTATTTGCATCTTCATTTTAGAAAATTTTTGATTGAAAAGCGAATATGGCGTGCATATTAATAAGATTATCAGCGCTGTGCCTTGCATCCTTCACGATGTACACACAAATGAGCGGAGTGTACAATCGTGTTATTGAATGGCTCAGACTATGTCCTTGAACAGAAAACAATTCTATATCTGATCTATTGCTTAATCATCCTTGTATTGACGTCACAATAACGCAACAGTTTCCAAATGAGAGTACGTGGATTGTAAACTCGTTCGAATCCGCTTTTCTCCTTTCCGGTAGTTGCATATCACTCAGTATTATTGGTTATATATTTGTAACAACATACTGCCACTAAAGTCGCAAAATAAAAAGAATTATAGTTGTTAACACATTATTTATTTTGCGATAGTTAACGTATTTGCGGTTTACTTTCATCAAATCCTGGAAGGGGTAGTCTGCAACGCAATCTATTCGGTCAAATATACAATCTTAGCCTTCAGATTTCTACACCTCTTATAAGCCTTTCACCTATTGATGGAGGCTGACCGCACAGAGCTTACAGTGCAGAGAATGCGCTTTTCTAAAAATGGGAGATCCTTCTAAGAACTTATGCGACGTCAAGATTGACAACGGCTGACAACGTGCTCAGTTTGTTGTCTGATAAAAATTTCTCAAGATCCTCACCAAGCACCAAAATAGAACCACTTCATCTCGCTGTTTGCCAAAACGATTGAATTGATCAACAAAGCACGTATGAGAAACGGCGTTGTCAAGTGCTTAAGTCTTCTTCAGACTTCGTCTTACTCTCCACCAGTGCGTGCTATTGCATGTGGGGCCAATTCAATAGCCGGAATCATATTTCAGCCGGCGGCGGGTGCGATGTGATTCATGGCGATTCACTGAATAGACGACTTTTAACGAAGTCAGCAAAAGCAGGCGCTGGATGTACCACAGAGTCAAAAGGGTTGAACGTCCGAGGCAAAAATTGGTCCAGACGTGGCAACTCTCTGGATTTCGTGCAAACAATTGGTAATATATCCTCGCTTAGTGGATTGCGACATATGCTTCTGTCTGCGAAACAACGGACGGCCTGTTGTTGAAAATACTTATGTTCTACTGAATTCTCCAAAGATCAATCAAGAAACAAAGATGCAGTATTCACAATTTTAGAACTTCAACAACAGAAAGACTGAAAAATTTGGGCTAACTTCAATTATTCAGATAATACGATTGTTAGTGAGACAAATGAATTTTATTATAACTTCTGTATTACATCACAGCCTAAGCACATCGCAATGTAATCATCGAACCAGAAAATATTGTGCTTTCGGAAGCAATTTAGACTTTTGCTTACGCACATTATTGGTTATTATTTATTACATTGTTATTAATTATTAATACAAATTCGCTTTGATTTCCGTATGACTGAATAACTAGATGTGATATGGCGCAGCACGTCTAAGCTCGGAAGAAGGCTTAATCGTCAAAGCGCCAGTCATGGTTTTCAAAAAAATGTACTAAGCTCGTGCAAAAGTTCAGTGAAAAAGAATTCGTAACGTATTTTCCATATTCATACTGAGGTCTGATGAAAGTCGGTCTTCTATTTCAATACGAATTTGGAAAAATATTCAATGAAAGAGACTGACTTCGAGATACGTTCAGTCTGGGAGATGTAGGTGTGGAATGGTCTGAAACACTCAGACCGTCCACATAGCTGTTGGACGGAAACCGTGTTGGTTTAGTTGTTGAGTAAGGACTGAGTATTTGAAGAAGTTTTAAACACAGATCACGATTATAGGTGCACGTCTTCAGTACGAATCTTCGACAGCTCTTCGGACGGTTTGGTTGGTCCCGATGAAGAGCCGAGCTTCACATTTTGTGGTCACGAAATCACATCAGGCACCTCATTTTACTCAAGGTTTTCTGCAAACTTACGATCTAATACAAAAAAAATCGGCAATCTAGAAGTGTAGTGAATAGTTTTTAACTTTCAAAAAGGTTAAGAATTTGATTGGGCAGAATATTCTCTTGGAAATTTCAAAAGCGGTTACGAAGAACTTTGAATTGTTGCTGCTTCTTATTATGGTTTATGCTGAAATCGAATATGGATGGAAAGCTCAGTAACACGAAAATAGCGCAGCAACGTGATGTTTCATTTGAGTGTGTGTGCTTCCATAAATTGTGAATGTCGTTTGCGAGCGTTATTACCTCATGAATTATACTGAGATCGATTTCCACTATTTCAGAGACGAACATATGCTTCTTCAAATTCTTCATGGTGGTGCTTCCTCAAAAGGTTTTAGAGGAGAATATAGGTTTTTGTCTAAAAGTGTGTATTGTAAAGAATAGCTAAACCTATGGCAACCGTTTTTATCCTATAAACTTAATTTATCTTTTGAAATTCAGAAAACTTTACTAGTGACGGTGTGGAGATTGCCGATTGCAGTTACCGAGTTGAAAACACAAAGGTCTGTCAATGGTTCAAAGCCTTGTCTCTTTTTTTATCAAGTAGCATTGTGTAGGCGTGGAAATCTTAAACTCATTGGATTTGAGAGTTCTGATTTTATTGGATCACGTGGTCAAAGTCGTAGCACATTATGATTTTGGAGAGTTACTTTTTGATCATATTCAATCTATAACCAATTAAAATCCGATGATCTAATTTGGAGTGTCCAGCCTATTTCCTCGAAAATAGATTAAGATTGACGAGAATCCAAAAAAAATTGAGACTATCATTTAAGTTTCTATGCCGTTAACTAATACATTGATGAGTCGACGCCAAGTTCCGCTATTTCTTATGTCGACTGTAACTCATGGCGGTGACAATGTTTTGAAGAGAAAGTTTTCTTGTCAGAAGTGCAAACTTTACAAATTTCACTAAAAGCTTCAAAGTTCGTGTTTCCCCACCTTCTTCATCACCTCGTCTAATCTCAGAATGAAGTAACAATATTACAGGGTGTCCTCTACTCGCCATCCTATCCATTCTACTACCAATCATTCGTGAACTGCACCTACATTCTTCCACAGCGTAAAGGACATCGCATCGTGTTGTCTTCAGGAGAAATTTCGCTTGGGAAAGAAGCAAAGCTCGATGTTTTTGAGACCAACAATGGGGTATATTGAACGTTCGGAAAACTATGTTGTGGATAGTCCTGTCTCTAATGATAAAAGCGATGGCAGACATTAATTCCTCTTCTTCTTCATCTTTTGCAAACAAAAATGACTTCTGCAAGCTGAAATGATAATCTGGTTTAAGCCAAAAATTCCGATTTTTTCTGTGACTCCTCTAACAGGTAATATCAGTCTTTCTCAACTCTATGAAAATTACCCACGTACGCCACGCTAACTCACTTTATGAAAATCCCTATCAGATCGTATTTGGCTGAATATACAATTGCTCTATTGACCATTGATCTCTCTATTTTAAGAATATTATGGCAGTGAAACTAAACGAGCAGATTAGAGACATAAAGCCCAATCTGTAACGTCATTTTGAACTGAATTTTTCAGCGTTCAAGATTGTTGGCCATATCATCGACACAGCATATACTCTACGCATCTTCGGCTTCACCTCTTCTCATACATTTTCAAGCTGGCAACAACTACGATAAGGTAATAACTCTCCGACTGTGTCTTGAAGTAAAATCAAAAATTCTTAGAATGCGTTTGATGAGTAAAAATAAGAAGATC
The DNA here is from genome assembly GCA_019055375.1 of Parelaphostrongylus tenuis. Lineage (NCBI taxonomy): Eukaryota > Metazoa > Nematoda > Chromadorea > Rhabditida > Metastrongylidae > Parelaphostrongylus > Parelaphostrongylus tenuis. Next base: position 172,573 of record JAHQIW010004978.1, read on the forward strand.
TATGAATTTAGAGTCCTGTTTATTAGTTTGTCTAAATTTTCATGTATCCAAACTTCACTAGACAATAATGGTAAGTGATGTGCAAAGCTTTGACGCTAGTTGGAAATCGAACCCGTATTTCACCTTTTTCGAGGGACGCGTGCTATCCAGCTGCACTATCGACACCTTTTTTGTCACCACTTTTTCTACACTAAAACGTGCCCAGGAAAGGGTGAAATGTGGATTCGATTCCCGTTTAAAGCCAAAGTATCACTCAACATTATTGAGTATATTTATAACTTGATAGTATTCCTGTTCAGCAACACCGAGAAATATAGTATCTATTGAATAGTAGTAATGCAATATATTACAAGAGTAATGCAGCATATATAGTACAACAGTCGTGGTGGCTTACGCTTTATCAAGGCTCACCATCTTCAGAGCCTGGAAAGGTCAAATTGATTCGCAAATCATTCAGTCAAAAGCCTCCATAACCTCAGCAGAAAACGTAAGAAACGAATTTTCAAATTGCATAGTAAAAAGTTTATTACAAAAACACACTCACCACGTTGATGCATTAATTATTTATTGAAGATCTGCCACTTAGATTCAATGCGTAAGTAAGACTGTGCCTGGCTCAGGCCGGGAAGATTATTTAGCCTGAGATATGGTGCGAGGCCACGCGTTATTACGAGGCACTCCTCTTTGCGGTTCATTTTTGGGGCTTTCAAAACGTATCCAAAAGGCTTCCGAAGTCTTACGCGTGGACGATTCCGATTCCTGTGCAAGCACTGTGAATTTAACGTCAAAATCTACCCCTTAATGCTTTTGTTTCCTTTGCGTGCCTGGTGGGTTTTTTCGGGTAGGAGTGACGTTTTCCAGCTAGGTGCTCTTTTACGCGGATGCAGAATGGTCTACCCGTTTCGCCAATGTATTCATCCTCGGATGTCTCGCAAGAGATCAGGTAAATTGTACCAAAGCTCATGCGATCGTTGTCTCTGCCGTTTCTGCAAACTTTGCAGTCTTTCGTTTCGCAGAAGCGGTCATACAGTCGGTTGCGGACTAACTGACGCTTTAGTGTAATCAGTGGTATCTCGACTACTACTGCCAATTTATCCAAACCTGCTCTTTTTAAACAGCATTTGATAACTGCACTTACTTCGTTAGAGGTCAAGGGCCTCGCAAGGACTTTCGTTTGGGGTTGCCGAATTTCCTCTGTTCCTAACCTGAAGATCCTCTACCGTATTGTAGTCACTAGAGATGGCTATTTCTCGCGTCAACCTTAAAGATTCTAAATTATGTTTTTTTCCTGTGCACACACTAGCAGCTGTTCGAAACGTACTTTTCATAAGTGCGCGTTTTGTATGCAACGGTTGGGAAGAAAGGTGATGAACAAGGAAGTTTTTGTTGCTTGGCTTGCGGTACCATTTTTTGTTGAAGGAGATCTTGCATAGGTTGACTTGAACGTTCAAAAATGACAGCCAGTTTGTCTTACGCTTCTTAGATCGTCTACGTAACACGTCTCCCAACTGCGCGTATGTTATGGAATGATTGACGTGACCACTATTTATGCAAACGTGTCGAATAAGTCTGCAATGCAAGCCATATACAAGCTTCTAACGGAGCACAAAAGAACTACGAATATGTACGGCTTCTCGATTCGGCACGTCATGGATCTCTTATAAGAGTGCCTAAGCTGCTCATTCTTTAGATGGCCTGGGAATTGTTTCGCACAGATCAGAGAGCTGGCAATGGGACAACGACTAGCTCCGACCCTTGCTATCGCTTTTGTGTCTAAAGTAGAGCCTCTAATATTCGATTTCCTGCCGTTACTCTACTGTAGGTATATATATGATTGTTTTGCTATCTGCTCAATGCGAGAGGAGGTGGACAAATGTTTTGAGTTGTCGAATTGTCAGTCAGAGTACATAAAGCTCACCCGTGAGAAGCCTAAATCAAATTGGCAGCCATTTTTAATTTCTCAAATCAACCTATCCAAGAACTTCTACAGCATAAAATGGTACCGCAAGCCAAGCAACAAAAACATCCTGGTCCATACCTACCTTCTCATCCGTCGCACACAAAATGCGCACTTATGAAAATTAGGTTCCGAACAGTTGTTAGTGTGTGTACAAGAAAAGAACATAAGATATAGTCCCTAAGATTGGCGCGAAAAATGGCTATCTCTGATGGCTACAACACGGTAGGGGCTCTTCAGGTTAGGATTAGAGAAATTCGCCAGTCCCAAATGGAAGGCCCAGCGAGGATAAAGTATTCATCTTGCCTTTTATCTTTAACGAAGTAAGTCCAGCTATTAAATGCTGCTTAAAAAGCGGGTTTGGATAATTTGGTAGTAGTATTCGAGACACCACCGATTAGACTAAAGCGTCAATTAGTCCGCAACCGACTGTACGACCGCTTCTGCGAAACGAAAGACTGCAAAGTTTGCAGAAACGGCAGAGACAACGATCGCATGAGCTTTGGTACAATTTACCTGATCTCTTACGAGACCTGCGGGGATGAGCACATTGGCGAAACGAGTAGACCACTCTGCATTCGCGTAAAAGAGCACCTAGCTGGGAAACGTCGCTTCGACCCAAAAAACCCACTAGGCACACAAAGGGTACAAAAGCATTAAGGAGCAGAATTTGGCGTTGAATTCACAGTACTTGCACAGTAATCAGAAACATTCACGCGTAAGACTTTGGAAGCTTATTGGATACGTAGTAAAAGCCCCAAAAATGAACGCAAAGAGGAGTGCCTCGTAATAACGCGTGACCTCGCACCATATCTCAGGCTAAATAATCTTCCCTGCCTGAGCCAGGCACAGTCTCACTTACCCACTGACTCTAAGTGGCAGATCTTCAACAAATAATTGAAAGACCTAAAGCATCTAAGTGGTGAGTGTGTTTTTGGATGAAATTTTTACTATGCGATCTAAAAATTTGTTTCCTACGTTTTCTGCTGAGGTTATGGAGGCTTTTGACTGAATGATTTGCAAATCAATTTGACCTTTCCACGCTCTAAAGATTGCTTAGTTTGCCGGAACGTAAGCCACCACGACTGTTGTGCTACATATGCTGCGTTACTTCTGTATTGGATTGCATTACTAGTATTCAATAAATGCAAAATTTAATACCTCGGAAATGCTGAACAGAAATACTATTAATCTATTCCTACTATGCCGAGGTTAATTGATAGTCGGTCTTGGGATATATTTATAACATTATACCACCGCAGAAAGCGGGAAGAGGATAAGGATTTTTGTTGATCCTATTAGACAATTTATCTAGTTAGGAGGGAGGAATGAGGATGGAGAGTTGATTGATGGGTTATAGCTTGATTTGCATGATTTGCATTAAATAAAGCGACAAAATATATTCCAAACGCCATCATAGTTCTAGCTTTGCGTAGCTCACTTGTATCAATCACGCCTTATGCACTTTCTAGTTTCTTAGGATATTTTAATAGATTGCATCCTTGATATGAAACTAAATTTTTTCTGCATTCAAAAACTTTGCCTAGCAGTGTCAACTTCTAAAATTAACTCATCTCCCATTGTTGTCATATCTGCAGTTCTCATTCTGTGTATGCAAAGAAACACAGAGAGGAGTCGAAGACTGACGTGTGATGGACATTAACGCAATTTTTAAAGGAAAGGTATCGTCCTCTAGCACATCATATTCAGTACTAACAAAGTTGATGAAACGTATTCCACTAAAGTCTTGCATTTTCTTGACGGTAGTCAAACTGATTTGTAAAGTAGTCCATACACTTCAGATGCAAGGGAAGTTAGTGCTTTGCAAGCCTTATCGATCATTAATCAATGGAATCTTGACAGAATTACTTCAGTTTTTCTATATATATAAACATATGTACATAGTACACATGGACACTATATATGTATATATATTATATATCCTTTCAATATTATTTGAGCCAACTTGTCATGTGATCTGGTACGGGCTCTTGTACAGCCCGATACACGTATTTCGTTCTTATAGACTCGTCAGTCGGGCAGAACCCGTCGTCTTTCGATCTTTTCATAGTCATTTCTCTCGGGAGCCCAGCTCGGTAACACATGTATCGGGCTGTACAACAGTCCTTACCAGACCACATGACATATTGGCTCAAATAATAATGAAAAGATCTATTGAAATTTGAGCGTGATTCAAACAAAGCACTCGAAATGAAGGCATAATTATGATAAAAGTACCAGCCAATGAGCAATCGAGTGCACAACACTCTGGGTTAGCTAAAGGTTTCACTTGACATAGAGTGTAAAGCGTACGTTGCCGATGACTCTCTATAAGGAGTGTAAGGCTCCCGAGAGAAATGACTATAAAAAGATTGAAAGACGACGGGTTCTGCCCGACTGACGAGTCTGTAAGGACGAAACACGTGTATCGGGCTGTACAAGAGTCCTTGCCAGACCATACAGCAAGTTGGCTCAAATGATAATGAAAGGATGTATTGAAATTTGAGCGTGATCTCAACAAAGCACTCGAAATAATATTTATGTAAAAACTGAAATGTAATATATTTAAAGGAACCAGTTAATCAGCAGCTTGCTTGACATCATGATCATTGATATGCAACCATTTTTTGGGCAAAGTCTGAATGCTTCCAACTCAGGAAAAACGAGGGTGGATTGTAGTCTTTGAATTTGCCTCTCGCGGATGCTCATTCAGGGCGCAGAACATGGTAATCCAATGGGGCAATATCAGAACTGTAAGGTGAATTCTCCAAAATTGGCGAGCCGACTTTTCAATGTAGACCGAGGAATATTTTGGAGAAGCGCGACACTATTGCACTGCTGCGACCAACATACGGAGTCACTCCTCGTAGAGGTCGGCATTGATAGTCTGCTTGATGTAGTACACTTCTCGTCACAACCCTACCATTCTTCGAAAGCAGAGAGCACAATCTTCCGAGCATGGAATTTGGGCTTTGATTGAGTTGGTGGATGTTTGTCGCAGGGCACAGTGGACGAGTCCCACAGCCTTATGGCAATAACCCGATTCAAAATAGAAAAAACTAATTTAAAAAACACCAGTGCGAAAAAAACTATAGGCAGCCCAATACGTATATCACCTATGCTTGGTCTGTATACCAGACATTTACAGTATTATGTTGATTAGTTCTTTTTTTACACTACTACTTTGCTTGTGTCTAGTTGTTTCTCTCGACTAACAATGAGATCTTAAAAGTTGGCAGCTGATGAATTGTCTGCATGCGATATATAATTATCTTGGCAGCTTTTTACATGGCTGTAATTTCACTCGGGCAGTCCTTACATTTTTATATATTTTCATTATAGAGACTTCTCAATAATTTTAGCGAGCCTTTATGGCAAGTTGTGACAATCGTTTATCTTCGTTAGTTTGCGTCATTTTTTAGCTTTATGTTTTATCTTTGATAATATTAGAATCGAGCGCATGTGGCGCAGTGGTTAGAGGTGCTCTGCGTTGCACACGAGGTCAATGGCTCGATCTGGCACTCATGGCTCACCAAGCCTTCCATACCTCCGGGGTCGGTAAATTAGTACCACACTGGTCTCAGACTTGTCTGGGAGGATTAGCAGCACTGAATCGGTTCAACGGGAGGCCACCGCGAGTCTGTAAAGACCAGATATGCATTCAATCACCTCAAACGAAATTAGAAACTGAAGACGAATGCATGGCGCTTCTCTCAGGGACTGATCAACTCCGAGAGCTTTATCCTTTATCTTATAATTCCTGGAATCTCAGGGAACTCAAAATCGACAATGAAGTTTGAAAGTTCCACACTTTCAATGGAAGAGCGGCAGCTGCAAACATGCACGTCATCATAATGTCATTATCTGTCATAGTCATTCATACTAGAAAAAATCTTACTTGTTCAAGGACACTAGGAGCCTCAAAGCAGAAGCTTTGAGGAAATATATGTCACAGACTCCTAAATTTACAATCTCATCTCGCTAGAAAAGGTAAAATGTATCTTATGGGCGTATAGATCAGCATAGAATAGAATCAAGCGTTTAATATTTTCCGTCTTTGGGTACTAAATTATTATTGGCTAAGTAAAGGTGTTGACTGCAAGTGGCTAATATTTTCGCATACACTGCATCTAATGCATTTTGGTCGCTGCGTGCTAAAGTCGCAGTCATGAAGCATACGCATCGCTTTCAATGATTTTCGTTTTTTTTTTTGTATTTATGAAGTAATTGGAGAAAGTGAGAGCTTTGCACTTCTTAGGAGAATTTTCAAAAACAAACTTCCATATTTAAATTGATCTAGCATTAAGATGACGGAGAGAAGAAAACGAAAAAAATTACTCAAATCTGAATCGTTCCCCTAATGGCTGAGCTTCCGTGTGATTTGATACCTTCTCCAATCAATCAGTATGCAAGCTTTAATTCCAAAAAGGATAAAAGCAGCTGTGGATTGGAATTGAATTCCATCGTAGAGTATTATCTATTATCTTCCAATTCTCCTACATTTTTTGTACTTGGAATGAAATCAACACATTGCTAGTTAGTCTTTGATTAGTCTTACTTACCTGGATACTTGAAATCCGTCTTCACTGATAGTGCGAACCTCAGCACAATTTCTGTTATTTCTTCTTCTCGTGATAGTCATCCGGGTTAGTGTCTGATTCGACCATGACGGCTAGCGCAAGTTTCATACCGTTATTTGTAGAATATCGGCGGCTGCGAGTACAGCTGATTAATTCTTCTTGCAAACACGTCCGTCTAACATGTAGGTGGTTGTTCTGGAGGTTGGGTTTAACGCCGTGCAGTCCACTCTTCACTTGGTTTCGTCGATTTGTCGTCTGAGCTGCTTGACCTTACCATATGGCCGACCCATTTGTGTTTCGCTATCCATGTGAATTCTTCTGGATCACGAAAATGAGATTAATTCCGGAGATATGAAGATTAGTCAGCAAATGATATCAGATTATTTACAAAATGGAGAGTTGACAAGAAAAATTCTGTGAAAGGGAATGAAACCAAATATTTAAATTTGAACGGCGCTCAAGTTTTTCTAACTTCAAGATCTATCGTCAAGGAAATGAAAGCTGCGTAATAGCCTTGTGTAAGCTTGACATCGCACAACGACATTGATTATATACGCCTAGGGTGAGTAGAAGTTGCTGCACAAAATTAAACCAGTTGCATTCTCTCTTCACTAAAATGTGTCGTTTGGTATGTTTAAATCGAAAGAGAAAGCAATTGAACAAATTAAGAAAATAAATGGATCTTGGCAGAACAATGACAAATGTAGAGGACCACGTCGTCAGGCAAATCTTAAGTCGGATGAGAATGTGGCTCCGTTAACCACGATTTTCAATTAGGATTTTGCAAATATTTTCTTCAAGCAAATAGGAGCTCCAAATCCTTGTACCCAACCTAGGGACCGAAACAACCAGTAACGATATCATTGTAGCAGCTAACTGCTTCGCTGTATTCGTCATGTTCTACAATAACCAATTCCAGAGTCGTAACCTGCCCAAATCCGCCCTATTAGACCTTTGTACTATGTCTAGTACAACCTTATTATGCAGGCGTTTGAAACTTATTTAATGTAAAGGATTTTCAGGGGAACTACTATGTAGTTAATCTAACAAGCAACAGACGTTATTTGTTTGGGCAATGCCTTTGCTTCAACGATGTGCCTGAGTAATTGAATCACTAGAGTTGAAAAGATCCGGACGAGTCAAATACAATTACAAAGCAAATACTTCTGCAAAACAAATCAACAGTACGAGTTCAGCGTTGGGTATTTGCATAAAACCTTCACGTTGTGATATCAGCGATGGGTACAGAGTTTGAATTCCTAACAAGCTCTTCATTTGATTGTCACCCCTCTGAGCTCTTCTTTCTTTTTTAAATATGGCAAGATTCTAAAAAAGACCATACTTTGATTAATATTGCCTGTTTGCTTGTGAAAGGTACTGATGATTCAAAAAGGATAGTCTTATTTTCAAACTGGAGACATTTCATTGATTTTACACAAGCTAAACCGAATAAGAAGCTTACTGAACATTGACGCTACACATTTTGAAGCTAGAGAGGCTCTCAAATATTTCAGAGTTCTAAAGCACCTGCAATGTTGTGATGCAAATTTACAGGGTCGTGGCTTCGTAATTGAATTCACCTACGAGGCGGGTGTTTGGCGCAATTCCGAGGGTGAGTGCTGCTCCTCTTCACTTCACCCACTACTCGTCATTGATTACCGACTAATGTCGGTCCTAAAAATGGTCCCCTTACTACAATATCTCCTTTCAATTCTAATATTGGCTCGTGGTAAGTCGAGAAACATGTTCTACAATTTTATATCAAATTTCGACCAAGTTTTCTGTGGAAGTAGATGATATCTGTTTTCTATTCCAGTTGTTATATTGTAACTCTCAGGAAACTTGCACGTAAATGTCTGGCAGTTTGATTCGGGTTTCGTTAAATGCATATGCTCCTACTTACTCACTTATGGCACAGAATTCAGTCTGTTTAGTTGCCTCTTCTTACCGCTTTTCAAATTATGTAAAGTTAATGGTGTTGAACATCATGACTGCCAAAACATCATTCAAACATTTTTCCTGTTCTTCTACAAGAAGTACTTGGAATTTTTATGCAGTTCAAGACCATCGAAAATTCTGAAGCAGTGTGCTAACTAACTACCACTAAGCGATACCTAACAAGTCGATATTGAACGACAACCACCATGACCAAACCCTATGACACCATATCTTCAAAATGTTTCATGTAGTCTATCAAAACTGTGTCGAATTGGAAGCGTAACATAGCACCTATGCGGGAGCACTTTCGTTGTTGTTATCTACCTTTTGTACCACTGGAATAAAGTGAGAACTATTAATATAATGCCCTCTGTAATACCCTCTTCTCTCTAAAATACGACTAAAAACCTAATGCTTTTTTTCTAACTGTCTTTGATTGAGATTAAGACTAACTCCTCATAGGACATTGCATTGCATAACTCTGCATTGAATAGGAAAAAGACGAGAACAGCGCAGTTCAATTCATGATATTCGTGCTGCCTCGCATTGTTCCTGGCTTGACAAATCTCAGAAATGCGACTTTATGGAACAAAAGCAAATGGTCTAGCTAAACTTGAATGCATCTTCTTCTCACAACTTTTTTTTTTGATAAACTTAATTTGTTAGGAACGAGAATCGGACAACACATGTTGCAATTCTAGAAAAAGACACTTAAGCAGGGCATGTTGTGTTGCTTGCTAGATCGCCATAAATAAGTTTAAGAGAAATTTCTTGCTGTGATTCTATTTAGGTTCATAAACATTTACATCAGTATCTCTTCTTTCCTTTCTTTTTTTCAAAAAAAGAACTGTACAGAACTTTACTGCTGTATTCTTTGATTTATTATTGAAATAACTACTTATATCTTTAGAGCATCTTGAAGTCACATGTTTCTAAGTTTGAGCATTTTAGTAATATTATAACGGTTAAAACACGCCAATTATGGCCTGGTAGGATAATTGGAAATAGTGGTGCGACAGTAAATCTACGATTCACTTATCGTACTTCTTGGAATATTGCTCTCTAAAGGGCCAAGTTTTCAGTGCCCTTTGACCGTAGGCGACTTTTTCAAAAAATTACGCGGAATTTTCGAAAGACCTCGGTATCGAACGAAATTCATATTTGTGCATGACGATCTAACAAGGGCGCGTGTGACGCAGTGGTTAGAAATGTTCTGTGTCGGGTACGTGGTCGGTGGTTCGATACCGCGCTTAGGGCTCACCAAGCCTTCCATCCCTTTTAGATCTGTGAATCAATATCGGATTCGTCTGAATCGATAGCAGCACTTGACTTGATACATTGGTAGGCTATCGCGAGTCATTGTAAAAGTCAGATATGCATTCAATCACTTCGAATGAAGCTAGAAATCAAAGACAATTAATTGCATGGTGCAACCCTCAGGGATTGATCAACGCCGAGAGCTCTTGAATCCAGTGCAACGGCATAATTTTAATAACATATGCGAATTGAATACATTTCAGCAGAGAGTGAATTCTTTTGTCGAATAAAGTTATTCGTCACAAACACTAACATTTCTCTAAAAACATGATATAGGTAGCAAATAAGACAATAAGGGGTTGTCCTTGAAGGTCGTTTGCAATAAATAGTAACAGTCGAGTGAGATCTGATGAATAAAATTTTGCTTGATTAGAGGTTGATGGTGAGTGTATGTTGACCATAACGTCGACTCAGGAAAAGGTTGGCAACTTGTCATCTTCCAAGCTGAACTTGAAGGGCTCCAATTTGCCTAGCAAATGCAGGATCGTTTTTCAAGGTCAGTGTTCTATTTTGTTGCCATCATTCCTATAAATTCGAGAACAAATGCTAAAATACTTTTTGATTTTGTTGGAAACTAATCCCATATGATATTTTTTCTGGCTGAACCTAGAAGAGCGACTTTATTAGTTAATCTCACGACCGACCTTCTGTTTACCTCGACATTGTTCATTCAGTCAGTGTTATCTTGATAAGCACGCACGAGATTTTGAAAGCAAGATTCTTCAGTAATAAATGATATTTGAATCCTGTGTATCGGTCTTCTCTGCCGCGGTTAGTGGAATATTTGGCTGAGCAGATGAGTGTCTGTCAATTTGACTTTTCAACTCTTTGAAAAAGGCGAACCAGCCGAAACGTGAACCGTAATTGAACAAATTCTTTTATTGAAAGCCTCCTATCTGTTTGAAAAATAGAACGCTCATTTGTTGGTCAGAATTTCTCGGCAAAGTTTCTTAAATAATCTGGATATTTGAAGAAAAATGTGCCATCAGCTTGAGAATATTCTTTATGATAGAGCAAACAGTCGTTGTCCCAGCGCCAAGCTATTAATAGCCGTTATTTTCCTGGATCTTTATCATGATAACCAGCTCTTCACAGCTAGAAACATAGTGATATTGTATTGAATATGTTTTGCTAATTATTTTCTTCCAATAATAACTGGATCTTCTTTGTTATCAGTTTTTTTCGCTTGACGACAAGAGAACTTCGTTACAGGTTATTTAATGCAATGTGTTTTTTGAACCGCCAATGCACCGTTTTGTCCTTTCGGCAGCCTAAAAGCAGAAAACGCATACTTTTATTGTTCTTCATATCCGGATAATATGATCGTTCAAGAAGTATAAATGTCAAACTATACTACTAATCCTTTTGTTTATCTAATAGGTTCTAGAAAAAGCTCTGTCGTTTATTTCAAAATGCCTAGAAAAAGTTTATTTCTACTCCAATCAAGTCATACTTAAGATAAATTATAGAGATGTTCTAAACCAATGCTGAGCTGTACGAACATCGCAAATATCGTCACTGTACACCTTACAGATTTGTCTATGAGCCTCACATGAGTTGACAACCAATTTGTAGTCGAAAAGGTGCACCAGACGAATTTTTTCCTTGAGCAGTTCCATTCTAAAGGCTGTGTAGATAAGTGGTATACCGTTCTACGCGCGAGAAAACAAGCTTCCTGACGAGTTCAAACTTGCGCATAATGCATGAGTAAAATTCATATTCTCAGGCAAGACGATACCACTATTTCTACAACCTATTATATGGAGAGCAATGCACAATGGAAAGTTAAGGGGGGTGTAGTGATGATTGCAAGCTTTGCTGGGGATGTTCCGAGGTTTAACAAAAAATCATCACCTGTCACCTATATCACCTGTCATCCCGTTGATCGTCGAGCGACTCGAGCGGGTACCAGCAACTCTTCCATTGTTCCCTATCGCGTGCATGAGTAGCCCAGTGGGTCCTCCTCGCTCTAGGGATTCGCTGAGCATCATATCTTTCTCCTACCGCTTTCGTGAAGAAATCGGACCAACGGGTCAGTGGTCTTCCTTTGGAGCGCTTGACGTCCCGAGGAATCCAGTCGGTAACGGCTCTCGTCCATCGGTTGTCGTTGAAGCGCATCACGTGTCCGGCCACCTTATTTTCGATATCCTGGGGTGTAGAAAGGCGTCTCTGATTTTCGATCGTTGACGTAGGTTGGAACATCAGATCCTTTCTCTCATTTGCGAGATACGGGATGCTCCTAGCGTCGACCTTTCGACTGCGCGTTCGATAACGGCAAGTGATCTTTCATCCTGCTTACGTAGCGACCAGGTTTCTGCTGCATACGTCAGGGCAGGGATAATTGTCGAGTCGAAAAGGTGGGCACGGAGTCGGATGTTCTTTGTCCTCTTCACTACATCTTCGATGCTCTTAAACGTTCCCCAAGCCGCTCGTTTCCTCCTGCTCAACTCTGGGGCTAGGTCGTTCATCATGTTGATTTCACGACCTAGATAGATGTAACTGGAGCATTCGGAGATTGTCGTTCCGTTGAGCGTGAATGGGGCATTACCGTCCTTCCTCATGAACATTGTTTTCGTTAGATTCAGTTGAAGACCAATCTTGCCACAGGCGTTTCGAAATCAGTCAACATTCGTTCCGTTTGGCTGATGTTTGGTGTTATGAGAACGATATCGTCAGCAAAGCGAAGATGGTTTAATTGTCGACCGTCAATTTTCACTCCCATTTCCTCCCATTCTAATGTTCGCATGACGTTTTGTAGGGTGGCAGTGAACAGTTTTGGCGAAATTGTATCGCCTTGTCGAACCCCTCTTCTTACGTCAATGGTGATATTGTTGTAGAATTGAGATATTTCGGTCGTCAAATCTTTATAAAGCTCACGAAGGATCATTATGTAACGAGCAGGGACGCCCTGGTTATCCAGAGCCTCTATAACCGCTTCTGTTTCCACTGAATCAAAGGCTTTCTTCAGATCGATGAAAGTGAGAAGAGAGTGGTTGTTTGTACTCTCGTGAAACTTCAATGAGTCTTGTGAATCGTGTGGATGTGGTCCATGGTACCTAAATCCTTTTCGGAACCCTGCTTGTTCGCATGGCTGTCCTTCGTCCAGTGTTGTCAATCCTCTTTAGGATGATTCGAGTAAAGAGTTTATAGACAACGGACAGCAAGCAGATTGGGCGATAATTGCCTATGTCGTGAAGGTGTCACTTTTTGAACAACAACACGGTCTTGCTGGTTTTCCATTGAATAGGGACCTTGCATTCTGACAGGTAGCGAGTGAAAGCCGAGCCAGGGTGTTGATGAGAAGTGGCGGCAGATTCTTCAGATGTTCTGGTCTGATCCTGTCCGGACCGGGTGTTGTTCTGTTCTTCACCGACGATATTGCATGTCGGATTTCGGAAGAGAGGACCGCTGGAACGACATATTCGTCCTCTTTCAATTTATATGACGGTAAGAGGACATGGCTAGCGAAGAGATCCGAGTAGTATTGGTGGATGATTTTCTCCATAGCCCTTCTCGAAGCTGTAAGTGTCCCGTCAGGGTATCGGAGTGCAATCATCTTGGTCTTATAGTTGACGAAGCCTCGCTGGGCTTTGCGAATGCTCTTCCCAGCTTCTGCAGCTTCTGCCATAACTGCTGCTCTTCTCTCTTTGAGATCTTCTTTTATCGCTTCTCTGCAGCGTTTCGAAAGTTCGGACGTAAGGTTTCGGTTCCTGCAGCTCGTGTGATTCCTCGTTGACGTATCAGCTCGAGTGTCTGCGGAGACAAGCGTCTCTTCGTGATCTTAGGACTCTCGGCTTTTATAGCGCTAACGTGAAGATATTTAACGAGTCGATCGTATTCTTCGTCGATGTTGTCGACAACGGTATCTTCCCAAGAGCCGACTAATGATTTGAATACATCCCAGTTTATGGTAGTTCTGGCACTTCGTTGTTTGAATTTAGCGGCTTTCTCTCCTCTCCTCGAAAATCGGAACGATGCGCGAAGGAGGCGATGGTCTGATCCCGTGTAGAACTTAGGAACAACAGCGACGTCGGTCAGGCAAAACCTTCGATTTACTATGATGTGATCTATTTCGTTATGGTACTCTCCATTGGGAGACTCCCACGTCCATCGCTCAGAAAGAGGCTTTTGGAATTGCGAGTTTCCATGGATGGTTTGGGTCGTCATGATAAACTCAGATAGCCTCTCACCCTGTTCATTTCATTCTAGTTCGTGGGTCCCTATGTGACGTTCTTCATACGTTCTTCTAGGTACATTTTTTGCGTTAAAATCTCCGACAATGACTTTGAAGAATGTATGGTCTTCTCTGAAGAATTTTTCGAGGTCCATGTAGAACGCTTCGACTTCGTCTTCGTCATAGCTTGATGTTGGTGCGTAAGCAACGAAGATGGTCAAAGCCGGCATAGAACCACATCGTTTCAACCGTAATCGTCCGATACGGGTTGTTAGTTGTTCGAACGAATCGATGTTCACGGTCAAATTCCATTTGACGAGGACGCCAACGCCGTCGACACCTCTGCGATCGCATGTACCTAGGAACAGTTCTTCTCCGGTGTCATAAACAGCGTGAAAAGATGGTGCCTTCTCGTCTCAGCCAGGCCAATGACGTCGTACCTTATTCTTCTTGCTTGAATCAATAGATCTTCTACAGCGGATTGGTGAGCAAGGGTTCTTGCATTGTGGGTACAGATCGTCATTTTAGTCCGTTTCGATCTTGGCAGCCTAGTTCGGTTCTGAGATTTTAGCAGCCTCTCCGTACTCGTCCTACCTGGCGCTGCCGTACCAGGGGCTCTTTCGGGGTCAGGGGAATGAGGCCCATATTTGTTGCTGTTTTTGGCATTTTGATACCCAACGTATAGCTTGCCAGGCTCTAAACGTGAAGGCTGGGTACTCACGAGTAGCTTGCCAGTCTCTCTCGGAGGAGCGGGAGGAGCTTATTTGTTGGAGGCGACTCCTAACCGCCTCCCATGTACTTCCTAAGCCGCTTGATTGCAGGCTTTTGGCCGACTTGACTCGTAGAAATAGAGTTTTTGTCAAGTCGGCGCTGCAGAAGCAGGGAGCTCGCCCCTGATTCCACCTGCGTCTCTGGGAAGCACACGGTCGCTTTTGATTCGCGTTTTATTTCCCTATCCACCACCTGGGCACGCGCCACGTGCCCTCGCGACTAATCGGGCGCGATCCCTCAAGAGGGAGGTAAAAATAACAGCTGCATGATAAATATAGAAAAAAGTATTCAGCATGGCAAATAATAATATTTACCAAGAAATGCATGGTACTGCTTAGCTTTTTTATGAGCTAAACCGCAGTGGTGATAAATTATCTTACAGGCTATTCGAAGGAGCGAGTTTCGGTGAGGTTTACGCATTTCAATCTATACGTTCCCGACAATAAAAACACTACAAACAGGTACAAAATCTTTTGTAATGAAACTTTCGTGTGTTCTTCAAATACTACGAAATTTTACTTGAAGCCATATGGCCAATTGTGAGAAAGTAAACCTGGAGATTTTCGAATACAGTAGGAAGTGGGGGTAATGTGGCCTCGATTCGCTGAAATCTACTAGATATGAGAAGAGCTCTACAGATGTCTTCCGTATATTCTTCTACAGATCCATCACATTTCAGGTGTACTGACGTCGATCATTTGACAGCAGACGTCCGCGTCGGTGCGCGCTTGTCGCGAATAAACGAGTGGTGTGGGGATCGGACACCACCTCAGTTGATGAGCAGCACGAATCTGCTACAGCTCGAGTACATCACTAAGGTCTTTGAAAGATTTAACTTTGATACGAACAATTTTCCTTACGGTTCCCTACGCCAAACGATAAACAAGTGGTTTAAATTATAGTAGCCTCTTTATTTATGGAAATTTTGAATTTATGGAGATTCATAATTCAGAGAAAATCTTCCAGAAAGCTAAATTTATCCTAAGAGTTTCAATAAGGTGTCTTCTGTGAGTCCACATAAGTTCAGAGGCTCAGGTCAGCTCAGAATGCATTCATTATCATTATCAAATGCAATATATTACTATCATGGCTAGTAACAAATTTCAATATTAGGATAGAACACAGTGGAATTAAAGCATGTAATTTTACGTGAAATTGAAGAAATCTAATGTGAGTTGAGTGTTTCAGTCCTCTCGTGCACTGCGTGAAAGTACGAAAGATGACATCGGTTTTCGACTAAAGTATAAGTTCCACACCGACTGGGACATGCAGCACATGCGAGCTCGTACCGATCGTGACAAAGGTTTTTTGCCTGTTCACCTTTCCAGAAGTATTCTAAACAGTCTATTTAGTGTTGAAAATTAACACCTTTTTGTTGGCGCATTTGATGATTTGCACTAATGAAGCGAAAGCTCTGGCCATCTAGGAAGAATATAACAAGATTTACAAATGTCCTTCATTGAAGAATCTCTACCCGATTGGTCGCGTGGGCACATGGAGCGTTCCCAGGTAATGGGTAGAGTAATCAGACTGAACCAAAAGCTCCACGTATTTATGAGCTGCAAGTGGATTCAGGCAATGGACTTTTAGCGCCAATTTGGCATACCTTAATTTATAGGAGTCACAATGACTAAAATTCTACAATCAAGCTGCTGAGAAAAACATGAGAGGTCATTAAGAATCGCTTCTAATGAAAACCCCCATGTTTGCCCTACTGGGCGAGACAAGAAAGCTATTCGTGAATACTCAACTTCACATTCAGAGTTGATCACGCTGCACGTTGAGTATCAAAAGCTAAGCATTGAGATTTCGAGCCGCACTTCACTGACTCCAAAGGAGCCCCTGGTACGGTAGTGTTGGAAGCAACGATTACGAAGAGGCTTTCAGTATCTCAAAAAGGTTTAGCTTCCAAAAATTTCATGGGACTTAAGTGACGATCTCTGCATGTAAGGCTCGATTGCTTGCATGCAATTTTTCTATGGAGGAGCTAAAAACAGGCAAGAAGGATGAGATGCGGCTCCATCAGACTGGGTGAGAGGAGAAGACGCCATCCATTTCACGCCGTTATTGACACCGGAAAAAAGTTCTTAAAACACGCGATCGGTGAAGTATCGACGACGTTGATAATTTTGTCAAAAAGAGTTTGATTATGAGCTTCAATACATTTCAACAACTATCTATCCGGATCGGGTGTCCGGTTGAAACGGGGTGTATCTATACCAACCCTGACCATCTTTGTTGTTTATGCACCAACATCAAGTTGTGACAAGGGCGAACTCAAACTTATTACATAAACTTATAATATTTCTTAAGAGAAAAGGCCGAATATTCTTATCATAGAAGATTTTGACACCCAATATCATGCGACATCTACTCTGAACAAAAAGACTCAGACAACATTTTGTGTCATCAGGTTTTGAATTACTGCGTCTTCTCTCCCTACTACTTAGGGTGGTCAGTGAGGCGCATGGCTTTGACGAGCCGAACTTGATCGCCGAAACGTACGTGCGCCACTGGCGTAAGAAAGAAACTTCAAAAACGGTTAAAATCAGTCTCTCTGAATATACCAAAGTTCCAAAAATGGGGTTTCGAAAACCGTCGGAGAAATACTTGCAAAAACTATCGCCAAAAAAGTGGTTTACACAGTTGCTCAAAATTTCTTACCAAAAGGTATGTTCATAAGCATGGCCTATTTTGAAAATCCAGTTCTTGCACTGCAGTGTTCGCCTGAACTTTTCACAGCCATGGCTACAAAAACTTAAGAACTAAAGTTATCACTTTCTTTGACATTTTAAGAACTATCCCTAATAAAACCCATGGATTTTGTGTGACATGCACGATCCCAAAGCTCAGTCAGTAATTCAGCTAGCGTTTCCTGCCTAGCAAGGACGCATACTACCACAACACCACTGAGACCGCTACTATGCATCACTCCTGTTGTGATATTAGGCAGCGAAAATGTCAGCAATCAACCATTATTGTTGTAACATGCACTGCTATAGAAGCGATAAAATATGAGTTTCTCGTAGATTGTATATATCGGACAACTGTCAACGCAAAATGTGCTTACCAGAACAAACTCACTAATTACAGTATTCGACCAGTGGGAGCGAGGTTGTTAACACTGGTGTTTGTATAGTACATTACAGCATAGTAACAACTGATGTTTTGGCGGTTTCGCCTTCTTGAGAAGCTGGAAGAGTCATATTGACATGCAATCTACTTAGCAAAACACTTTCATAAGCAAGACGGATGTTCAATACACAAATATCTTATCATGTAGTAGATAGCTTCCTACATGGATGATTTGTCGTTTTAATGTTGTGTGGTCCGTCGCTGGAGACCAACCGAATCACGTCTTTCATTAGCGAGTAGTGTGTCTGGCTCAGAGTAAAACATTAGATTCTTTTCTTATACCGACACAGATTAGTAAATGGGCTCTTTCTGCCGGATAAAGCTTTTTGTAAAAGTGTTTCTATTCATATAAAGAGCTTAAAACACAGGAAATTGCTTGCGATTTATTAGGAGTGGCTTTTTTGCACCGCTGTAGCATTCAAAATAAAAATTTGTTTTACACAACGTGATAGCTTTTATATTATCGCATTTACAGCTTACTGGAAGAAGTTTTTCTATAAGTTTGTTATTAACTTCCGATAGCGGAGATTTTAGGGAGTTCAAATTATACTTGGTTTTCATCTTGAAAAAAGCCTTCTTTCAGCCCTGAGAAATTTGAAGCAAAATCCATGGATCGCCCTTTCATTACTATCGCGTTGAATTTTGCTAACTCGTTGACGACCATATGTAGATTTCGGTACATAGCGTGCACCGCGCTTGCGGCAGCCGCAGCGTGCTGCGGAGGCTGCGGCTCGCTCGCATCATCACGCGCTCTCATTGGAATAGGAATTTATTTGTTGATTGAGGTTTTGAGAGCACATTGTCAGCATCAAGTAATGAAAGATCACAAAAGAAACCTTTATAGAAGGTTTTTTGGAAAAAAAACGTCCATCTGCCGGAAACCATTCTATGATTCAACGAATGAACCACATCTTTTGAAAAGTGAACTTACTTTTGGTTGTCACATGACACTTTCTTTTTCCTTTTGAATTATACTTTTGTACTCAATTGATAGACCAAAAGATGCCGATTTTCAAACTAAGCTTAGTTTGTTGAAAGACTACTTTATTACTTTTTACGAGCGAAGAAAAACATAAGGTTCTGCTTTCAAAGTCCGTTGATCCAGTTCCACAACGGATTTTTTCGCATTACCTAGTAGAACTTTGATGCTAAGTGAATTTTCTCGCTATAAAAAATCAAACTATCGTTAGCTGGGACCTTTATAGACGTGTTTTTAGTAGAAAACATTTAGTTGATCTTGGAAGCCTTTTCTTTTTGAGAGAAACTGCGTGGAATGCGGTTGCATTGTATGAAAAATACTCGTGTTAGCTTTAGCTCTAATAGCTTTAATAACCTCTTTTCTACCACATCCTATGAATTTTCGGCGATATAATCGTTTTAGTCATGATAAAAGTAGAAATTTCAATAGAAGACTGCCGTATCGTGACTATAGCTCGTAGCGCTTGCCGCGCGACCACGTCGCGTGCCGCGCTCAGATTTCAACTTGGTCGCCATGCAGTTAAACAAAGCTCTCCATCTAACCTATAATTAACCAATAAATAGCGTGGATCATAGAGATTTTTGAAAATGTACTTTTTTTATAAAAGTTTGTTAACAGCGCTTTAGCGGTAAATTAGAGTGGTGTATCATATGTTTGTGTGTTATCGTGCGATTTTCATTATTTATTTGAGAATTTTCCTTTGCTATCCAGAAATTTAGAAGTTTTCGTAATGGAATTATAGAAGAAACATTGCTCCACCGTTCCAGGTTTTAGGCTTTTCATTTTCATTTGATGATGCTAAATTATACCGCTATGATTTTATAGTCATTTTATAGCTTTCTCAAGAATTTCAATTGTGTATTTTATTTTTAAGCGGCGTTAACGATGCCGTGACAGCAAAAATAGAATTATGTTTTACACTCAAGCGCTTTTGCTGGAGAAAGATTTTCTTTTAGACTTTTATTAATCATTCGATAGCTCATATCTGAAATTTTTTGAGAATCAAAACTATACTATGAATTAGGTCGTTTCAAGAATCCTGGCACTAGAGCAATGAACACCACATTTAATAGCCAGATGCATTAAACTTACATGATTTTTGCATCGTTCATTTGCACATTTTTTGAGAATATTTTGTTACACAAGTTGCCTATATTTGCTTCAAGATGGAGCTGTCGTGGGAACAAGTTCGCTTGCTACTCACGTACGAATGGCGTGTAGGAAAAAGTGCTAGTGAAGCGCAGCGCAAGATTAATGGAGCTTTTTGTAAGCGGCCCGAGCGTGGCTAACCCTCCAGACTGTCTTCTCCAGCTTTGGAATTCGTAACTGCGTCCTAGCCGTCCTCTCTGCAATCGCATCATCTCCCTAAGCTTCGATAATCTTGGGCATCGCTTCACTAGCATTTTCCCCTATGCGCCACTCGTGCATGGGGTGACAAGCGAAATTGTTCCCAAGACAGCTTCATATTAAAGCAAGTACAAGCAAGTTCTATACCAAAATGTCTTCAGAAAAGTGCGCAATTGGAAGATACCAAAATCATGCAATTTAATTTTTTCTGTTCAATAAATTGGTATTCATTGCTCTGGTGCCGAAACTTAGGGGGCGGCTCAATAACTGTTTACAAAACCATATGTGAATTCAAACAGCGGGCTGATTACACTGAAAGCATACATTATCTTTTCCTTGTTATAAAGCATATTATATAAATCTTCACAAAAATTTGCGGGATCAAAATTAGCATTTCTCAAGCTATCAAATGATTGCAGAAGTGCAAGAAAGATGAGGAAGTGTTCAATCACATTTGAAAATGAGCTCCTTTTTGCAAGTGTGTTTTTTTTATGGAATATGGATTTCTCCGATGCGTGTTCGTTCTGTTCACTTAAACACCTTTACAGAAGTTTCCTTGTGATGTTTCGTGGTCTTTCATCGCTGAACCACCTCTAACACATAAACTTTACTCATAAGTACCAATAATCCTTATGCGAAGTTCGAGCGACACTTTTCAGTCTTACAACGTTCAATAAAAACCATTTCAATAGTCAAGAAACCCCAGACTCGTTGGGATTTGAGCTATCGAAGGATTACTAAAAGTCTAGCGAAAAGCCATTCACGGACCCCAGCCGAACAAACAAAGAAAATCAAGTGTGAAACATGATATAATTTTTGTTGCTACAACATAGCAAAAGAAAAAGGCTTTTCAAAACCATAGGAATTTTTTGAAATCGATGGGATTACAGCTTTTCAATGATTACCAGAATTCTGGGGGAATTCGTCCATGAGAAGGCCTCCATAAAATTGTGTACAGGTACATGCCGTCCTCTACGGGTTAACAACCTCTTATGCGTGCCCAATACGGAATAATGCGCACAATAAAGCTTGTTTTATGTACACCCAATCTGTTATAACAATAAATAGTTGGAGTTTAAAGCCGAGCTTTCTCTCTGCCAGTAGGTAGTGTCTGCTACTTTGATGTGGTCTTAAGCAAAGAAGCTTGGTTTCTTACTCGGATGCGTGGAAAAATGATCATGTGTTATATAGAAAAAGGATAACGCCCTCAGCGTTGATCAATACTTGAGGGATGTGCCATGCATTTCTTCAAATTTTGATTTCGTCTGAGGTGATTGAATGCATTTCTGGCCTTTACAATGGTGGACTCCGGCGGCCTCCCGCTGTACCGAGTCAATGCCGCTTTTCCTCCCAGACATGCCTGAGAGCAGTCTGGCACCAATTTACAGACCCCGGAGTGATGGATGGCTTAGTGAGCCATGAGCGTGATATCGAACCATTAGGTTTGCAACGTAGAACACCTCTAAACGCTGCGCCACATGCGCTCTTATGTGCCTTATAAATCAACAAAATTATTCTTCTGTGCTTTGCTATTGATGCTTGCACGTCTCAGTGATTGATTTTCGGAATGTTCGCAATTGCAGGATGCCGTTTCGTATTTAACTCATCCGTCCAGACAAGCGGAAAGTTGTGGTCGGTGAACTATCCGGGACTCTACCCACGTTCACTTTACTGTGAATACATTTTCCACGGCAATGATGAGCAAATCGTGCACATTCATTTCGAATACTTTGATATTGAAGGTTTCAATCAGTGAGTTCTCTACTACTTAACAAGTAAAATATTTTGGACCGTAACATAGAACTAACTTCAACACCTTAGGGACCTGAACTTACGACTTACGAAACGCGGTAGTAGTGAAATAACGTGATATTTTCTAATCAAACAGATGGCAAATCTATTTTTTCGAGGATTCATGAGATAGTCTTCTTACAGAGCATATGGCTTCTCATTAGTTTGTTCTCTCGACGAGAAAAATACTACCTGATTTTGTAATCTTATCTGACATTTGATATTCCTGTAGGAACTTTCTTGTCCATAATTTTTCTGATTCTTTTGATCATAAGGGAACAGATGAAAAATCGATGTCATACGCTAGAGAAGAAGTTTTCATAGGAGTGTTAGTGATCATTCGAAAGTTGAGACTTTAGGCTGCAGCTCCACGTCACCGATTTTTTAAAACGCGCTTCCTGTTTCACGCCGGACAGAGCCATTTCTTTGCACTAATAGTAATCATTCGATAGCGTAATCGTTTCTGATTCCAACGCTTTGCTTATGTCCTGCAAAGACCGCTTCTCTGCAACGAAGCAGATAAAATTAGGTGAATTCCCATCTGCGATCACGGTGGACTTTGGTCAATTTATGTGAAGCTTGCTGAGGGAGCTACGTATGCTAGCGCGATCTCGTAAGACTGGTGTAGCGTCTATCGATTATCGCGCCAGCGTACGTGGCTGCTTCAGCCAGTAGCACGTGAACTGACCAAAATTCGCCTTGGTCGCAGATAAAAATTCAACTTACTTTATCTGCTGCATTTCAGAGAAACGGTCTTTTTAGGATATGAGCACACCGTTGGAATCAAGACGATTACGCTATCGAATGATTGCTGATAGTCCAAAAAAAAGAGCTTTATCCGGCGAGAAATATACACGTCTGCAACGCGAAAGACCTTCTCTAGTAGCAACGCCAAGAAATGAATTCTTCGAGAAACGGCGACATGTGACTGTAGCTCGGAGTCTCGGCTTTTCGAATGGTTACTAAAACCTCTTCAGCGAATAAAATCGGCTTTTCATTTCCTCCTTTATGATCGGAAAGAACCTTTTTCCTAACGGTGCATACGAGTGTATGTGCTTCAGACTTTACATGCTATCAGAGAATTTCCTAGATATGTATAGCATTCTTATTTCAGTGTTCGCTTTTATGATGCTTCTATAGGATTGCGGTCCTCGAAGACTTCAAAATGAAAATATTTCTGACCCGTAACTCCAGATAGAGATAGTGTGATAAACATAGAAAAACAAGTGCATAGGTTTTGCCTCATTCATCTTTTTGCAATTAGAAATAGAAGTATTGCTGATTACCTTCCTCGAGCCTATTATTGGAACTATGTTTTTCGATTTTCCAGAGCGTGACACTAAATCGAGAAGCAAATGGATAGTTCTATTATAGATTTTTGTGTCGCACAACTTGTTCTCTTTTCAGATGTGACGAGACAACTCAGAGCGACTTCGTGTTGTTCAGTAACTATCAAACTCATGATCGAACAAACCGACGATTTTGTGGAAAGGTTAGATACCTTTTGTGCTCAGCTGATGTTCATCACTCAAAAATGAACTAAATGTTCACATCCTTTCGTGATCTGCTTTACCACAATTTCAATAACTCTTTGAATTATTTTTGTGGAATTTCCAGAAATGTTTAGTGATTCTGAGCATCTCAGATTCCACCACCAGGTCCTATACTGTCTGAATCAAATTACTTTCGCATGATTTTCTCCAGTAATGACATTTTCGACGCTACTGGATTCTACGCTCATTATCAGTTTATCACCCAACGTATGTTCATCGTTATTTCAATTCGATAATAAAAATTGGGTCCGGCGTAACACTGAGGTTTTCTGACTATTTTGTCTTGATAGTGTCCCCTAAACTAAATTGCCGTGATAGGTGCTTTTCAGCGAAGGCGCAAATTAGCAGAGTGAAATTAACAACATCATCATCGTCAAGAAAATGGCTACGTGGACTATCCATTTTTACGATTGTATTGCTAAATAGTGTGTTGCATTTGTAACTTATAATTCTATAGTT
The DNA here is from genome assembly GCA_019055375.1 of Parelaphostrongylus tenuis. Lineage (NCBI taxonomy): Eukaryota > Metazoa > Nematoda > Chromadorea > Rhabditida > Metastrongylidae > Parelaphostrongylus > Parelaphostrongylus tenuis. The sequence goes on from JAHQIW010004978.1 coordinate 196,574, forward strand.
CTTTTTGCATACTAATGGAATCATGGGCGATCTGTGCTGTGTTTACTTCTGTCTTTAGGATAATTTGATTTTTGCTGATCGCGCTTTCATTATATTTCTGGTCATTATCATGATCTTCATCAAAGAAGCAGTGACTTGCTATCGATTGGGCTTCAACTAGATCAATACACCTCGTAGTACAATTTACACACTCAGTTGGGCATTCGTATAGAATGGTTCGCTTCTATGGCTATCACAACCAGTGATTTTAAGAAGGAAAATTCGTTCAGAAAATCCGAAGTTAAGGGTACCTTAGTTGAAGGTAGAACTCGCTGATATTTAAGGTTGAGGGAATTCCGGTGTAAAAAATGATATAGTGGATAAACTTGAAGTCTATGAATAACTTATTAATCCCATGATGTAGAATGATGTACAAAACCTTTGCGTCAGCCGGACTCGAATCCGTATTCCACCCTACCCGGTAGCGCTTGCTCTAACTCGATCCACTACGGTATTGTAACGGGTTAGAGCACTCGAGTGAAATGGAGTTGCACATCACTCTATATCATGTGGTATATCCATTGCATCATATCACCGGTAAGAGCACTCAAATAAAATAAATCTGTTCAATCATTCAATCAGCAATTTCTTCTTTATTTGTAAGTCTCAGAAATCACATCCAATCCATGTCACTTCTCACTTACTTGATTCTCTAAAAATTGGCCTCGAACAAAGAACTGCGTTATTTGAAAATCAATCCTTTCGTGATTTAACACTTCATTTATACATATTCCAAACTTAATGTCCACTTTTCGCAGTTCACGTCTCATTGAAGTTGAATTCTTTAATTGATTATCACTATACACATTGTTTATTTAGTTTCAACCTCTAGCTGGCAGCAACAGATCTCACTCTGTGAAGTTGTTTCTCATAATTATATAGGTTTCAACGTTTTTCTTACCGGTTTTTGTTGTAGAATAGTGGTTGCATCGCGTATAGTAAGAATTCTCATTTGCGGTGTTTTCATAACAAAGCCTTACAATATTGTATGAACAGTACGGATAAAGTGTTTAAGGTAGTTGTTTTCGCTACTTTAATGACGGCAAAGTGGTAGTAAATTTGGCAATTTAGTGAAAATGACAGTGGATGAGATTAAGAGTTAAAATGTGGCACAATATGCGGGAAAATATTGACAAACGCGTAGATCTTTTACATCCAATAGTTGTGCTGAGGGTGAATTATAAACTCAAAAGTCTCCTCAGTCCTCGCCACAAGGGCAATAGTACCCGCACAGCAGTCCGGCAGTTACCTCCCATCCAAGAAAAAAATTTTTTGGTAAAAATTGAGTTTGTTGACCTACTGTGATTGCTACAGCAGCTGGGTTGATACTTGTTATAGTTTTTTATTGACTCATTGCGAAAAGTGAGGGTTATAAGTGGCAAAAGAAATGGTCTGAGGTAGAACGACATCCATAAAGAATAAAAGATAAAGCTCTCTGCGCTGATCAATCCCTGAGGGATGCGCCATGCATTCGACTTCAATACTAAACTTCGTTTGAGGTGATTGAACGCATATTTGGCCTATACATTGACTTGCTGTGGCCTCCCGCTGTACCGAGTCAGTGGTGCTTATCCTCTCATTCAAGTCTGAGACCAGTCTGGTGCCAATTTATCGATCCGATGAGATGGATGGCTTGGTGAACCACGAGCGCGATATTGAATCAGCAAGATCGTGCGCGACGCAGAGACCTCTAATCACTGCGCCACATGCGCTCTAGCGAGATCTATAAGGTGTAAAAATAACCACAATGAACACTGCCACGTATGACTCTATATTGGCCCGCGTCGTCGCGTGTGTTACATCGAATTTGTGTTTTGAGACAGAGAAACTTAGTTCAAGATTTTTTGGTAGTTTTTATCTTTTTTCTTTTAAAAAGTTTCAGCGGTTGCTCGCATATGGTGACATGTTGCTGTAAAACAATTAATGATCCATAGAATTAAGCACATTTAATTCTTTTTCTTTTCCGTCAGAGATTTATAATAACCTCGCATTAACTACGTCAGTAAGAGGAAACATTGATTATTAGTTTCGAGGTTCAACAAAGGTCGGTGATCAAATATTTATTCTACTCTACGTTAGCTGGTATTAATCCGACCACAGCACGATGAATTGTGACCATATTGCGTCATATTGATATTGAAATTGTAAACTGAGGCTAAACTCCTCTATAAAAGGAGCAACGCTGAGGAGACCACTTCATTCAATGAGCCATCCTACTCACTTCGTTTCGATGCGATACATACGAAGACTAACACTTAAAAAAGAAGAACTGATGTGAGCAGTCATCTAAGATCATTGCGATTCCGAGGAAGGCGAAATTGACGAAACGTTAGCCGTATCGAAGATATAGGAAAACTTCACGTTAGCTCATCAATAGAATGAAATATTGATCATATATACTGAGATACAATGAAAATTGAAGCAGAATAAGTAGGAGCAGTTTTATCTTTTTAGAAAGATTCTATGTCTATTATGGTTCTGTTTTGAGTACTAAGATACTAGTAAGAATGTGAAGCTGAGGTGGCTTCAAAATCGCGATTCCCCTTTTCGGAAGATCACTAGACTTTATACGCATCATTGAGGTCATCGTTTTGTCCTTTTCTAAGCCGTATTCTGAATTGTTCGGTAGCTGTTAGCAATTGCCTATCACCAGGATTGATCTGGGAAACCGATACCAGATTTAGTTAAGAATTGTAGTTGATGAAGGTCACAGGCTAGGTTAAAAACGGCTTAGAGGAGGGCACGAGGACCGAGAGCTTCGCTGGTACAGTGGAAAATTTAGGGAACTCCCTGGCAGGGTAATAGCGGATTCGATGTCATCTAAGATTATAATATTTGCTGGGTTTCACCGTTTCTGTGGCTATATTTCACATTACCCTTTTTCATCAAAAATAAAGTTGAAAATTGTGCTTCCGTCCTAATTAATAAACTTCAGTATAAATTGAGAAATGCTTGTTTGAAGCACAGTTTACTTTGTAAATGTTCATAGCATATCTTCTACAATAAAGTTATCGGTTTTTTTTTTTGTTAATCTACGAAGAAATACTCATCTGCCACATCAAATTTTTCACAGAGTTACTACTACGTGTGAACACGGATATCTATTCATAGGAAGATAAAAGACATAAAGCTAAAAAAAAGGATAAAGCTCTCGGCGTTGATTAATCCCTGAGGGATGCGCCATGCATTCGACTTCAATTTTTAACTTCGTTTTGAGGTGATTGAATGCATATCTGGCCTTTTACAATGACTCGCGGTGGCCTCCCGCTGAACCGAGTCAGTGCTGCTTATCCTCCCAGGCAAGTCTGAGACCTGTCTGGTACCAATTTACCGACCCCGGAGGGATGGATGGCTTGGTGAGCCACGAGCGCGAGATCGAACCACTGACCTCGTGTGCGACGCAGAGCACCTCTAACCACTGCGCCGCATGCGCTCTGGCAGCCCGGTGCGGGGCTCGAACCCGCGACAGCCAGATTAAGAGTCTGGTGCTCTAAAAAAAGACATAATTGTCATAAACATAAAATAACATAAAATATAATAAAAGACATAATTGTCATAAACAGCTTTTCTTCTTCGACTCCACACACCGTGCTCAGCAGGCACGTGCGCATTCTGGTCAGGTAGACAAACTGATGCTAGATTTGTGTGATAGGATAGAAATATTAATTTGAAGCGCTACTCCCTCAAAAGATATTAATGCTCTCCATTGTCCCGTGAATGTAGCCGGAAGTATGCCGCCAGGTAAAATAAAGGATTAATTGCTAGCACGTCTTTTATCCTTCGTTCATGCTTATCCCATGCACCTTTACTACCCAAGTATGCGTTTTATAAGCGCCTTTTTTCCTTTTGTATTCTCTAATAAGAGTTTTTTAATTGAAATTTATTGACTGCAATAATTGTAATATCAATATGAATTCAAACTGATTCTAGTTCTTTAGCAACCACTTGTTTATTGTTAACTGCGGACGTGCTGTTGATAAATATCGTGAAATCGCTGTACTTCGGCCTGAAAGTTAAAAGTTATACTGTTTTTTTTCCATATCTAACCTTCTTCACCACAACATTTCTTATTAGCACACCAGCTGACCTCGCTTGCATCAGTCACATTTAGGCAGTCGCCTAATTTGATCTGTTCTCATAATTTCTCTTTGTTTCCACAATTCATTGAAGTTCAGGTCATTTCACTTTCCATATAGCCACGTCCGTTAGTATGTGTGGATGTTCAGCGGATTATAACGTGGAGCTCAATCTCAAAGGGTTCGTCAGAAAAGTCTACTATTTCAGTGATCAAAAATGCATAGATTTTTTGCATAGAATTTCATATCCTACCTCTAAGAGGTAAAGGATCATTTCCGTTGTTATGAAAAGTTTTTTGGTGAAACCTTTTCTGCTCGACAAAGACCTCTCACTGGACTTTTGGAAAAATGCACATTTTCTGAGTAACCCTTTTTACCGTGCTGTATCAATGAAGATAAATTAGCGTTAAACACCCAACGTGCGTCATCACGAGCATTTTTCACAAGACAGAGTTATTTTCTTAGACTATCAGTAATCGTTCGACAGTAGAAATCCCAGCGATCGCAACAGTATGCTTGCTTTCCAAGAAGACTTTTTTGCTGCACAATAGCAAGGAAAATAATATTGAGTTCCACATACGCCGCGCATTGTTTGTTGGGTAAGATGTGAAAGTGTCTGCGGATCTATACGCGATTTAACTGCGCAGTGCGGTTTCTTTAGCTATTCACAAATGGTGGGAAGTATTTGTTATTGAATTTTGGATTTTTCAACCTCTTTGAAAAAGGTGTAAATGAAACATGTGACTTTGATACTCCAAGATTTCTCATAGACTTTCATATGCCTTTCGCCCCTAGGCTTAGGCCACACTCAACCTTAGGCTACTTAAGCTTAGGGTTGCTGGCGGTTTTATTTTGCAATATGAAATGAAAATAAAAAGCCTAAGCCCACAAAACGGTGAAACAAAGTTTCTTCTACAACTTAAATACAAAAAAGCTAAAAATCTTTACGAGAGGGAGGAAACAGAGCAAATAACGGAATTGAGAGCGACAACGCGCGATTCTTATGAGACACAATCTGATTTCACTGCTATAGTGCCGTAAGAAGGTCTTCTTAGAGAACAATTACACTTTTAAAATACTTGTGATTCAATTTTTCGAATGATTATTTTTAGTAAAGCCTAGTGAAATTTCAAAAAATTCTTTTCGTCTACAGAAAAGTATTGAGGAAAACTTGAAAACTGGACGTAGGATAGTCATTTGAAAAGCATCTTTTGGCTTCCTACTTGTAACCTTAAACAGGAGCTATGAAATCTGCTTCAGTAACTTGTAATTACTTAAGTCTTTGTATCCTGTCTTGTATGGGGTTTTTAGCGCTTCCAAAAAGAGTTTTTTCTCCCATTTGTGCCTAATGCTCTGCCCATACGAGGTTTTCAAACATATTATACAAACACACCTTTCTGATAGTCCCATGTCTTTCACCTAAAAGAAGGATTGTGCGATAGATCGATAAGTACTGCTCAAATGTCTGAACTGCAAGCGCACGGTACTTTCGAAGATGTGCGACTACCTGCAAAGTGACCTCAAGATTATGCAAAGAATCACGTTGATTCTGCAGTCTAAAACAAACAGGGTGTCGGAAAAATTTGGTAAGTTTCTAAGATATTTTGAAAACAGAAAAATATTGCATATGTAAATTCATTCAATTGATGGAATAATTACGTATATTACACCAACAGTTACAGCAATAAACAAAAAAGTCAATAACAAATTCTTAAAATTGCCTCCTTTGGCCTCTTTACGTTTACAAGTCACTTGTAAAGATTTCCAAAGATGTTCGCACACGTTTGCACCATAACTTCGTTTCATGAGAGTGTCAAAGCCGTTTTAAGAGCGTCTACGGTAGTGCAGAGAGTAGCCCAAGACCTTTTCCTCCAGTATGGACTACACAGAGTAATCACCCTCTAATCTCCTTAAAACGTTTCACGGCTCTGTAAGTATTTGTTGTTTTGACCACAACTATTTTAACCATGCTAGCCTCTTCCATTCCCGTCTTGTGCAACTCGCTTACTGCAGTACGTTCATTTTTACTATCTATAACTTAAGCGCAACAAAAAAGAGACAAATAAATAAGATATACTCTGGAGCAAAATCAAAGATATGTTTCAACTGAAGTGTCAAAATTAGTAAAAAATATTAGTGATAATATTATCAAAGTACAAAATTGTCAGAACTTTTCCCGCACTCTCTAGTGCACTGATTACGTGGAGAAAAACTTTCCTCTCATAACCAAATCAAGCGAATTTATTTAATTTTCTGCGCAAAAAAATCACTTCACAAGTTCTTAGGTACGATCGGCCTGGCCATTTTTTACGTGACCCGCCATTTGATTTCTACATGCGGATCCCACCACTTCTTGCATTCTATAAATTTCCATACAGTCTTGAAGACAGTCGAATTAATGCGCTTATAGTTGCGAGTGTTAAGAGAAGGATTCCAGCCAGTCTTTCTGATAGGCATCATCACCTCACCTTTCACTTTCCCTACTACCGTGCTATATGAAACACTGCATTACTGACTACTGCGCTAGCCCAGCTCTCGGAATGTTAGTCAATGAGAGATGAAATTGCGCTGAGAACAACATGTCAGCTCATGGAGAGCAGCTAATGAAAACATGACACAGACGTTTTTGATCTACGACAGCATTGAAGCAGAGAAGGAGTCATATCAGATTTACACAATTCAAAAAAATGATTAATGGCTTGCCTGAAAAACATTTACGGGAATACCGTTTGCGAGATCCTGTAGGCACATTTCCAACGCCATAAATGTACCACTTCGACCAATACCAGCCGAGCAATGAACAACTTAAATTCGAAACAAAAGTAAACATATGTCGACCGACTAACAGCCACATATATTTTTGACATGACAGACCCAAAATATTTTTATGATTTTCTGCTACACCATTACGACAACAACCGTAGATCCCTCAAAACGAAAAACCCTAGCATAAAAAACCAGAGCAAACGCTCCACATCTGTGCTTTAGTGCCTTAACCCTTAAGATGGCTTTTTCTTGTTTTTTTCCTTAAAGTCAACAGTCATTCGATAGCTTACATCTCGACGATTTCATTATTGCATTTGAGTTGTAAGCGGCCTTTTAGCGCACTGTAACACCGAAATTAAAATCGCGCCTCGCACTCGGCGCTATTATTTCGCTTGGTTGCTCGTGGATGGCTTTCCAACAGAGTTTAGCCTCAATTATTAGCTTGAAAATGGCGGTTTTTGAACAGGGGCTGAATTTGATAAAGTCCTTATAAAAAGCAGAAAAAGTACGTTCCGCACACGGAGGTATAAGCACCGGATGTCGAAATTTTTGTAGAGAAAACCGTATTGGGTCAAAGTGTCGGAATTCTAGGTTTTTTTCAAACCGAGAAAGTCTGCGAGTAAAAAACGAAAATCGCGCTACTCTGGAATGGCGCTGTGCGCAGCGATTTCCACTGCCGCTTTAGGAGGGAGCCAATTTTACTGAATATTTTTTTATAAATGTCTTCTATGCTTCGACATACTTTCTAGGCTTTTTGGATGGAAATTATAGAAGGGGCGCTTTCCTGCCGTTCTATTAACATTAGCTTTTACTTTGATTTTATACTGCGAAATAGACTCTTATGAGGTTCATGCACCATCCTAACTACTTTGGTTGTAAACGTAATCTGATTCCTAATCTTAAAGCACTCTGTGAAGACCTTTCTAGTTTCTAAATTTGATTTCAAAACCTTACGGATATATAATATGAAGAGAATACTAAAAACTCAGTGGAAAGCTATCCACAAATTGTGGTTTAGCATTGCACGCTGAGTTTAGCTGCTACAATGTGGTAAGGAGTTTTCTCAAACCAAATAAAGTATTAGAATTAACGTGCTCAAGATATCGAATGACCAACAAAAGTTTGACAGAAAAGCTTTGTAAGGCGAGAAATCCTCTGTAGTATGTTATAAGTAATTGTGTATTTAAATGAAGCCACGGCGCCCCCATTAAGTTAAGGCACATACGGGAATAACGTGAAGTACTCACCTACGGTTGATCTACCTCGTACCTTTTGTAACAACCCCACCAAAATATTATCTCCTGGAGCCTGAAAGTGATTATTTATTGTACCGAATTCGCTGAATCCTCTAGGGTGTGATTACCGACAGTTGTTCAAGATTAGTCATGGAGCATAGAAAAGTAAGCCGTCCTAGTAAACTCTTTTTTTCAACTAGGGAAAATCGTAAAAGCGTATTAACTCTACCAGCAATGATTTTTTTAACTCTGACATATATAAAATCATTCTTTTACACTATCGAACATGTTCATCGAATATTTGATTGCATTTTGATAGATCGTATAAGAAGTTCGTACCGGTTTGGTTTCTAATATGATCTTCGCAATAAAATTGCATAATTTTAGCATCATTCGATCGCGCATTTTCTTATGAACATTTTGGTATACAATTTACTGGTACTTGTTCGTTAAACGGCGACGCATGAAAAACCAGTCTCATTTGCTGGATAGAAACTTTCATCGGAGTGCCAGTAATCAATCGATAGCTTAGATTTCTAGCTGGCTCCAAGTTGCAGGTTTTTGAAAAGACCCCTCTACAATGTTGTGAAATCCAAATAAAATTATGTATCACATCAGCCGTTCGCCTTAATTTTTATTACGCGTATAATTCGCTGGAAGCACGAAAAGCATAATTGTGTCGCCTCGGTGGTATAGTGGTAGAGCACGAGTCCCCGGATAGGATTAAACGGGGGTTCGATTCCCGCCTGAGGCCGTGTTTTTGCTCACCACTCAATTCTTCTAATCATATAAGTAACATTTTTGAGTTCTCTGAATTTTGTGCTTATTGAATGAGTACTCTAAGGAAAGAGTTTTGTTCAGCGAAATATAAGCGAGACAAGGAAAAACACGTGATCGTGTGAAAATAATTTTGTTATAGATTCTACAGCATATGAAAGGATGTTTTGAAAAACCGGCTATGTATTGCTCTAGCCAGAGATTTTAACTTTCGAATCACTACTAACACCCCTAAAAAAAAGTTTCCTGTCCAGCGAATGGACTCGGTTATTCGTTTGTCGCCTGTCTAACGTAAAAGTACCAACTTAGCTACACTTCTTCCAAGATGAAACCGTCTTGGGAACAAATTCGCTTACTACTCATGCAGGATTAGTGTGTAGGGAAAAATACTAGTGAAGCGATGCGCAAGATTGATGGATATTGGGGCGAGGATTCGGTTGTAGAAAAGACGACGAGGAGTGGTTCTCAGAGTTCATAGTACTTTGATTATTATTTTGCCTAATGTTCGGAACAAAGTATTGTAAAAATCATACCAAAAATCAAAACCTCACAAACTTCTAACACAACTTATCCGAATGTGTTCATATTATCGAAATGATCCAATACTGAATTTTGCTGTTATAATAATTTTAAGTAGATTGTTTTTTTAATGAACAATGTAATCGAGTTCAGAGGTAATTCAACATATTCGCTTTCAAGAGTCTGTTGGATTTCGAACACTAGATGACCTCAACTATGCCATTTGCGAAAGAAATGCTTCACATATTTAGAGTATAAAATATCTATGGGAACATGGACAGGCATCAGCATGTTTAAACTAAGCCTGAATGAACAAGTGAAGTAGAATTAAAGGCGCTGTCCTTCAGTTAGAATTTTGATCTAAGAAGGAAATGGAATTTTTACTTGTCCATTGCGAACTTCAAAAACCTTCATTACCTTGAAGTCGGACCAGTTTTCCCACTGGTGATGAGTAATGGTGTGTGATTCCTGCTGATATCTGATTTCAAGCGTCGACGTGATAACTTCATCTTCAAATTTTCGATCCATCAGCACCACGTTCAACTGACCATATCTTGTTACAACGTTGACGTTTCTTAATGCAGTCAGTTTTCAACTTTTGCTTTTGAAGATATAATGGAACAAAAACTTACGGGCTAAAATATTGTGTACATTTTTTTCTTCCATCCTCAATAGTTTTACACAGCATCACTATGCAATCAACGTTTTCTTGCCAGATCATCTCCCAGAAAGCGTCAACTGTTTCCGGAAGAGGGCCCTAACGCGCTAACACACATTATTCAAGACTAATCGTCATTTACTTTTACTCAAAAACGGTTTTTGGGCGTCTTAGCAAGCTTCTACAATCAGATTATAGGTGCCGCTTCGATTAGAATATTATTCATCTTCTAAGACGTGTGAGTATCGCTGTGAAGTTACGTGAGACACCAAGAACGAATAGCGGTTTTCATTGATATACACTCGGCTCGGCTGACAGAGTTACAGCCAATACTACTAGAAGATATAATTGCGGTGGGCAATAAAGAATAAAGATAAAGTAATCGGTGTTAGTCAATCCCTGAGGAATGTGCCATGCAGTCGTCTTTACCTAGCACCGTTTGGGGGTGAGTGAATGTATATTGGCCTCTACATTAAATTCACGATGACCGATGTATCAAGTCAGGGTAGTTATCTTCCCGAACAAAACTGGTGCCAATTGACCGACCCCGGGATGGAAGGCTTGATGAGCTTAGAGCGTGGTATGGAACTATCGACCATGTGTGGCGCGGAGCACCTACAACCACTACGACACAAGCGCTCGTTATTTGAAAAATATATCTGATATTACGCATTTAGAAATAGAATATGATATAAGTAGGATACCTAAACTGACCTGCGTGATAATATATTTGCTTCTGAGTGTTGGATACTCGACCCGATTGGCATGTATATAACCGGATTCAACTTTTTCACGACAAAACGTGATTGGAATTCTGGAGGAATCGATGCAGGGAATATCTAAATAAGATATAGACAGATCAGTTCTCACATCTATTTATGTTCTTATTAATATTTCAACCAGTACTCAATCTACGTCAAGACTTTTGATCAAACATAACCGAGTTGTTTTCTGGTGTCAGCACTTTTTTCTGTATACATTAACTTATTGAACGAACATAACACGATGAAATTGCAAACGTTTAACGCAGCAAAAAGTACTTCGACTAATGAAGTAAAGCAAAACGAACCCTCGAACGGATGGGAAAGAAAATGCATTTAATCTCAATGCGTGCCGTATCTTGCACAGGATTATTTACGATTCATCTCAGTGCACTAATGTAGTTCATGGTTGATGGTATTTTACAACAGTGTAACTCTGTTGCATACTACTGAATTATAATATCCCAAATGGACTATTTTCAGTTTCAAATCACCCGCGTCTTCACTTGCTAAAATATTCCCTGTTTCCTTGTATCAATGATCACATTAAGAAAGCTACAGTGAGTTGCGGTAAAATGAAAGATTAGAATATGGACGAAAAACAACAGCAGCTCATGGCACGTAGAATGACAGATCGCAAAAAATAATTGATATCTTGAATATTCTATTCAAGACTATGATGACTAGGCTAAGCGCTTTATCCTTGTTTAGTAATAGTAGCTTTTGAGTATATAAGATGTCGATAATCAGTCTAAATTCTGCGCAAACGTTTTTGCACAGTACTCCACATATTGGGTATACTATAAGATCATACCACTGCAAGTGGCAGTCAAAATAGAAAGAATTTAGACTGATTATCGCTATCCAATGTCTGTCAACACAAGTGGGTTCAATGCCGATAGCGGCTGCCCCGCCAGACCGTCGACGGTTGGTTGTTGGCAGACAACGCGTTGTAGCGTAAATAAGAGTGCTGTGCAAAGCGAGCGTCGGTAGTGCAATGGTCAGCATACGCTCCCGGAAAGAATGAGATCTGGGTTCGAATCCCGGGTGACGCAAGCGTTTTTGCACAGTATTCCACATATTGGGTATACTATAAATAAGATGTGATAAAAACTTCCCACTGTGGTTTAGTTCCAAAGTTCTTGAATTATTTGTAGAGATTCCTACTTGGATCTCAGTGGATGTTACTCGCACAAAATGATACTTACTATTGTAACGATTCTTTTGTATATTTTGCGGCTCCAGCCACGTTGTGCACATTCTCATATCCGGTTCAGGTAGTCGCTTGAATTCCTTTTGAAATTGTTCAGCTGATAGATTGTCGCACTGAAGCAGTTATTTTCAAAAAAAAAGAAAACTTCTATTGATGCTCAATAATCTAAGACCGTTCTAAAGGTTTTAGATGTACACTTCCTGTGTTTTGACGTCCCAACAATTCAGCCATTAGCAAGTACCGTTCAAACATAGCTCGTATATCATTTTTCTGGTTCACTAGATTTTCGACATATTGAAAATATGGATTCCGTTTTTCATTTGCATGGTGCGGCATTCTAGCAGCGTCATTCACTCGAGTGCACTTTTGATAGCATTAACTGATCTTTCATCCTAATTATGTTGCGAAAAGGTTACCGTCGATTCAACCCGAATAGCAGGTCGAAAAAAACTGAGTCTTTTGTGAAGAAATATTATGCTCATTAGTGCAAAATCGTCACTAGAGGATACAAAAGAGTGATGATGATAATTTAGTCGTATATCATGCTTTATACATATATACTGCTTTTATACATATATACTGCTTTTGCTTTCAAGTTCGCCGAGTAGATTATTTGTTTTTCCAACTCCGCTTATAGCCTGTGTGGAACAGTATACGGGCACGATTATACCGAGAGTATGCTACCATTTACTACGGGAAACAAAAAACGTGGGAGATGACAGTCAGAAACATAGTTGAAATAGCCATCTAGCATGCTGATCAACAGCTAGAATTATGGGAACTCTTTTGAGTTTGAGTCAAACCTGCTCTTCTCCCCTGTGGGGAAGGCCGTGCATCCATTATTGCGATCATTGTTATTTGCTGATAGATTAATTAGACAAAAGTTCTTACCATCCAAGCAAATTCTCGCAGTCGCTGCACAATCACGTCTGCTTTTTGTACAAGTTCATTATTTCCTGCCTAAATATAATACTTGATCCTTCTTTGGAAATTTAATGCAAATGTTCAAACTTCTTCAATAACTCAAGAAATCACGGTTTCACTCTCAATTCATAGATCCAAACAAAAAAAATTCAAACATATCGCAACTTCACATTAGTGTGCTTGAACAATTTAAGAAACTTGTACATTCAATAACTCGATAGCTTCTCATCTACTAGCTTTGGTATAGTTAGAATAACTAGGTGCTTCTTTTTGATAAGCATATCAGACGATGTTGATAATAGTGCTCATTGAATGCAATACTAATACACCACAAAAATGATACAATGACGGACGTTTTGGCTGTACCGCTTCCTTCATCGCCTGGAAAATCAAAATATTTGCTGCTCACTCAGTCAAATACTTTTAGACATCCAGTGAAAAAAACGCATTAAACAAATTTTTGAATTGTAGAGAGCTTCTAGTAACTCTTCATCGCATGGATGTTGAGATTAAAAAAAACCAGCCAAGGTTACCATAGTATATGGCTAAGTGGATTGCTAACCAATCCAAAAAAAAAAAACGTTCAAACGATGCGTGCTTCAGAAAGAAGCTTTTTACAACGCCAATCAAAAAATTTCTCATCACGGTCCTTCTGCCAGGGTGATAAAAGTATTAGACTGAGTGGATTGCAAATCAGATTATCTTTTTGAGCTCCAAAGAAGGTGAAACCACCAAAACGTCAACCATAATTTTTTTTGTACTATATTTCTACAGTATACAAAAAATACTACGATCGCAAACTTGGATCTGCTTATCAAGAACAACACTGACTTAAACATTTGCTCTTGATTGACTAAATACAACACCACCAAAAAGCTGATCCCTGAATTTTAGTTTATTTGATCCTTGGTGAATCTTGTGTTATCGTTTTAAGAAGCCAAAAATAACTTTACTAGTGAGTTCAATGACGCAGAAGTAACATTTTCCGACGACTTAATTGTTTCGTTCTTGCTATTCTTTTTATCAGCCGCTGCTTCCTTCGCTGTAAAACTCGATTTTTACTCGACAAATATCCATATGATTTTGCCAGAACCGTTTAAGGTGTTTCAACCTGTGAAAATCTTATGATAACACTAATTAGACAATATTGGGAAAATGTTACCAAATTATTTGTTACTTAATAAATGGTATCACTGTAGAATTGGTTAAAATGAAAACAAACATTTGCAAATTTCAGAAATTTCGGCGTGAGGTGATTTGCTTGTCTCCATTGAATTCTGTTTGGAGCTGTCGTGCTTCTGTGGTGTTCCACTCTAAATATACTACGCTGAAAGACTGTTGTTTTTTCTATTTTATTCTGTGCTCTTATTCAATTAACAATGATGAATAGGACAAAAGGAGCATATATAATTCAACGAAATGTTTTGCATCTTGTCGCTTCATGTCCGTTCTGGATCTCGTTCTTGTCCTAGGTGAGAATGAAGTTAGAGGCACTAGTGGAGGAGATTAAGGTAAGATCCAGATGTTTAGTAACACACATGCACCATGCGCGTTTTGGCTCCTACGAAGATTGCGCTGTTTAGTTCCGTAGGAATGGAACGAACATTTCACCAAAGACCTCTTGTGTGTTGGTGAGACATGACTGTTTGTTCAGAATTTTTGCAACGTTGATCACGCGCCCTTAACGTGTGCCGAAATCACTTACGATGATGGGCTGCTTTTGTGGGAAAGATGTAACCGGGGAAAGATGTAATTGCGTTTCTCTGCAAAACGGCGATGTAATGGAGGTCTCCACGAATTCACTCATAGCTCAGAGCGCTAGTCTAGAAAACAGTTCCTTTTCCTTACTCATTGTGCGGATAATGCATACCTGCAACCGATATCTGAAGAAGATCATTCACCGTGAGCGCATCATCATCTTCGACAACTGTCGAAACTCGAATAAATTTTGAAATCACAGCTACCGCATATGCAGATCATCAAATCTGCTTGAGTCTCTTCCAAATCCGAACCACTGTGGTGTTTGCAAGGTGAATTGGGAAATTGTAAAGCAGAAATAAATTTTCAAAACAAAAAGATGACGTGGAAGTGCTGCATAGGTTTCAACTTAGTAGTGTAACAGAGTCAACTCACAGAAAGCGACTTCTTGGAGATGCCACAGAGAAGGCTTCACCACGAACCAGGGAAACAGATTCAGAGTCGTGGGCAAGTGTCCTAAGCGTAGTTGCGATTATGTTTGTAATATATTCGCAGTGACAAAGCAGCGACAAGAAGAATTCAGTGGCAAAGAATACCACGAGCAAGATTTCAATCCACTTTGTCACGAAGTATTGTTGTTTTCTTAAGTGGTACAGAGCCTAACCTCTTCGTAGTAATGATGATGGACAAAATTATTGATTATCGATATACATAGCACAATATTGCAAGCGATGATATCCCGCAATTGATATAGAGAATAGTGAAAATGTTTGAGTTGAAAAAATTACTTGAAAAGTGAGTGTCATGGTAAACAGAGGATTTTTGAATCGCCTTTTATTAATGAATTCAAATCGCAATCAAAAAAATTAAGTACACTCGCTCAGATTCCCGAGATTTAAGCTACCGAATAGATCTTAAAATGTATACGAAGAATGTAAAATATGTTTTTTTTAATATGGGTGAGGATAGAGCAAAAATGTCAACTTGTCAAAAAAGATGTAGCACAATGCAAAATTCCATGTAAGGCGGGTAGATGTTGATCGGTATTGATATTCAGGGCAAACTGCTCATGATTAGTGTTTATTGTTAAAATGTTGATTGCTGACTAAATTCTCTGAACAAAAGTTCAACAATATCAATGTAGGATTTGAAATCTGTGTCAGGGAACATAGCATTTCTCTAAAGAAGTACACTACAAACTGATGATTGTATCATTTCTAAAGGATTATTTCTACTGCGTACCAAAAATCATCCTACATAAGCTTCCTGGAAAAGTCATAGATTCAAGTGAACGTGATATTAAATTATACTTTTACATCGTCAAAAATTAAGGAGTGAGGTGGAGATGCGTTGTTTCCTCATTAGAATGACCTTCGTATCGAAAAGTGAGAACTTTAGGACATGTGGGAGTTCTTTTCACTAAAAAGACTTTTACAAAGGGTTCTTAGTAACATATCATTTTGTCTGCAACGGACATATTTTGCTATACAAGTACCACTACCTCCACTGCGAAGCAAGCGACAGGCTAGTTACTTAGGGTGTGAAACGTGATCTTAAGTCCTTTGCTAGACTGCAATAAAGAACCAATTCAAAAATTCAAATTAAAATTCAAAATTTGCACTTTTTGAACTTTTGAATTATCATCAAAACTCTACTGTAAAGCTAAGTTCAAACGATAGCGAAGCACGCAAAGTACTCGGAAGGCGAAACGTAACTTCTGTTAGTCGTCACTGCACCGCAGTAAACAGCTGCAATTAAAAATCAATTCATTATCCAAGTTTACATTTAGCATTAATATTTTTCAAGCTATTGATTTACTACCAAAACTTCGGTGAAAAGATTTTGTTCCGTAAAAAAGCCAGGAGATCACGAGTGCAAACTACACTATTCACTCTGAAAAAAAAGTAATTTTCTCTTTGTAGCTACAGCGCACTACATAAACCTTTTCAAAAATCAAGCATGTAATCAAAACGACAGCTTTTTCAGCTATTGAATAACTACTAAATGTCCACTGGAAAGTCTGTGCTCGACGAGAAAACTACGAAATTGCGCGCGTACCACTCATGGTGCCACAAATGGTATATGTGGTCTCAAAATTATGAAATTAGTGCTTTGCAGCCTCTCTTATCTGCCGTAAAAAACTAATGTCATACACTCTTTGACAACACATAAGTTCAACTTTGTTGTTGAGTGGACGACGTCTACTTGTCCTGTGATCGCTGCGACACACAACGATGTCACGCCGGCTACTCCGGCAGTTCTAAGCAGCCTCGCCTGCGTTATTGTGATTTGAGGATCTATAAATAGGTTCTATCTTAGTTTTGGAGTAATTCCTGCCCCTCTGTCAATCCACTTTGCTCCATGTTTTACTGTAATTTGCCAATGCTTTTGGTGCATACATGTTTCTCGCATGTGAGGGGAAAAAATTTGTCTACAACAAATTTGTACAACTTATACATAAATCTGAGTTTACTCTGCGATTTCGAAATCCTCTCATTTCAAACAATGATTATAAGTCATCATAGCGACTGTTAAATAGAAAACAATGAATTGCTTGTGAAAAATGCTATTGCACATTGCATTCGATGTCTCATAAAGGCGTCCATTCTCTTCGTCACGAACACTCTTCAGTAGAGAATGCGAAGTTATTGATGAGCCATGGACGACATCTGCCAGAGCTTATAATTGATTAAGCTACCGATCGATTACAAAAAGTTCAGGGAAAAATTCTCTACACTAAAATGACCAGCCGGAAGGAACATGACGTCTACAAATCTCATACTAACCGCTCTCGCAACTCGTTACGACACAGGTGTCGCCTATCACGAGAGTGTTGAGAAGCGTTTAACCCAGCAGACTACCGATGGCTGCGACCCTATGGTAGTTTCGAAAAATTCTCTTTACTCGCTTGAATAGTCATCCGATTTCTGTATTAGTTTGAAGGGAATAGGGAAATATGGGAAAGATGAACTCAAATTCCAACTGATCAGTTTCTTTTTGTGAAAAAACGAAAGAGGTCGGAAGGACGATTAGCTAGCTATCTATCGTTTTTTACAGAATTTGCCTCCTCAAATCAAAAGGAATCTTAGAACTTTTATTTAATAGAGTAGTTTAAACAGCTTTACTTATATCATAAAAAAATGATTCGGATAAAAGAACTTCAAATGTTGGCTGCATGTAGACTACAGCATTGCAACAAGAATCGTTTGGAACTAATGGTTATTATTCATTTTCAAATAGCAAAATTCACAGGCAGCATCAATTGTCTAGCTCCAGACACCTAGCCATAGTGCAAATGTTTTGACAAACGCATGAGAACGAGAAATCCTTAGAAATATAGGTAAGGTGTCTGGCTCGTGCATTAACGTTTCATCTTTGTTACGGAGATTATTTGCGTAATTTCACTACAATACAAAAAATGACAGTTTCTCTATCAAACTACCTTTTATTTAACTGCAATATATATAGGCAATATTTTGCCATGTTCATGACTTACACGAGGTTGACACTAACCTTTATTTAGGTTAACGTCTCTTTCTTCTTCGCTTTTTTCAGAGCTAGAATAATGCGAGTCAAGTGTCATCAACCGGTCGTTTTATCTATGTGTGCTATCATGATCGAATCGAGTTGAATGAATTGAAGTGAAGCACGACTTGAATAAAGATTCTGAGAAGGCGAACGCACCAGAACCATGTTCACAAAGTGGTATGATTCTCGTGTAAGTGCATGAATAAAATTTTGTCAATAACAGTTTAGTGCTAGACAAACTGTTCCATACAAAAACTCACTCAGAACTCGGTTTTGTCTTTCGTGCAGAAGTCATGCGGACACTCCTACCACTTTTTGCTTTCTACAATTTGAAGATCTTAGATTCAAACTAACTATGAAATTTTTATAATGTGCTAAAATAGAAGTTGGCAAAGCTAGCTCTTCAATATCAGCAAATCCACAAAATTAGCGGATTCGATCCGACACACTCGGGATATATGGCTTAGTAAAAGAGAGACATTAAGCAAAAATTATAGAATAGAAAAAGACCCATCACCACTTACCCATACCTTCCTCGCATTCGCTTCTGGAGGTCCTTGTTGGTCTAAGGGCATGGTAGAAATGAATCTGACCAGTTTAGTGAAGTTTTAAAATTGATAGATTTCTCCACTATCACTAATCGTTATCCGACGAAAACATTCAGCGTTTTGCCCAAATCCATTCATAGATGCTTCATTTTGAGTGTCTCTTGACTTTCTTTGTGAACACTAGCGAGTAGCATAGAGGTTAGAACTACCCCCAATACAAAGTGATCTTTGGTCCAATTTCCAGTTTTAGTTCATAAATTTTCATCTCTTCAGAGTTTTACTTGATCGCCGTAAGTAATTTCATAGGTCTGGCGTGCAAACAATCACCTTTAACGATGATATCTGATGAAGTCGAATGTATTGGGCATTACTCAGAAATTTTATCAACACCGTATGCATTTATAAGGGAGGAATGCTATTACCGCTCGGTTTATTCTTGCACAAAGTTACTATGTACACGGCAAATTTTGTTTCCAGTTTATATGAGGGCTTTGGTATTCTCAAATCAACGAAACTTTCACGCAGAACCAAAGCTGCTCAGCATTTTGAAGATCTATATATTAGAAACAGGTTCTCACAGATAAATCGAATGCACATCCCCATATTTCGTAATTCTTTCTGCGATCGTTCACTACTACTGTTCCAATTTCAGCGATTTCGCGCCATGCAAGTACCTGCCATAAAATTTTTTTGACGACAGCAGGAAGGTCAACAGTAGCATGCGCAGCACTGAGCTCGTATTTTGTCTAACTCTATTCACACACAATAATGATGGATGATGGGAAATTTTTGACGTCAGACAGGGATCGAATCCGCATTTCACCCGCTTGAAAAATGGATAGCTCCTGATCAAAGATACCGTCGGTTTGGGGACTGTCAATGTCTCCTCCAAACAGTTCTAATATCACCTATTTCCATGTACGATAAGATTTTAATATTCTACGACAAGTGGTTGAAATATGTTAAGTGGTTGCGCTACGATGAAGCTCTTTAGCATGTTTCAATAGAGAACTAACCAAAAAAGAAGGTCAGTTGATCGCCTGGTGATTTGCTTCTGTTCATTCTATTCCAGTGCGCTAAATGCAGGTGGGTTTATCACTAAATAAAAGTATGCTCAATAAAGAGGAAATACGACAAAAATTCCAGCGCGCTCACACTGGATAGGGAACAAGATTCAACTCTTTTTTTTACAATGCCTGCCGACCACATATCTTAAAGAGCGACATAGCAAAAGTGAAACAAGGAGAACTACAAAACTTTGTCTCATCCACCATACTTCTCGGAATTTGGACTAATGAAGTTTATTCGAAGTTAAGATATGCCAGTTTGAAGATATGTGCTGACATTCTGCTTTGGTTTTCTAGCAAATTGTCGGCTCTATCCCTCTCTCAACGCTCCCTTGTATTCTGAGACGGCTATTCCTAAGATATTAAAGGAGAATAGCCTCGGCCAGCATTGTGTTATACTCATAAAGAAGACAAAATTCACAAGCTGCAGCTGAAACAACCCATAAAATGCTCGAAGACCTTTTGTGGAGGATGAATGCAAGGAAGCGAATGCAAGAAATGCTGGGATACGCAAGATAATCATGTTTGAGCCATGTGCGAAAAGTTATTTCCATTTTGACCAAAAAAATTTAGTGCGAGCTGAGTTTAACAAGTATACTTTAAACGCGACTAGTACTATCTCCTGAAGTGCATTATACTCAATAAATTTCGAGAATGCCGGTTAAAGTACAAAAGTAACTATTCATACAAAATTTTTGTGAGCCTCACTCATTATCTGCTTGAATATATAAAGGATAAGGATAAGGGATAAAGCTCTCGGCGTTGATCAATCCCTGAGGGATGCGCCATGCATTCGACTTCAATTTTTAACTTCGTTTGAGGTGATTGAATGCACATCTGGCCTTTACAATGACTCGCGGTGGCCTCCCGCTGAACCGAGTCAGTGCTGCTTATCCTCCCAGACAAGCCTGAGACCTGCCTGGTACCAGTTTACCGACCCCGGAGGGATGGATGGTCTGGTGAGCCATGAGCGCGAGATCGAACCACTGACCTCGTGTGCGACGCAGGGCACCTCTAACCACTGCGCCACATGCGCTCTTGCTTGAATATATACGCTATAATATATTACTATCAATGAAAACAGACACAAGTGGCTTATATAAGGACAATTTTTAATAGCATTCATCATTGTCGGCTCTTCTTCCTTCGCAAATATCTATGTCCACGACCATAACAAATGCGAGGTTCGTTGCATTCTTCTCTTGTTGCCGATAATTGCTCATTTTTCAACTTTATGCACGGTGAGAAAACTTTTGTGCTTTGAAGCTATGTCATTCATCTTTGAATCACCGCTCATTTTCTGTTTATTCGCTAATGAGTGATGAATTTTGAAGCAGTTGGAAAAGTCAAGTTAGAAAAGGCATTAAGCGCTCGTCAGTGAATATTTTCGGAGGAAACAATGAAACTTGGAGTGGCTCTCATCTATGCCGATTTACATTGATCTGATTATGAATACGAGATTTCTTCAGAAGCTCTGTGCTGTGTAATATATCTATAGCATTGTGCCTTTGAGAAGCTAACTCAGCTAAGACATATTTTGATACCCAAACTGTTAAGCCTATGACGCCACCTATGTTGTCATATGAGCAATCAACAAGTTTTTAGATAGATGCGCCAGCATTTCTTCAGCGTCACTATCCAGGATATCGCATGTGATCAAGGCAGAGATGGCATTGAGTTAATCATCCGAGTAGCACGAAACTGCTGAGGTTGCCTGAGTGATCCCGAAATGAAAGATAGTTGCGAAAAGCCGCAAGAGCCGTGAATCAACATCATCAAAAGTGAGAACCATTGGTTTCCTGCTAGTGTTTTTCTTCAAACGCCATTCATGATAATTTCACATTTAAGCAAAAATCGGTCCTATCAAATGATTTTCCCGTGCAATTCATACCTCGTCCTTAACTTCGACATAAACAGACTTTAACTGTCAGAATCTTACTTCACATCTCTCAACTCACAAAAGTTTCTAATGCGTGCTTTCATGGATAAGTGTCCTGCGACATCTCGCAAGTGCAGGTGTCTACCCAATCTCTCCGTCCATGGTTGGTCTTCATTCATTCTTTGCCTTCGTTTCAAAAGAGTAGTCGCGTATAAATGAAAACCTTTGCAGGCTGCTTATTTGCATGGTTTACATGGTTCGATGTGACATCATAGCCAGTCAAGGAAATCAATGTTGGCGAAGCCAAATCTTCAACCTAGGACGCGATTGCAAGAGTGGTGAAGCTATCGGCCAGTTTATCAACAGTGTTGGGAGACTTTGTTGCGCGTTTCAACGATCGAGATAAAATAAAACTTATTCCGGCTATTGACTTGGTGGGTAATTTTGCGGTTGTCGAAATGGTAGGTTTCATATTACCTATCTTATGTAGGACTTCCTTTTACTGATTTCCGCTAGAATCTGTTAAAACATTACCGCACAGTTCAGTGCACGCTCCCGGAAAGAGTGAGGTCTGGGTTCAAATCCCGGCTAACGCGAATGTTTTTGCACGCCACTCTCGTTATTGGGTTCATTACCGGATAGTTCGCCGACTCATTCATCGATGTTAATATTGATCCGTTAAGGACCTGGGTTCTTCCACAATATTCACAAGTTTTACAAAGTCCGCTCTCATTTCCGAAACAAGGAAAATGCATAACGGTTTCGCATGAGGTCATGTGAGTTCCTAATTTGTTTCTATAATGTACAAGAACAGCAGAGCTACGATTCTTCGAACAGAATTCGCTTATATAGGTGTTCGACCAGAAGGGCAGTAAGATAAGATTTACCTCTTGTGTTAAACTTTGGTTAGAATCGGAGAGAAGGTGTCACTCTCAAGGGTGAGACTACAGTCATCTCAACAATTGTAAAGAGAATAACCATTTAAACTCTCTAGTCATTCCAAAGAAAGTTCCATCTTCATAGCTTTTGCATAAGCTAATAAACTCTTTATACTTCTCATTACGCATTTTGGTTTTTTGAGTTACAGCGCAGACAGTTCCACGATTCTGAGAAGCACTGCAGAAATGAAGGATTTGAGCTGCATTTGCTTGAAGGAATTGGAGTAATGTGTCAATAACGAGAGTTTAAATGCAAACGTCTTTGTTCGCATGGTTACCGTGCAAGATGTGATCACCTATGTCACCTGTCGTTCCGTTGATCGTCAAGTGATTCTAGCGGGTACCAGCAGCACTTCCATTTTTCCGCATAGCATGCAAGAGTAGCCCAGTGGGTCCTCCTCGTTTTAGGGATTCGCTGAGCATCATATCTTTCTTCTATGTCTTTCGTAAAAAAATCGGACCATCTGACGATGGTCTTTCTGTAGAACGCTTGATATTCCGAGGAGTCATTCGGTGACGGCTCTCATCCATCGGTTGCCGTTGAAGCGCATCACGTGTACGGCCCACCTTATTTTCGATATCCTGGCGCGTAGAACGGCGTCTTTGATCTTCGATCTTCGACGCAGGACGGAACTTCGGATCCCTTATCTCAATTGCGAGATACGGGATACTTCTGGCTTTGATTTTTCGACTGCGCGTTCAACAACGCTAAGTGATCTTTCTTACGTAGCGACCAGGTTTCTTCTGCATACGTTAGGGCAGGGTTCGTTCCGCTTGGCTGATGTTTGGTGTTATGAGGACGATATCATCAGCAAAGCAAAGATGGTCAATCTTGCTGATCAACCGTCAATTTTCACTCCCATATCGTATCATTCTAATGTTCGCATGACGTTTCCGAGGGTGGCACTGAATAATTTTGGCGAAATTGTATCGCCTTGGCAATCCCCTCCTCTTACGTCGATGGTGATGTGTTGTGGAAAGGAGTTATTTTGGTCGTAAATACTTTATATAGCTTACGAAAGATCAATGTGCACCGAGAGGAGACGCCCTGGTTTTTCAGAACCTCTATGACCGCTCTGTTTCCACTCAATTAGAGGCTTTCCTTAAGGCCATGAAAATGCGACAGAGCGGTACTTTGTACTCTCGTGAAACTTCAATTAGTGTTGTAATAGTGTGGATGTGCTCTATCGTACTAAATCCTTTTCGGAACACTGATTGTTCGCATGGTTGTCCTTCGTTTAATGTTCTGTCATTCCTGTTTAGGATGACTCGAGTGAAAAGTTTATAGAGAACACACAGCGAGCAGATTGGGTGATTATTGCCTTTATCATAAAGGTCTCCATTTTTGAACAACAACATGATCTTGCTGGTTTTCCAATGAATAGGAACCTTGCATTCTGACAGGTAGCGAGTGAATAGCTGAGCCAGGGTGTTGATTAGAAACCTTCTGGAAGCGCCCTTCTGGAAGCTGTAAGTGTCCCGTCAGGGCATCGGAGTGCAATCATCCTGGTCTTATGATTGGCGAAGCCTCGCTGGGCTTTGCGAATGCTCTTACCAGCTTCTGCATCTTCTGCCGTGACTGCTGCTCGTCTCTCTTTGAAGTCTTCCCTTATCGCTTCTCTGCAGCGTTTCGCAAGTTCGGACGTAAGGTCTCGTTTGTCTGTAACTCGTGCGATTCCAAGTTGACTTGTCAGCTCGAGTGTCTGCGGACAAGCGTCTCTTCGTGACTTTAGGGCTCTCGGCTTTCACAGCGCTAACGTGAAGATATTCAACGAGGCGATCGTACTCTTCGTCGATGTTGTCGACAACGGTATCTTCTCAGGAGCCGACTAATGATTTGAACACATCCCAGTTCATGGTAGTTCTGGGGCTTCGTTTTTGAATTTAGCGGCTTTCTCTCCCTTCCACGAAAAACGGAATGTTGCGCGAAGGAAGCGACGGCCTGATCCTGTGTAGAACTTAGGAACTCGGCGAGATCACTCGGAGAAAACCTTCGATTTGCTAAGATGTGGTCTATCTCGTTATGGTACTTTCCATCGGGAGATTCTCACTTCTACCGTTTAGTGTGAGGCTTTTGGAATTGTGAGTTACCATGGATGGTTTGGGTCGTCATGACAAACTCAGGTAGCCTCACACCCTGTTCATTCCATTGTAGTCCGTGAGTTCTATTGTAACGTTCCTCGGACGTTTTAATAGGTCCAGTTTCCGCGTTAGAATCTCAAGCAATGATCTTGAAGAACGTATGGTCTAATTCGAGGATTTTTTTGAGGTCCATATAGAACGTTTCGACTTCGTCTTCGTCATAGCTTGATGTTGGTGCGTAAGCAACGAAGATGGTAACGGCATTGAACCACATTCTTTCAACCGCAATACTTCGATATGGGTTGTTAGTTGTTCAAATGAATCGATGTTCTCGGTCAAATTCGATTTGACGAGGACGCCAACGCCGCCGACACATCTGCTATCGCATGTTCCAAGGAACTGTTCTTCTCCGGTGTCATAAACAGCGTGAAAAGGATGGCGCCTTCTCGTCTCAGCCAGACCAACGACGTCGTATCTTATCCTTCTTGCTTGAATCAATAGATCTTTTACAGCGGATTCTTGAGCAAGGGTTCTTGCATTTTAGGTACAGATCGTCGTTTTAGTCTGTTTCAATCTTGGCAATCTACCTTGGCCCTGAGATTTAGCAGCCTCTCCGCACTCGTCCTACCTGGCGCTGCTGTACCAGGGGCTCTTCCAAGGTCACGGAAATAAGGCCCATTTTTATTGTTGTTTCGAGCGTTATTGTACCCAACGTATAGCTTGCTAGGCTCTAAACGTGGGGGCTGGGTACTCACGAGTAGTATGCCAGTCTCCCTGGGAGGAACGGGAAGAGCTTCCTCGTTGAAGGCGACTCCTAACCGCCTCCCATGTACTCTCCAGCCGCTAGATTGCAGGCTTTTGGCCGACTTGACTCATAGAAATACAGTTTTGTCACATCGGCGCTGCATAATCATGGAGCTCATCCTCTGAATCCACTTGTATCTCTGGGATGCACACGGTCGCTTTTGCTTCGTATTGAGTTCACCTATACACCACCTGGGAAGGCGCCACGTGCTCTCGCGACTAACCGGGTGGGATCCCTCAAAAAGGGGTGTCCGTGGAAGATGTGATACATGATATGAATCCTGTGTTATTGATGTGTCAACTCTGTTCACCTTACCAGAAGCGAAATTTGCTTGGTATCACCTTGACACAGTTTGAAAACAAGGGTTCGGTAACAAAGTTCGTAGAGAACATAAGCTTCATACCACTCAGTCACAAATCAGCAACTATATCGTAAGCGGCTGGATTCAGAGCGTCGCTCCAGTTTCTAACCTGGCATCAATTTACACCTTTCCTTGATTCCTTACCTTTAGACGACGACAAATGAAAAAACGATCCCTTTCGATGGACAAAGACTTCCAATTCTACTTCTAGTAATCTTCAAAAAAGTCTTTTATGACGCTTCAACGAAACGAAAACATTGGTGTTTCACACGCGCTTATTGCTCGTAAGTCAGTGCACTTTCTTCGAACTACTAGTAATAAATCGATAGCGCAAGATTTAACGATTCCATTGCTGTGCTAATTTTCGGGAAAGAACGTTTCTCTGAAGTGTAGTAGAGAAGATAAGATTGAGTGCCTATAAGCGGCTCTTGCTTATTGGCCAATTCACGGACCGGAAGGAAGTATGCAGGGGCTGCCTGGACTTCAACACGGTGATCGATCAATGGCGCCTAAGGGGCTGACATATGAAGTGCAATTTTTGTTATTCAATTAGGAATTATTTCTCCGCTTCTAAAGGAACGCTAGGTGAGAAGTATGACTTCGATGCTACAAGATTTCCTCTACACGTTCATGTGCTTTTCGTGCTTCTGGCAAATTATGCGCGTGATAAAAATTAGGCGCGAGGCGGGTGTAAGACATAATTCTTTCTTAGATCTTGCAGCGTTATAAAAGGGTTTTAGAAAAAAAAACGGCCAAGTAGCGCAGCAGACAGAGATTTCAGCTTTCGAATGATTTCTAACAGTATTGTAGAGAGTTTTTGTGCAGCTAAAGTGGTCATTTCTATTCATTTGTTCCATCGAACAGAAAAGAACCCTCTACTTGCTCAGGGAAGGATTTTTTTTCACTTTACTTACTGGGATACCTGGGCTGACAGTTTTCATTGGCAGTGCGCGCCCCAGCATAGCTTCCATTCGTTTCTCTCGCGCAGCTTCCGTCCGTGGTGTCCTGATGATCTGCTTCGAGCACGGTGACACACGCGAGGTCCATTCGGTGATTCGGAACTCGCTGCCATCCTCGAAAGCTGATGGTTGACGTTGGCCACAGCAACGTTCGTCCGTCGTTTGGGCAGTCTTCCGAGAGCGCCCTTGTATTCTCCTGAAATCCACTCCCGTGCTCTCTTGGCCTATATCTCATCTGAGCTTTTTATACTCGGTATTCGCTGAGCAAGACAAAATAAGCTGGAGAGGTTTAATACACATGTTGATAGGAGGTCAAAGAACTCGATGTTCACCGCCTTCGCATTACCTTGCAGCATTGGCGCCCCACTGTCAATCAATGTTGCTCCGTTTCAGAATTTGAACCTCATCGTTTTATGATCTGCAAGAGTTCTCTATTTTGCTGCCTTATATCATCGTTATGACCATTCTTTCCCATTTTATACGAATTGACTATTTGCAAGAAATTGTTGAAGAAAGGGGTCGAACTCGAGCCCTGGCTTGTGACTCTCGCTTTTGCGGTATACTGCATCACCAACCACTGCGCCACTTTGCCCATTATCTTCTTCGATGTTTTAACTATCTAGGCAAAAATGCTGAGTGATTTGCAAAATATGGGGCCTCAGAGGAGAGTTGAACCCGTCTTTCACTCTTTCCTGATATGCCCTTTCGATGATTTTTCAAATTTTTGGCGCCTTGTTTAACTCTTCGGGATATCTCCTGGAGGCTTAGCCATTTCAGATAGTCAGATTGCTAGTGGAAAGGAGGGAGGGGGTAGGGGTTATTTGCTTTAGCGGGACGAATCTCCAGTTTTCTTATGTCTTAGTTTCCTTACTTCTGTCCTAAGTGAATGCTAATACATCGATATTTTATATGTGATGAGGAAAAATTCTCCTTATAACCGCTTTCTCGCAGTACTCTGATGTTACAACTATATGTTCGATAATGCTCGGTGACATGGAAAACTTTAAGTCGTGGCCGGTAATCGAACCCGCTGTCACGCTTTCCGCTGGCGCTGCTAGCCAATTGCACCATCGAGGCTAGATACTGTGTTTTTCTTTATAGAAAATGAGTCAGCAATTCGACGAAGCTGAGTGCTCTTCGTATTCGAAATACGTCGATGAATGCCTTGAGAGAGGACCATCAGCAATGGGATTTCTGCTCACAAAGGTTCTTTTTTTTCGTTTCCCTTTTCTAAATCTTGTAAAACTTCTTTCTTCTTGTTCTGATACTTGGAAAACTAATACGAAACGCGTTGTAGCGTAGAAAGAGTGGAGTGCGAAACGAGCGTTGGTGGTGCAACGGTTAGAGCACATATTCCCGGAAAGAGTAGGATCTGGGTTCAAATCCTGGCTGACCCAAGCGTTTTTGCACACCACTCTACATCATCATTGGGTCTATAGTAGCGTCATAACACCGCAAGGCGGTCAAATAAAATGATTCCTTAATATTCTCTTATTTTTTACAATCTTTCTCGTATTTCTCCTCCTGTCACCTCTTTTGTCCGCTCTTCCATTCTAATATTTTCTTTTAGATTTCTTGGAGAACTCAGGTTTTCGAGTGAGAAATCGTTTCAGGTTGATCGTGGGGTCTTGGATCCCGTCGAGAGGTTCCCATGCTTCCTGATTGATTGCTGCTTAGCTTATTGCCTTCGTGAAAGCGAAACGAACGGCTCATTCTCCGAGAATGCCATTCTCCACTCGACTCTGATCAAAAGAATTCTAACAATTCTTCAGTAAGTGATTGTCTTTGAACCTTGATTTAACCCTTTCTAGACGGCGTGTAATTGTTTCGGTACATGAGTTCCTGGAAGCCCTTCTCACTGAAGGAAAGCTTTTTCCTTAGACTTCTGGTAATTGTTCGAAAGCTTGAATCACGATGATTTCATTAATGTGTACCGTTTTCAAAAAGCCTCTCTTAATGCGTTGTTACAGCGAACTCAATTTCATGTTTCACACTCGATTTGCTCGTTTTCTTCTTTGGGGTCTGTGGGTGTTTTTTCTTTCGACTTTTGTAGTCATTCGATAGCTAAAATTTCGACGATTCTTAGGCTGGTTTTCCTTCGCCAATAATGTTTACATAGAACGCTGTGAGAACAGAGGAAATATCACTTTCCACATTTGGAGTTTTCTTTGTACAGAATAGCTGTGTATGCATGAAAGGCATATGACCATCAAGAAAGAATTATGAAGCATCATAGTGACACAAAAACCTGGATTTTTTATACCTTTTTTTCGAGTGCTTTGTTTAGACCACGCTCAAATTTCAAGAGATTCTTTCATTATTAATTGAGCCAACTTGTCATGTGGTCTGGTAAGGGCTCTTGTACAGCCCGATACACGTGTTTCGTCCTTACAGACTCGTCAGTCGGGCAGAACCCGTCGTCTTTCGATATTTTTATAGTCAGTTCTCTCGGGAGCCCTACTCTACCTACAAAGAGTTATCGTAAACAAACGTTTTACACTCTATGTCAAGCGAAAAATCTATGTCACGAAACACGTGTATCGGGCTGTACAAGAGCCCTTATGTAACTGCATGACAAGTGGGCTCAAATAATAATGAAAGGACCTGGATTTTTGGTTAAAATGGAGAAAAAATCCCTAATTTGACAACGAAAGTCGCGCGCCGCTTGCGAATTGCGATATGCGGTCGCGATCGATCAACTGCCGTCCTGGTAGGGTTAGTGAGAACTTCGCAGTTGGAGGATATGTTCAATGAAGTTCAATTCCTTCGGAGGGTTTTTCGCGTGTTCATTTTTTTCTTGAGGAAAAGTTTTTTCTTTGTATTTCCGTTCTCTAAAATTGTCCTCTTTTCAGAGATTTTTCGTTCTCATTGACAATTGAGAGCCAACGCGATGTGATCAGTTACATTTTTCGATCATGGAATTCCTCGATTGAAGTCGTTTGTCATGAAGCTGTTGACATTTTCTTCATGCTTCTATCTAATCATTGTTTAGTCTGCTCAACGTGTAAGGCCAGGTATTCACTTTTTTATCGATCCGTAAAGTCAATTCAATCAGTTTTCCGCCCTATTGATTGTTATTGATCTAATGTTGAGATATTGTAAACACGGTTTATGCCTCCTATTGATCCTTCACCGTTTTTGAGCTTCTGAGGTAATCTTTGAGTTTGAAGTTCTTCAATAAGGCTTCCAGATTTGTTAAACTGAAGAGAAATTAGTTCTTTTTCATTGAAGATTTCATTGAATTTTGAAAAGTTGACGACGAAGTTCTGTTCAAAAGAGCCACAGAGTTCGCGGTAATCCATTTTGGTGCGCAGTACCTCCTGAAGTGATTGTGATTAGTCAGCAATTCTAATCGTACAGAAGTTCTCAAAAAGTTTATTTTGTTCTTTATGACGAGCTTTGTTGCAAATAATCAAGTAGGTAACTGTTGAGAGGGCAGCTTATCCTGGATCTGTCGGGATTTTACATCTACATTTCATAAGCTGTCGAAAGGGCGCGAAAATTGAGAAGACGTTTGTGAACGAAAATAAACCTCTTCAAAAAGGTGTGACATCCATATACTATCTTACTATCTCTTTAAGTGAGCGCATGTGGCGCATGGTTAGAGGTGCTTTGCGTCGCACACGAGGTCAATGGTTCGATCTTGCGCTTATGGCTCATCAAACCATCCATCCTTCCGGGGTCGGTAAATTGGTACCAGGCAGGTCTCAGACTTGTCTGGGAGGATAAACAGGGCTAAGTCGGTTCAGCATGAGGCCACCGCGAGACATTGTAAAGGCCAAAAATGCATTCAATCACCTCGAACGAAGTTAGAAATTGAAGTCGAATGCATGGCGCATCCCTCAGTGATTGATCAACGCCGAGAGCTTTATCCTTTATCCTTTTATCTCTTTAAGTGCTATGAAGTTTTCATACCGCAGCCATGCGTGAGCCATGGACTTTTGGGTTATAATTTTCACAGCAGCTCGTGCACAGTGTGTACATACACACATACGAGTGTATATATATATATTTATTTATATATATATATATATATATATATAGTATATATGTGCATGTGCATTTATATGCGAATGTACATACCTATGTGTATCTGCATATACATATGTGAATGTGTAAGTTTATATACCTATACAAGTACAACGGGCATCCAAATCCAGTGCTTTGCATGCAGACATCGCCCTTTACGTACAGATTTTAACACTTTTAGTGGGTGTTTCTACTTGTCTTGATCAGAACTAGTTCGAAGCAAGCTTTTGACATTTTGTTCCTTATTCTACTTCTCATAGTCGGAAGTTTCATTATTCCACGAACTAGGTGCGTAGCTTTTTTTCATCGCACACAGGAGGTATTTGAGATCCAGAAGCATGAGAGAGTGTGGAGGAGATCATGAAACATATTCAGTTAAAGAGAAATGTCGAAATTCTTGCAAATCGCGGAGAAAAACCGATTTATTTGATGAAAATCACTTTCATCCAGCGTGAAGACAGCGAAAGCTTTGTCACTTGATAACTTGCAACGAAGTTCGTTTCAGAAAGAAACAAAATGATTCCTCCTGAGGAGCATCGATGAACGTGTAAATAGCATGCAAATCATTCTGAACAGATCTCAGTCATTCCCCATGCTATCATAGCGAGAAACTTTCCGGGGGTGTCAAACTCAGGTTAAATTCGGAGGCGTTTCCTCGTAAGTGGCCACAAGCTTTTGATTGCACACACTTCGATAGCAGTGATGCTTTACCTGCGAAATGTTCTCGTCCTTAACGAGATTTTTCAGTAAGCAATCAAGTGGGAAATCACCAAAAAGGCATGTATCCACAAGCAACACATGCCATAGAATCTTTGTACCTTAAGCTACCGATTGATTACGTGAATTCCGGGAAAAATCTTTTGTACGTCTAGCCAGATCATCAAGGAATTTGTGGCACGCAGAGGCGTCATTGTGTTGATGTTCATTGCAGGAAAGGTTGCGAATGGTCGAACTCTTTGGCAAAGAAACTATTTGAAAATAACTCACCTTGTCGTTCGAGATACAAATGCTTAGTGGGTGTTTTTTGATAACTTTTATCTTCGGTTGTTCTTTTACGCTCATTAGCTTTCCCGATATCGCTGTTTAGCTAATTCTCTTTCAATCGTATTCCACATATATTGAACTCATCGATGAAAAACTAGTCGAGGAGCTCTATTCATTTATTGGTGATCCTGGACTATCAGTCGTGGTGAGTGTTGTTTGTCGAATAAGTTTGCTTTTCTTGTCGCAATTTCCCTAGCTCCTTCTTTACTGTTCCTTCAGTTTCGAACGATTTGTGGACCCCTCTGGTTCCACGTGACCCGTTTTCAGGTCACTGATCAAGCATAAAGATTTTGATAACAATTCGAAATATGACGGTATCGTAGGTATCTGGCTTACCCCTTGAAAAAAAATGCGGAGTTTTGAAGAAATCTTTGGCGTTGTTCCTGCTAACGATAAGGGACGGCAAAAATCCGAACCGCGCTGCTTGTCAGACGAAAAATCAGCGCGGTACCGAGAGTGTTAGAATAAATGGTATACGAGTGGAATCGGATGTAAACACCATCCAGTGAGAAGCGCTTTTGGGCTTTGGTAGATGGGATCTCGTTGCAATGTAATTTATTTCTTCTACTTTTCATCATCCTTGAAATTTTTCCCTGGTTTTGTAAACTTAAAGTCTCGTGGTCGTGGGGAAACATACAGCTTTGATTTTACTTCTTAGTGATCCTCAAATGTTTTTGTTAGTCTTCATGTACTTCATATGAGAAATTTGCAGTAAATTCTTTCTATTAGGAGAACATCCAATGAACACTACCGTTAGCGACTGGCTGCTGACAGCTGCAATGCTATAGATCGAAAAAAGGTTGGTAACAATGCGTAGACCTCGGTGGTGTAATGGTAGCACGCGCTCTTGATAAGGGTGAACACGGGTTCAATTTCCTGTGGAGTTCAAAGTTATGCATGTCTCTCAGCAATCTTGAATGTATAGTTATGATCAATAAATAATGTCCGTGCGATTTTCAAGATTAGCGAGCTACTCTTGATGGATATAGTGGAATTTCCGGGTCGATGGATCATTCATAATCAGCTCATATTATCGTGCTTATCCAATGAGTCAATCGCCACAAGTACTGCGATAAAGGTGAGAGCATCTCTGTGCTTCTCAAGTTGCCAGGTTTATCCTGGTACACTTTCAGGATCGTTTACTACCAAAGCTAGCCAAGAGCAAGGTACTGAAAAATGAATTTCTACCACAGTTGCTAGATTTTATGAATGGTATGTTGCGTTACGATTACTTATTAGATTGTAGATGTTACCAAGTTTTCTTAAGTTGGATACCTTGAGACTCCTGCTTTTAAGAGGAAATTTTTTTGAATGTTAAACTGAACTCTAACCTAATTTCTTCATGGCCCTTAGCTTCTCGACGGTGCTATGTTATTGTTGAACGTATGTGGCGCAGTGATGAAGTGCTCTGCCTCGCACATAAGGTCGATGGTTCGATCTCGCACTCATGGCGCACCAGCCGTCCATCCTTCCAAGGTCACTAAATTGGTGCTAGAGGGGTCTCAGACTTGTCTGGGAGGATAAGCAGCACTGACTCAATACAGCAGTAGGCTACCACGAGTCATTGTAAAGCCGGATATGCATTTAATCATACAAAGGGAGTTAAAAAATTGAAGGCGAATGTACGACGCATCTTGCAGTGATTGATTAACGCCGAAAGCTTTATCTTTTTAGCTTTTTATGTATTGTTGCGAGATCCTTCATATGGATTACTCAGCATAATTTAGACAATTACTTAGTCTTGACACATCAGTAGTTATTGAAGATGTGGTTGGTACCTTCTTCGTTATCACTTTATCTCTTCATTAATCCGTATTTCAGTTTATCAACTGTGCGGATCCCAGTATATAGCATTTGATTTGTCTCCCTGCTCTCGTAGCTTAATTGAAGTTTTGCCTTCTCCATAAACATCGCAGAATTATTGGTTGAGCGCAACCTCTTGCAATCTTGCGGATAGCCAGGCTGGAGAGTTCGTTATTGGTTGCCGGAGGTTCTTCGGCGATCAACCTTGCGTCGAGTATTTCCGAGCATCTTAAGCCATTCGTTCCCCCCGCTCAATTGGTAGTTTCCTACCTGTATATGTTGTTTGATTTGAACAATGTGCATTGAGCTCTTTTGTTGTTTTTGAGCGGCATAAAAAGTGGTGTAGTTTTGATATGAATCAATTCATCTTTACTTGATGTAAGATGAAGAGCAAAGCATGAAGCGTCCCTTAGGGATTGATTAACGCCAAGACCATTATCTTTTTATTTGACTGTTCTTAGTAATTGATTAGTTAGTACCCTTCTCGGCTTGAAGGACCTTGAAAATTTTTCTGGCCTACATCACAGTTGGACACTAAGGCTTTCCGCGATATGCTCAAGTGACGGTAAAAATTACGGAAAAACTGGTTCAGTATGAAAGCTTCCGTTTCCGGAGTCTTGAAGTACTCAAGAACTTTCAGACAGTCTGTTCTTAAAGGGCTTTTGTATAAAATACGCTAATTACTACTTCACGAGAACATTCCAGAGAATTGTATGAAAGTGCATTGTATCGAAGCAATACTATCTGTTTGCCGTTTTCTGATACTTTCGCACAAAAAATGCGATTCGTATAAGTACTGGAGTGATTATGTGCCATTGAGGACAATGCAGTATGCAGTTTTACATTTGGATGTACAGGTACGATAACAACCATCGATATAACCCGTTTATCGAATTGAGATTGCTGTGTGATTTCTTCTTGTAATGATTGAGTGAACGTTCTCGATTTGTGAAGTATACGATGGGTGAGTGTGTCGCAGTGGTTGGTGATGCGTTGCAGCGCACACGGTCGATGGCTCGACCTCGCGCCACAAGATTCACCAAGCCTTTCAGTTCTTCGTGGTGGGTGAACCGTTACCAGACTTCTTCGGGAGGACAGCAACGCCGACTTGATACAATGGTAGGCTACAGCGAGCCATTGTCAAGGCCAGATAAGCAATCAATTACCTCTGTGATGCTACGAATTGAACCGGATGCAGGGCGCATTTCTCAGAGGTAGATCGACGCCGAGGCTCTGTCTTTTCATGATAAAGCTGGATACCAACGCCGCGTTAATAAGTCAAATATAAATAATCATCCAGTGATCTGAGTCTGTAACGATCGAGTATGTAGAGGTGTGTATGTCATCTATATTGAAAGCTTAGGTTCGTCTTTCCGCTTGGATACTGCTCTCTGAACATCCTCAACGAACACATGGCTTTTCATCCAGTGACATTTTACTTATTCGAGTGTTTCTAATAAGTAACATGACCGAACAATCTCCAGCAATCCGTCTGAAAATCCTTGCAGGACTAAGAAAAGTAAGTGAATTTTTAATCTTTCTAGTTAGATCCCAACTATATTTGATAAGTTTATCGTGTTGCAGATCCTTTCTCGCATTGCAGAGTCAAGTGAACAAATTCTTAAAGGAAATGAGGAAGATTTAGGGCAAGTGGCAATGTATAATAGCTTTATAAGGTGGGAATGATGAACGTTGATCAAGCAAATTTTTTCATCATAGGCATGGTCTGATATGACGAAGTTCATGACAGTGTTCAAATTTTTGTTCGATAGACGAAATAATTGTCGTTCGGACCATTCCTGGTTATACCTATAATCTGCCACAGCTACAGTAATCATGACTTGTTGGAGTCTACTGAACCCTTTCGGTACCGCGTGATCCGTTTTCGTACCACTCATTGCCGGGCCGTGTCTCTCCTTACTTCGACTCACTGTAATGGATGTGCGTCCCAAAGCAAATCTGATTCTTATTTGGCAGACTTATTTGATTACTCTTAATTTTTTTACTACTAATTTGCTTACTCTTACAAAATCTACTGTTAGCAGTTTTACATCACTTTGGGAAAAATTTATCTTTATCAGCTGTAAATGATTCGTAATAACTTTTCGATACACAACAACAATATACATAAAAACTTTTAAAAGACGATTTACAATCTATAGTGGCATCGTAGATTATTTTTTATATTGATTGATTATTTTTTGAAGGAACAGTTATTTTTGAGCAGTCAGTTGTTATAATGATTCTTAGGAAGCTTCGGCGTTGTCCTTACTTCCAGTCGCCTTGTGGAAGTCTCTTCTTTCATATTATATCTTTACGTGATCAAAATATCCCTTATAGTGACGATAAAATTGAGTTTCATTACGAAATTGCAACAGTGTGATGACAATGCGCTCCTCAAGCTGGTCGACTGTGCCGCGTGTCAGGTAAAAATCAACGCGGTATAGAACGTGTTAACCAGTGTCGGAAAAATCTAAATTTTGTTACCATATCTTTGGAACATGTGAAATTAGCCAAATTATCAGAATGGGAGGTATTAGTCAGTCTCAAAATGCGTGGATTCACGAAAGAAAATTCCGCAGTTTTTTTGATTCTAGATCTATTCCTATTCGGAATATCCATGGTACATTTTTCTCTTGCGAATTTATTTATAAACATGGTAAATTGATTCCAGCTTTCTTCTCTCCTTGGCATTCGATTCTCTATCTCCTGGTGCGAATTTTAGCCGGCGCATCATGGCACTTTCAATCGTACAGTGTTTGTTTGTTGAGGAATCGTTGGTACCGCATCAGAAGAGTTCGTTTTCATCATCTTATTGTTCACCACTTCCTAATGTAGTTTCATTCATCGTTTTACACTCATTTTGTTGAGAAAGAAACAAAAACCTCTAGTATTAACTTTGACCTGGTGGCTTCGATTCTCAAATGAACCTTTATCTATAGAGTGCTCAAATCTTTTACGAAGTCCATTCATTTAATGGCTAGAGTCTATAGGTTTCTCAGTGGTAGAAAGTGTTAATCTTTTTGGGACCGCAGTTGATCGGTATGCGCTTACAGTTTTATGATTTAATAATGGGTTTTTTTCCTCCGTCTTGTAAAAGTCCTGAAATTTCTGGGTTGCTTCATGATTTTCCATATAATCTAACTTGTTTTGGTGCATATAATACTCAGCTGTGTTTTCTAATTTCTCGCTCTTGCAGCGTTCTATGAGAACTTTTCCAAAAACCACACCCAGTTTAGAGTCCTTAAAATTTAAGCTATCTGATGAGTATTGAGGAAAAAAAAATGCTGATCACCGATGCCAGCCGCGCGAAAGATACGTGCCATAGGTGAAACGTAATTTTCTCATAGTTGCTACAACGCATTAAGAATGTAGTTTCAGAAACCTGCCACATTATTAGAGTCACCGAGGTTTAAGCTTCCTATGATTATTAAGAGTCTAGTAAAGGTTTTTTGTCTAGCGAAAAGGCCTTTATAAAGTCGTGTCTTCAAAAGAACACCGCGGTTCTTGAAAGGTTCATACGATCGCACTAGTTTTTTTTTTTTGGCATATTCTTTTCTTTTCATCTTAACACTCTCACGGAAAATGTTATCAGTTCAAACAATTTAACTTTGAAAAATTCTGTCGTAAGCTTTGCCTTTCATCAAACGTTAAGCATCTGTTGGAAATATAAATAACTTTTGCTCAAATTTTGATTCCTATCTTTTAAGCCATACGACGAGGTATAGCTTGCTGTAAGGCTTACGGAAGCTAATGACACCTCCTTTTTTTTTTGGAAAGAACTACTGTTAAGCACAAATTTTTTTCGATGGGTTGAGGGGTTCTTGTCCATTATAAAGCGATAATCGAAAAACGATCTTATTCGCTGGACAGGATTTTTCCAAAGGAGTTTTAGTAACAATTCGAAAGCTTAAATCTCAGGCTAGCGCGAAATAGGACCGGTTTTTCAAGAGACCCTTCTGTAAGCTGTAAAATTCGAATTAATAACGTTTCACATTGGCTGCGCAATACAACTATTACTTCGCTGGAAGCACGAAAAGCACATGACGTATGGAAAAAAAAATTTTAGTATCAGAGTCATACGTCTGATCTATAACAGCATTAAAAAAAAAGTTCTTCGAAACCGGCCACGTGGGGCTGCAGCCAGAGATTTTAGCTTTTGAATGATTACCAACACTCCCATGAAAAATTCCTATCCAGTGAAGGAGATCAGTTATTCATTTGTTGTCTTATAAAGGACAAGTACCGGTTGAGGTTCATTAAATGCACTCGTAAAGAAGGTTCTTTTTTCATTTTTGCGCATCACTGACGAATCAAATACGTCTCAGACATGACCAAAAATAATATGCGGGCTCAAAATTTAAGCAAAAACCTATTCAACATGCGCCTTATACTTACTAATTAAGTGAAATTACTAAGATCTAATAAAGACTTCATCTACTGGTAAAAGAGGCAAGCAACGATTCTATTGTACGTGGCTCGTATCAACTTCAAAAGCGCACACCATCTGTAAAATGTTTTTATGCCTGTGTTGAAACGTTTCCTACGACGTTTAGCTTTGTTCTTCGATCAGTTGAATTTATCGACGATGCTAACGTCAAAATGGTATGAGGCGCTGATATCCTGTATCGATGATCCCTTTGAGCTGTGTCAGATAACTGCACTTGATATTCTGAAAAAGATTCCAGTCGATGACAATTTTGTAAGCTATTAGCATTATATGGAAGTTTTTTTAGTTTCCGCCAAGACTTTTGCTATTTCTTTGAACATCTTCCTAAGAATAACTGTTTCAGAATTTGAGTTTATATAAGGAAGAAACAATAAAGATGATGAAATCGATTAGTTCGCATAGTACTCTTGCATCTGGCTATAGGATTCAGGTGGGCTTCTCTAAATTGCTAAATTGCAATTATCTGAGTTTTCATTCGTCGATTATCATCTAATTAGTGGCTAGTGATGAAAATCTAATAACTTGTAGTTTCATTAGTAACTTTATGGTGAATGGGTTCCTACATGTGTTAGGTGAACCATTAAAACATCCGCTCCATGAAATTTCATCACCGTTGTCCATGAAAGTGCCTCCATTTTGTGCTGACATTTTTTGAAGCTATCCTTGATGTAATATCTAAATAGAAGCACAGACAGTCTATAGAGCGAAGAAAGGCTAAGCTCATTTATGCTATTGTTTGCTCTTCATATGGAGTGCTCAAATCCCTTTTTACTATAAATCCCTCCACATAATGGTTGAAATTATTGGCGTAATTGGACTAGCAGCGAACGTTTGACCTCTATAGTAGTGCTATGAGATGAATTAATGCGACTTTGGAGGAGTGTTCGACTCAGAATGCTGGAGGCTTGCTTCTTTGAATGGGACGCTACTTTTTCCTTCTTTTTTTTTCTTTCTGAACTTGAACTAGTTTGCTTTATTCCGCTTGTGTTTGCTTGTTGTTTGTCAAGTATGTTTTGTAAATTATGTCTTCACAGCATAGATGTAAGTCTCAAACTTGGGTAAGTAAGTCTTTTTATGCAGAAACACAACGTCACTACAACGATGACAGCAGCAAAATTACAAGGATGAGTAACCGCTTTTCATTTAGGAGACATTAGCAATGCATGGATATTTTATAGTACACGATCAACAAAGAAAGCGATTTCCATGAACAATGATGATCATGAGAGCGGCTGATGGCAACGGTAGCGTTCTAGATGGGCGAAGCAGTCAAGTGCTCTAGGAGTGAAAGTCGTTGCTTGTTTAAGCATATGGGGCAAAATCCAGCCGTCGTGTGGACGGAGTCGTCGAGTATATTTTGTTGACCTTTGTCAATATGCTTCTGATGAAATTCAAAAAATACCTAGTGCAAGATAATTTGTTAGAAGACAATCAAATTATGGAAGATTCGTGAACGTGGTCTATTCCAAAGGTGTATTGCTCGAGTTATCGATAGTCAATTTGAATATCTAGTGCAGAGATCTGAACGCTTCAGTGAATTTATAGAATCTCTGAGGCACCGAAAGTGATTTATGTTGCTTTCTGTATCTTACACAGATCCTTTTCAAATAAGTGGCTGTCTTTCCCGAGCATCATATACATACATGGCATACGGTCTATCATCCAAGAGGCATGTATTTCGTTTATTTCTTGAGAAGATATCCTCGACCACTGTTGTTGATCAAGATGGTTTTTTCCTCGCGGTCACTTTGGAGAAGATGAATAACGGTCAAGTGATTATTAAGGGCTAGATATATATACTATGTTATATAAGAAGTCGATCTGCGTTGCTCCTCACTCAGCATCTTATTTTACTTTATTTGTTGAGTTTGGTGAACAAGGTGTTCACGAATTCGAGTCTTCTCATATTCAAGTAGTGTTCATAGAAGGTGACCCGAGAATCAATCGGCTGGGTTGGATTTGAATAAATTGGGTTGGTGTCGTCACAAAAGTCTTGGCGCTAGTGTCATCATCATTTCATTGAGCTTCATCGTTTTCAAAGACACTGGCAATAGCGTAATACTTGTAAGGCATTCATTGAACTCAGAACAGATGTTGTTCGGGTCGGGATCAAGTGATTGTAAAGCTCTTGAATAATATAACATTGTATGTTTACCGGCGACAGTATCGGTGTTCAAAGTAGAACTTTTTCCTGCCTCCCGGTTACTTAAAAGCTGACGGTGAATAACACTTTGCTGACTCAAAACAGAATCAGAAAGGCCTGTCGAAATGTCATTGAGTAAACATCCCAATACTGACATGAAATTTGTTATATGACCATTAAGAAAAATGTGCCAGTGAGTAGAGAAGTGGGGGGGGGGGTCTTTGGTGTGCGTAAATAATGGATCATCCAAAAGAAATTTTTACTGTCGTCACGTTAGTTGCTCAGGTATTTCAATCGAATTATATAACTTTTTCCAGTTTTATACATGGTGTCGTCCAGAGTCGTTGACAGACTTACTTGTCGATTTCGTGTCGTTATGCGAGGATAATACACATGCAGCCAAGAACAACTTGGTTTGTTTTAAGGATGTTTCTTGGAAGAAAGCTCTTGTAAAGTTGTTTGAATGTGAGTTTGTATCAGTACCTTATTTCTGGTTGATATCACGAAGAATTCGATACATCCATGGATGAATGCAATTTCGTTGCTCTTGGAAAACAAGGATTTCTCAGACATGAGGTAATTTTTCAGATTCTTAAAGGACTGTCATTCGATTGAGACTTTTTCCAATGTTTACTGATAATCGTAGGAAGAGTGGTATTGAAGCAAGCGTTAGTAGTGCAATTGGTTAAGCCTGCGCTTCTAGAACGGGGAAGTGCGGGTTTGATTCCTACCTGACGTCAAAGTTTAGCACATCACTCAACATCATCAGGAATATCTGTAAATTTATACCATCGCTAAAAAGCAGTTAAATATAGAGCATTCTTGTTTATTGACAATTTTGTATTACTTTGAATGACCCTTCATCTAATCTACAATCCAGATCTCAGCACTTCTTGCATTCTCTTCGTTCCCTTGCCTTTATCGCCAACAAAAAAAATCCGAAGATCTCCTGTGTTGTTTAGACTGCTGCTTTAAGAATCAGCTTCTTGATAAATGTCGCAGAATACTAGTCAAAACGATTTTTAATGTAATCTCAGGGATAGCTGAATTAAGGCGTTAGCACTTGGATTGTAAGAGGTCGTTAGGGAGATGATTAAACTTTTCTTTCTGGTAGACAACTGAATAGCGACTCTATACCGTCCTAGGTTGTCGTTCGAAACGGGCAGACATGTGTGCGTACAAATGTATGCATGTTGTCCCGAAAGGGTTGAACAAACGCGATATCCTCCATAGGATTATAAATTTCTATAAATGATTAATCAGTGCAGGAGGCTGACGTGCTCCTCTCCGAAGTTGAAGTCTTTGTTCATTAATGTGTTTTTATTTGAGTGAGTTGAAAATGAACTATTAGAAAGTGATGGGGAATTAAAAAGGATCGTAAGATAGCGTCCGACGACTCTATGTAGATCATGCGATTCTTCATGAAGCTAGGTGTTTTACCTATCGAAAAAGCAGTGTCATCGCCAATACGTTAATTTTTGGCTCGAAAACTTGCCCGCTAGTCAATAGAATGAAAGAGTATATGAGGAGACGGTTTTGTAAACTTGCGAAGGAGAGTTCGTTTCATCGCTATAACTGTAATTATGTATTTCTAAGACTTTATTTTCATTTTAAAAGTTGTTTCGGACAGAAACATATGAGTAAGAAAGAAGGCAAAAAATTTCAATTTATTCTTATATTTTGTGATTTATTTCACCAGCCTTCACATATCGTGCAGATCACAGCACTTTTCAAAGCCTATTCGTTGCCTTGGACACGTTATCTACGAGAACCCTTGGATTTTCGAGAGGGGTTCAGCTGCGAGTCGAAGACTTTGTCTTCTTCATGTAATGTTGGTCAGGTCGATTCTCGAAATCAAGCGATAACCCGAAACGAAATTCAAGGTTTTGAATTATTTTTGCGCAAGCCAAACAGCTTGAAGCACCAACAATGTGTACATTGAGCGTGTCATGGCGTTTTGCTGAGCGAAATTCTGCTTTTCCAATCGCTTTGCTAGTTGAAATATGAACTTCGAAGAAAATTTATGGAAGGTACGATTTTTTCAATTCACAGCGTCTAGATTCTATCGCGGTAAGGTAAGAAGAGATATTTTTTTGGCAAGGCGTTGAATTTTAGTAGTTTCTGTTCCGTCAAATAAGGTCATTTGTGAACTGAGACGGGGTTTTGTTGTCTCAGCTCACAGATAACTATGCAAGCAAACGTCCAGAACTTCGAACCGGATAATTCATTTCAAATGACTTGAGAATGATTTTTGAATCATTGGGCTTCTACGAGTACTTTTGCTACGTTCTCTGCTGGCGTTCTCCACTCTTGAGGATATTTCTTCCGAAATATTACTGTGTGTGTCCTAGTGCAGTAATTACTGTAAAAATTAAGGGACTTTCTGTCATATGAAGGCAAGAGGAGCGCATGTGGCGCAATAATTGGGAGTGCTCTGCGTCGAACACAAAGTTGTTGGTTCGATCTCGCGCTATCGGGTGTCGGTAAATTGGTAGCAGAATGCTCTCAGACTTGTTTGGGAGGATAAGCAGCACTGACTCGATACAGCTGGAGGCCACAGCGAGTCTCTAAAGGCCAGATATGCATGCAATCACCTCAAACTAATTTAAGAATCTAAGACGAATGCATGGCGCATTCCTCAGGGATTAATCGACCGAGAGCTTTGTCCTTATCCCTTCATCCTCATGAAGGCGAGAAAACATTGATAAGAGTATGAAATATGTAATTATTTATTTAATTACCATGAATTTGTTTAGTACGGAGGATTTGAAATGGTGGACGTTTTTTATACGGGAGCGCTTAATTCCTCTTTGTTTCAATGTTGCTGAAGTGGTTAGTTTGATTCTTCTTCAATTCCGAAATATGAGCATTTTGTACGACTGGGTAATTTATAATGTTGAGACAGAAAATTCTTTCAGGTATCTCCCGCTGTTCACTCCATGTCACCTGAAGGATATATTCCAGAAGAGACATTAAATGAAATAGGTAGGTTTGGTTGAAATACCTGCAGCGT
Source organism: Parelaphostrongylus tenuis (assembly GCA_019055375.1). NCBI lineage: Eukaryota > Metazoa > Nematoda > Chromadorea > Rhabditida > Metastrongylidae > Parelaphostrongylus > Parelaphostrongylus tenuis. The sequence goes on from JAHQIW010004978.1 coordinate 239,889, forward strand.
GGTCACATTAGCGTTTACAGATCTATCTGAAGTTGATACGCTCTACAATGCAACAGAGACCACGTTTAAGACACAGGTGGTCACAAATCTTTGATTGCTTCCAAGAGTGATATGAAAATATCTACCTAAATCAGCAATGAAGTTAACTGGTGACCGTTCATGTGCAGACGTTCGGCTTGTAACACTCCTCGTCTTTGAAGGAACATGACTGTATCTTCTTCGGTATCTGGCAAAGCCGAAAAGCTCATAATCAAGGAAACTTGGTGAAAACCAGGAATAAATGGAAGGCAGTTGATGTGCAGTGGCTTGATGCATGTTGCCGATGTTGGAAATTCCTATCTATATAGCAGCAAAAGCGTGATGGTTTGGTGCCGATGTCGCGCCGGCCGGAGCCTAGTATTCTTTCGGCTGCTGCACCGCAGTAGAAAACCCTTTCAAAAACCAAATACAGCATTGAAATGGCCGATATTCACACTATAAAATACTTATTGAAAGATTAAGGGAAATGTTCTGTTCAGAGAAAATGCGCCAAACCGCGCTGAGTGAGAAGCTTAATAATGTTTTTACTGTAGACAGCAGTGACAAAAGCATTTTGAGAATAATACACCATTCGAATCTTTGATATTTGAGCTATTAGGTAACAGTTAAAACTCAAAAAAGCAAAAGGCGCATTTTTTCAAGGGATTGAATAAAGAGCATGGATAATGGAAGTGATCCAAGTTTGCAAAACCCAATCTTCTTCTGTCTGTTAAAGCCCATTAAGGAGTCCTTTTGAAAAAGCAAGTACATTGTTTTAATCCACAAGATTTAAACTATTGTATGGTTACTAAAAGTCTGAAGGAGAAGCATTTTTGCTGTTACAGCACAGTAGAGAAACCGTTTTGAAAATAAAGTAGATTCGAAATTGATAGTATTTTTAATGCATTTCGCACTGTTATGACGTTTTCTATATTCCTAAGAGAATTGAATTGAATAAAATTAAAAAATAGAATTGTTTTCTATATTGGATAGGATGAAACGTGGGTTCGATTCCCGCCTGAGGTCGTGTTTTTGCTCACAACTCAATTCTTTTAGGATTATAGAAAACATCATAACAGTGCGAAATGCTTTAAAAATACCATCCATTTCAAGTATTAGTAATTGGAATAGCTGTCAGCTCAACTGGGTTCATAAATCGAAATCGCATACCCGACCAAACCTGTCAAAGGTTGAAGGCTGATAGCTAACATTGAGATGTTGAAGAATGAGTGGTCGGGCAAATGTGCCTCAGTGGTGTAGTGGTAGAGCACGCGTCCCCGGATAGGATGAAACGTGGGTTCGATTCCCGCCTGAGGTCGTGTTCTTGCTCACCACTCAATTCTCTTAGGAATAAAGTAGATTTTCAAATTTATTGAGATTTAAGCTATCGAATGACTGCGCAGATTTCAAAAGCCACCAAGAAATAATTTCTCCAGGAGCGCTGAAATTGGGATCGGACAACGGGAATGACCCCAGATTTCTTCGATGATTACAAGTTTTGTAAAGTATGAATTGTGATAGTCAGGATAATGGGTAAAGCGCATGGTGTTGACTAATCCCTGAGGGATATTCCATGCATTCGACTTCATCTAGGAGTATGAAGTGAGTGAATGCATATCTGGCCTCTACAATGACTCGCGGCGGCCTACCGATGTATCATGTTACTGCTGCTATCCTCTCAGATAAGGCGCGGGTTCAAACCATCGACTATGTTTGTGTCGCAGCGCATAATCACCGCACCACACGCTCTCAAATGTCACAGAATTTGTTAATTTTGCGCACTCATCACTTTCAGTACATAGCATTCCTGTGGTATGGCAAGGATGCCTTGAATGTACTCGATGGTATGATATATATATATATATATATACATGTATATATTATATTATATATAAATATATATAGGCACATATATATATACGCTTCGTTTCGAGTGTTTTTCTAAGACCACGTTCATATTTCGGCATATCTCATAATTATTGTTTGAGCCAACATGTCATGTGTTTTGTTGTAGGGCAAACTTGAAGAGCACGGTACACGTGTTTCAATCTTGACAGTCCCGTCAATCGGGTGGTAGCCTTTGTCTTTTGCCAGTGCTCTCGGGACGTTCCACTCCCCTAAACTAAGAGTAGGCGACGACGAACATTTTACACCGTCCATTAATTTGAAATATCACTGCTGGGACTGTTAGGGTTGAAACACGTGTATCGGGCCCTATAAGTTTGCCCTATAACAGACCACATGACATGTTGACTCAAATAATAATAATGATATATATATATATATACATATTGTGTACATACATATGCATAATGTATACGTATATATATATATATATATATATATATATATATATATATATATATATATATATATACTTAAGAAACATTTTAGATACTGAATCTTGATTTTTAGCTAACTTTAATGGGAACATTCTACAGATGGAGACTGAAGTTTCGCAGCTGCTTCTTGTCTGCTGCTGGCGTGCTCACAAGCATGTATCAACGATTTTAGGATTTGTCGCCACCAAAGTAGGTTTTCCAAGCTCTTTCACCTGTTTAGATTAGTAGAATTTTTTGTGTTCATCATTGGTCAGGCGAACGATTGTTTAACACGTTCCGGACCGTACGTTTTTCTGTTCGGTTGGAGAGCACTATCTGTGTACACCCGTTTCGGTGTATATGTTTCGTGGGACGCGAAAGAAGGCACGGAGTACTGGTTTCTCGAGACAATTATGATATTGTTCAATCTGCAAAGAGGAAAATGGGCCCTTGTGGAGAGTGTGACTCCACCAGTGCGTATTCTCGTTACTTTCATCATCTGCCTTCTCGAGCTCGTGGACAGGTAGCGAAGCGAGCTAATTGGGAAGCTTCGATGCTATCCTTCTTGCATGCATATATGTTCATTCTTCGACACGCTTCAGCGATATACCCGACCACGTAGTACTTCTTTGTGCCTCGGATGTGTTTGTGTCAGGTGGGAACTGAAACTCTCGCACTTATTCGTGTGCACCACCAGTGTCGTCCCGTCTTCCACCAGGCGTAGTGCTTTTTGAACTTGATGAGCTTGACGTCCACCTCGTAGCTGCGCTTCTCAGGAGGCGTTGCACGTCGACAAGAGGGCGCCACTTGTCGAGATTGAATGATGTTACTGTAACTCTCCACTAGTGTCGGAAAAGGAAGTTACACTTGAAAAAAACCTTTTGAAAGACCAGATTACGAGAACTGGTTAATCTTACATAGCCCCTTTACGACCATGCCGATCGACCGTGTTAAGAGAATTTGAATGTTTACGTTTGTGTATAATAAAATATCAAACCATTTTTTTAAGAGTTTCTCGAAGTTATCTGTGAGGTGTGATGTGTACACATCTTCCATTTCCTTATAAGGATCAGTGAATAGTTAAAAATAAGCGTGCTGAAAAAATAGTGTGAAAGTATTTGTTCTTCACCATGTCCATGTAAGTTTACATAGGAGAGTATAAGGATATGCTTGCTGGACTTCGTTCTTAAGTATAGTCAGGCGCTTCTACAAGTGAATCCTTGGAAGGTCTTAAATTACATCTGTATCTGATGTTTTGGATTTGAAACTCTTTGACTTCAGCTTTATCCAATGGGAATGTTATCATCCGAAGAAATTGATCACATTGGTGCCTACTACTGGTTGCAACTGACTGAATGCAAGCATTGCGGGGCTTTCGAAACAGCATAGAGGGGTACGCTATTTTCTAGTTGTAGAGCATAGATGAAATCAGGACGAAACAGCTTCTTCCAATGGAGCGAAAATTATCTTATGAAAAGTTTAGAACGAGCCATATCAAGGCAGTCGATCACAAGGTAATAATTCAGTTTTTCTTCGTTGTGTTCATATCTCTGGAAGAGCGATAATTCGGCTACACCTAGACCGATGCAGTGGTTGCACCAGATTCTGGATGCTTTGAAAGGAAATAGAGGTACTTAATACGTCAGTTATTTTCAACTGAGAAATAATGAACATTAGTCCAAGAGGTTCTTTTCTGTTATGGGGGAACAAATGCAGAAACGACACCTTTCGGTGGACAAAAACTTTTTGTAAAAGTGTTGATAGTCATTCTAAAGCTTGAACCTCTGGCTACTGCGTTACGTGCTCCTTTGAAGAGACCCTTTTGTAACGCCGTGGTATTCGAAGTAAAATCATGTTTCACACCGGCCGCGTGCTTTTACTGTTAGTTCGCTGCAAGCACGGAAAGCAGTATGAACCTGTAGACAAAATTTGTAGTATTTGAGTTATGTGTTCTGTCTGAAGTTTCTCACAAAGCGAAAGAGAAATACGTAATTGAATGACAGAAATTGAACTCTACGTGTGAGTCGCCTCAGCGCGATCGGTTGACTAATTTTGCGAGAAATATGCATGTATGGAACTCAAATGTTTTCTTCTGCTAAAGCGTTAAAAAAGGCTTTTTCAAAAAACGGCCACTTAGCATGGTAGCCAGAGATTCAAGCTTTCAAATGATTACTGAAAGTGCAATAGAAAGTCTTTGTCCAGCAGGAGAGGTCGTTTCTTCTTTTGCTCGCCGATAACAGAAAAGAACGTTCAAAATTTCACAATAGCAGAAGTTAGGTATTTTAAATATTTTCTGTCTAAGGGTGCATTATTTTTCTTGATAGAACAGATTTTGATTGTTTGATTTGCGGAGATTTTGGGCATTTTGAATGTTTACTGAAATTCTAATTGCTACAATGAATAGTCATGCACTTGAATTTGTCGCCTATAGATTTGGAACATATATGTTCTACACGGCGTAGTGCTGGGCGTTCCCCATCTTATCACTACCATTTTGGCAACAGAGCCATTGAATCACCCTAGTCAATCGCTTGACATGGCGATGATGTCACTGCTGGACATGGGTCAGAGATCCGTAAGTAGTCGGTGAGTTACTTACTTGGATACTTGAAACTTTACCACTAAACCGGCTCAAGATGAAGCGTTCAGCGTCGATCTATCCCTCAGAGATGTTGCATATATGTCTCCTTGAAAGTAGTGAAAATGGCTGAATACATATTTCACGCATACAGTGACTTGTGTTGACCTTAATGGATCGGTTTCTTTATTCTCCTCAACCCCCTTAAACAGGTCTGGTACTAGTTTATAGGCCTAATATCGTTTAACCATCTCTATACGAACCTCAAGATAGTCGAATACATGCCGCATGTTTGAGGAATAGATCAAGAATTCTATCCTTTGCTATAATAGGTGGTTGATCTTTATCCGCAGTAGCAAAATTTTTAGCATACACACTCTCAATGTTTTGACGGCGCTATTTCGTCAGCAGCTCTCGGAGAACGCGTTGTGCTGCACTCGAAGTTGGTCATGTTAATCACTTCATCTACTAACCATAATCTCACTTCATTGAACTTTTTAAGGTTTTCCCTCTAAAAATTTTTCTTCACCATTTTATAAATTACTATTATTAAAAATTTGACAATTTCTAAACTTCCTACTTTGCAAACGACTTTCGGTTTAAAGGTGTAACTGTCTTATTTTACATTTATTTTGTTGTCTTCCAGTCTTCTCTCCTTGTCTTTCCTCCCGTTAAGTTTTTCCAATGATAAATTCTCTACAATTTTGCAAATTTCTATCAATTTTTTGTTAGACTTGAGTCTAGAAGATTTAGTAGATCGTTTTGTTGGCAGAAATGGAAGCTGTGATTCTCTGCGTAATCACGATTTCTTTATGCTTCTAAATGTCTAAGCGCTTTTTGCAGCAAGAGCTTTGTCCCCATAAGTTTCTCTTGAGCTAGAAAGGAGTGAACTTTCCCATTCGAACGCTCACTCAAGCGTAAACAAATTGCACTAGTCGCTGCCACTGTGGGAACAACATAGTCATTAGCTGATGATAGATGACAACATGGGAAACACTTATACGGCTTCCGAAGGTCGAGGAAGTGAGATTATTGATCTGTCTATGGATTAGTATTTGATGGAAATTGTGATGGGGGTGCTCACGATTGCTTACGATTTGTGAAGAAAATATTATATACAGGACGGATCTTAATGATACTGAATATGCGGTGATGATGTTTTGTTTTTTACCGGAAAACCCATCATACAGTAGTTGATACCATATTAAACAACACTGAGGACTACAATTTTTTGAAAATCCTTTTTTCATTACTTCTAGCATTTTGTATCATATAAATTCACAGATCAGCTGTCAATGTTAAGAAACTCATGAGAAATGATTGGCGAAATATTCGAACGAACGTGCAGAATCTTTAGAACGTTTCTGAACATAGAAAACTAGTGGGGACTTTCACAGCTGTCTTCCACTTATTTAGTTCTCTTCAGAGCTTCATTTCACTTCTGATAATATATCGCGATTGTGTGGTTGGTTACTGTATGATGAATAATGATTTTTATGAATATTTGCCTTAGAACACTTATTTTATGTGCAACTATCCTGTACCGTACGTTTTCTATGGATCCCAAAAAAATCATAATATTGGGGATCGTTTGGAATATTCTTAATGTCCAGCAACTTAGTGGAACTTGTTTTCTGTACTCTACCTTTGAAATGCCTTCTGTAGTCACAAAAAATGTAATTGCAAGAAATTTGGCGTCATATACAGGATCACTAGCAATTGTCTACCTTTTCTACGTAAGTCTGAGTCATATTTTGTTGAAAAAGAGCTAAGTAGAGTGAGTTCGGGTCAAATATATATTTTGAGGATTTTTCCGGATCGAAGTTCAACACATTCACGATAACACCTAATTTCTTTCGGTATGCCTATGGAAGGACGCCCAATTTTCTCTCATTCGCTATGACATAGTCGAAGTTACGCTGGCTAGTATGTCCCTCAGTTCGGAAGCTGCGTGATTGTTATGAAAAAAAAGTTTCTCACATATTACTCTTTTGTTTGTAAAATAAAAACACTCCTCCGTTATGTAATCATATACTGTTAACATCTAATAAAGTTGTATCAGTCGTGCAGAAATATCACAATGTTCACCTTACCCCTCAAAGGACCAAATGGTACCGTGCCGCTTGACGTCGAATCTCACTCAACCGATAATGGCGGCGTCGCACCTCGTGGGAATACGACGACGGACGCCGCCTGCCTGTCAACGCAGGTCCTCAAAGCGTTTCTTGTCCCCTCATTCCAAACAATACCCCAAAGTCATAATTGCAATGAAGATTAGATAGCAGCGGATTCCTTGTCAAAAATGATGCTGCACGCTATGTGCGATGTCTTCGCGTAGGCGCCCGCTTTCTTCAGCAGTCTTTTCACGAAAAATAAAAGATTAGGTGAGTAATCATTAATAGGACACCCAGCCTTGCGCGAGCTTCTATTCGGTTTCTGCACTGAATTAGCTATAATTTGATCACAAGAAGTATCGGAAGGGACTTCTATAAACCATCAGAAAGAAAATATTCTCTATAGAGGTCATAGCGACCAATGTGTTCCATTACAAACGATCCTCATGTATCCCGTAGAGCTTATGTGGTCGCGAATGTGGAAATTACCATCTGAGTGGTCTTGCACCTTTCTTATCAACTGAAGGGCTACTTTTACTTGACATCCACCATCTTATGTTATGATAAATGCGTATAAATAAAACAAAAATTTTAAAACGTACTTTCAACCAGTGGGTGCAGTGATTAAGCTGCAGTCCCTTTTTTTTTAAGTGGGCTTGTCGTGTTGCGGTTAGCGGTTGCTCAGCACCCACGTGGCCGGAACGGAACGCGGCTGCTCAACTGGCAGCAGCTCTTCGTGCTCGAATTTTCGGAGTCGTGCACAAAAGTCAGAGAGACCTGATTGTGGATGCAAAGAATCGTAAAAGTGATTACGAGTTTTTTTCCAGGTGAGTTATAAGATTAATGGTCTCGGTTACCACGTTAATAGTAATTCTGTCAGCGCCACATCAATACCACGAAACCCATTGTAAATATTGAAATGTGTTCAGTAAGACCCTTGCGTTTCAAACTGCAAAGGTGTAGATACGGTAATTTATCAGTTGTCGTTCTGCTGTGGAAAGGATTGTAGCGAGCAGTAGACCAGTAGGATAGTTCTCATCCTCATTTGCATTGCAAATTTTCCAACTTTGCTTCGTAGGTGGATATGGAACGCGATTAATTCCCCACATTATCCATGTTGGTGTGTGACAGTTAAGGACTTGGTGGGGATGGTGATAAAGTCTTACTTAGATCGATGTAATAGTTAAGAGATCTACATATAATAAGTTAATTCCAGCGACATTTATGAATTAAATTCTTAGTCACCGAAAGTGAGATTTCCACGAGTGAATTGATTCTCTCAGTCTTCTTTGAAGAAGCCGTATAGGATCTCATACAAATTGTTGTCTTAGAAAGGGCATCAAAATTATTGCTTGAGTTTATTGTTTTTTTTTTTTCATAAGTGTGAAGGAGAAAAAACGGTCCTATTCCTTTGAAGACCACCGTTGATAGGCAGGCGGCGTCACACCGCTTGCGCGGTAGTCGCTGCGATCGAGCTTGCGTATTCTTCCCGGGCTTGCAGTTCCCTATTATTTTGGACTTTTTGTCACTCAAAGGGATTTCGCTATAAGTAAAAGATGGAATTAGAACGAAGAGACTTCAGTAAGGCTATTTTAGGGCGGGGCGCGGCACGAAAAGGTGCCGGTTGGTCTTTAGAGGGTTATACTACGTAGTCAGAGTGTTATTTGTTATCTAATCGGGTTCCTTTGCAATCCGATATATGTCAGTTTTTCGTCCATTGTTTCACCGCAGAGCGTATAAAGGAGAAGCGAACGATTTGCTATATATTCTGATTAGACACCCGGAAACGCTCATATTCGCAGTGGGCTCAGAGGACTGTCAGGTTGAATGATTCGCCAAACCCCTCAATGTAGAAACAGTCTCTACAGCAACCTGTAGGTGAAGCCAATGGACAAGTCTGCTTCATTATCTTTAGTGAGATTTGCCCATTGAGGTATTTCGGAAGAGCCAGGCTGTTGGTTTCTCAGGTCTTTGTGAGAATGCATCATGAAATAGTGGACATGCGTGTTGAATGTAGCATTGTTCCAGGTTTCCTTCGCTTTATGGATATCTCTTCGAGCAGCTCTGCGTTTGCAAAGATGAGTTCAGTCTTTATCCAATACTGATATTTCTCACTCATCTTTTCCCGTCAAACGCTGATATAACGGCTGTCGTGGAAAATGGCCGTCACTCGAAATCAGTACATGGTTTCCCACTGGCACCTTTCATACCAGCTTTGCTACGAATACTTCTGTGGTACGACTTATGCTCGGATGTATTTTATATTTCAGTGAGAAAATCACTTATTCCTTTTTTGTACAACTTTATGCGTTAGACGTTTGGAAGAACGGTCAAAAGAGCGATGAAATATTTTACAACAATAGCCATAGTGACGGAAAATATTACAGTATTAGTTGGTTTCAACATTGCTCAGGCTGACACTTATGGAGAATTTCCTGTTTTTATTAGAATAGGCTCTTACAGGTGTCGTGCAGAAAAGTTGCGATCGCTCACCGCCGCAGCTGTGATTGCTGTTTCTAAATTGAAGGTTAGCATGGGCATACAAGTGCTTTGCAGTTGCGCTAAAAGCTCCTCTGTTCCATAAATTGGGACTTCATCAAACTATCTTGAATTACTTTCAGAAGGACATATGAATGCTGCTTTTCTGTTATAGGATATATCATTCGTTCTCGACTGGATTTCTATAAGCAGTTTGGAAAGTGTCCGTGAAAATCATATCCATGGAGTTTTGCTATTGGTCAGATTCTTGTTTTAATGTTCATTTTCTGCTAGTATAAAATGAGATATGTATATATGTATAGGTGCATGTGTACATGTATGTGCACATATGCACATATATACATATGCATATATATATATATATATATATATATATATATATATGTACTGCATATATTCCATAGTCATAATAAGGAAGTATGATGTGCCATAATCGATTATTTCTTAGATATCTTTCATTTTGGAAACTAGCATTTGTGACCAAGTGAAAGGGAGAGTACGAGGAATTTTGGTGAAACTTAGTCAGTCTAAACTATGGTTGAAATGGTGAGTCGTTTATGAACCATCTTTTTTTACATGGTAAGAAAAAAAGAGTTCATTTTTCTGTTCTAATAGAAACGGGTATCCAGAACTTGAATATTATTATCTGGTAGTGTGGGAAGTAATGGCGGTCATTTCATTTCAACTTCGAATGCTTATAGCTTGATCGAGTGCAATGTTTTCATTATTTCTAATCACAAATGGTTTTAACGCCAGTCGAGATAGTTTTCGGACTTTTTTTTTCAAATACGCGTAGTATTCTGCAGTTATTTTCGACAAGTAAAATCTTTCACGAAGAAGGTGGTTATGAAGCTACGTTGATAATTTGGGCAGTCATAACTAACTAACTGGCTTCTAATTGGCTCGATTTCCATCTTGTCCATCCCAATTCATGGTTTGATGGTTTGAGATGCATTAGATTTTTTGTGTTGCTGAACTGATGAATGACACCATCGCCAGTGATGAATTTGTAGAAAGTAAGGTCAGTTGTTAGGATTTTTGGCACTCAATGCAGAGTTTCGTTTTTGTAGAAGTGCAATTATTGCATGGACGGCACTTATCAAATTCGGCAATGTTTGCAAATTCTTTGTTTGTGTGACAAACTTATACCAAGCAGCTACAAATCCGTATCCATTGAAAGTGATAATTTCTGAGCTAATTTCAAAGATTTTACCCTTTGCTCTCTTCCATTACATACACTGCAAGGATTTTCGCACATATTTTTCATAAGCGCCTTTATTTTATATGAGTGGTAAGAGGAGAGGTATTGAACCAGGGTAATTTTGTTACATGACTTTCGGTGCTACTTTGTAATGCAACCGTTATTGGATAGATCAATGTGTAAGTTCAGAAATAAAGTCACTTTCTTTTGGTAGCTTAGGGATGCGTTTCATATATTCTGACTGTTCATTCAGCAATCTGAAACATCTGTCCGATTCCCTTGTTTGCAAAGTCACCTAATCGGTCATCTATACATCTACAGTAGGGAAATGATCGGAGATCAGTCACTAAGGCTTCCACATTAGATATAAAGTCATATACTAGGCTTGGTGGCAGTTGCTGCCTGGCCGGTCTCAAGATTGGTCAGTTCAAGAATTGTCTTGAAAGAACTATGAGCTGCTGTACGAAAGATGCCGAGAGTTATAGATAGTCGGCTTTGGAAGATTCTCGTTAGGATCAGAAACAGCGATTATCATGCGTTGTATCATCTGCAGTCAGTCCAATAGCGTTGTACCTGATCTTCAATTTTGCAGCTTTTGCTACAGAATTGTGTCTTTAAGAGCTTCCTCAAGAATATAGAATCGAATCATCAGCTGTGAAGAGGGTGAAGATAGTTCAATGTCAGCCGAATAAATCAACATTCATCAATGTCGTGCTATTGGCTTAATCAGAAAAGAATACAGAACAAGTTTGCCTTGTAAATACTCAACGTTATCTTCCCCACTCTATCAGCTTCTACCTTTCTCTGGTAACCAATGTGTATGTATCGTTCACTCTTCTGGAACAAAACGACAATCTTTTGTTTTTGATGTCAGCTTCTACGTTTTTCTGGTAACCAACGTGGCTGTATCGTTGACTCTTTTGAAACAAAAAAAAAGAAGTTTTTTTTTATGTTTTAGTGAAAACGCTTGTGGAAAGTTTGTCTTACTTTTCTAGAAGAGATGTAGCTTATGTGTTGCTGATTCTGCACCTTCATTAAACGTTCTCCAAAATGTGATTGTCTACTGAGTGTTGCTGAAATCGACTCACGTTACGCGATTTGCTTACTTGCCGAAGCGCCAGTTCAGTTAATTGCATGATAATAGTTTCGTGTATGCATTGAAACGGTTATTTCCTCATGGCGTAGACAGTGAAACCGTATTTGAATCTTGTTCCGTATCAGTAAAAGTCAATACAATTCCACCTAGCAGCTTAGAGGCTGTGGGTTCCTCAAACAAGGAATATTAGTCGCCTAGTGACTTATCTGTTGGACATTTTCAAATAAATGCGACAATTCGAGAGATGTCGATAACGGATGAAAAATCTCTTTAGACATATCGTTTATTCCCATCTCTTATATGGCCAACTGACGGACCCTATAACCGTTGTCCTTGATGGATGAGGCGTTAATTCCAAAAGGATTTCTAGACCGTCTATGATTATCGCTTTATCTCTCAAAATTGAAAACAGAATAAAAGGACTTTTAGCTTAGAAGTGATTTATTGGAAAGATTAGAGTGTTGAACAAAGTTTTTCCAGGTGCGATATGAATAAAAATATTTTTCTACAATTGTGCAATACTGTATGTTTGAATTTCTTGGATTTCACTACTGCTATTGACACGAGCGAGTTGGTGTTGACTAAGGTGAAAAAGTCGCTATTTGTTTCTTTGGGTACATATTTTGATTCTTTCATTTTCTTGCGGTGATTAGATTAGTCATGATTCCAGCGACCTCTTGCCAAAGCTTTGCTTCTAAGAGATACGGATGAAGCACATCTATTTTCTGATCTAGAATTACGATTGGAGTTCTATCGACATGTTCAAGTATTTGGAAGAAGTATTAAGGTTTGCAGTACTTTTTTATCTTTCTATACTCTCATTATCTGCTGCTAATTTTTTAATACGCTAATATTCTATTTCATCGAAGAGAATTGAAGCATATCGGTTTTTTTTTTTGTTCAATTTGGCAGCACTTTCATATTGTCTGTTTCAGAACTTCAAGTCGGTTCTGAACTTTGTCATAAATGATCTGCATAATTGTGTAAATGAGCGTGATGCTTCATGTGTGAGTATTCTGTAGTTATTTTTGAATATTTCAAAAAGTTAAACTACGCCCATTAACTTCTTCAATAGAAATCTTTTATCTGCCACTATTTATTGGCCCTGATTTTTTATTGTTTTCCAGTAGCATTTCGGTGTTAATGTGTTTTTTTTTATTTTATTAAGTGTTTATAGGGAACAAAAATCGCTGTGATAGATTAATTTGTTTTGAGCAAAAGCTTTTAAGCAGTGTATAGTTAGATAATGGTTCACTTGAATTTGAAAAGAATAAACTAATATCAGATAACATTCAGTGGAGTGTATCTGGAATGGTTCTGTATCACAAAGAAAGGAGATCTATTACAGATTTTGGACGTCATTTATTTCAACAAAGATTTATTTTCTGCGACGGATTTTGCTGCAGTTACGGAATGTATTTTGTTGCGACTTGAAAAGCAATGGAGAATGTAAGAAAGATTTTCCAGTATTCATTGTAGTATCTAAGTTATTCAAACTCTCCACTAATTGGTAGGATACTGTAGTCTGCCTTTTTGCTCTTTGACTTAGGTTCTGCTGTGTACTAATGTTGCCTTGTTTTTTTTTTTTTTTTTTTTGAACTATAGCTGTGGCTTATTCCATTTGAATCATTTCGAGGTGAGATTGAATGAGTGCTTTGATGTTATCCCATCCAGGCCCATTACGATATCGAAAGCTCGCCGCCTTCTTGCATTTATTTCGGACGAAATAACTACCTCTGACGATGAACTAAGGTGGCTAAAATCATGCATTTCTGTAGAAGAAGAGGTTTGTAAGCGGATCGCACTGCAAGTGGGAGCACATCATTTGAAATATGGTTAGTGACACTACTATAAAGATCTCGTAAATTTTTGTGAACCTGTATACGTTTGAATCTACTTTTTGAGCTGTTCATAAAATGATATTCAGAAAGGCAATGGCCATGTGGTTACTGATACTCAGCGAGACCCCTTCCCCTCATCCCACTAACATTCTCCTTCAATCAATCACCGGACATCCCACCCTGTCTACTTTCGAGACTGTAAGGAAAGATGCCTCACCAGTATTCTACGACATTCATTAGGCAAACGAAATCTTCAAGCCAGCGAAAAGTGGGAGGGGGCAAATTAAGTGCTAAAAAACTGGGATCCGCTCAATAAAGTATGAATACAGGTTGTTCAAGATAAAATGAAATACAATAACTAATCGCATAACATTAACGCATAGGGCACAAACGCACAGTAGAATGAATTTTGACATAGAAGTCACCATCCTTGCGCAGGAACATAAAACATCAGCACAAAAGATTTTAGCAGCGCTTTGGATCAATGCTACTAATCCAACCATAAGTCGTAAGGAGGAATGCCTCATTATTCTTGATATGAATCAGCGTATGAGACAGCTCTTTGGTGGGTGAAGTACACCGCAAGTCTATGTGATTTCCGCCCGGTAGTCTCCACTTCAGTAATTCAGCGGAAGACATGTAAATAGTAGTGATTATATTTAGTTGGTTTTGTGCTTGATGTGATTGAAATCTAAAATAGTGATTTTTCCCAGAAGAGCATTGGACGTGTTTGACTGGTTGTTATGGGCAAGCTGATCTTTTCAGGCTCTGAAGAAGGCGAGACTGCCGAAACGTCAGCTACTTGAATAAATATAAATATAGCACCTCGTTTTCTGTTATAGAAGGGAATAAGGAATCAAAATAAATCAATTTCTATTGAAAATACATTGTCTGTTAAGGTCTCAAACGTTTGGCGTTATTCAGGTCAACAACTGAGTATTTTTATTTGTACTTACTTATTTGTGCTTAGCCTCCTGAATTATAGGAATTGACAACCGTCTGCTTGTTCATATGCATGCTTTTCTTCAAGATGATGACGTTCGTATTCGAGAAGAGGTTAGTTATGATTCAGTTTCCCCTCAGCTATCTATACTTATATTCAATCACTCCCTCCCGATCAAAAATAGCGACCGAACAAAATGTCCTGAACTGGGACTAGATCTTCATGTATTACGTAATCTGCGTTCTTTTTATCCAGAACACTTGACAAGTTCTGTTTTCAACGACATTTTTCTGTTATCCCTACACAGTTGTATACTTATTCCATTAGGCCTCCTCTATTTTGTCACCGATTGTGTCGAAGGTCAATATAGTATTGAATCCTACAGTGTGTTATTGGTTGATTACGGATCTTATGCCTTCTTCAAAGGAAGAAACAACGGAACACGAGGTTTGTGCGAGCTTGATATATTAATGGACTAGGCTTACGGCGCTCATTAAATTCATAGAATGGTCTCCACATTCAACCTCAAATGCGTCCTATGTGGATTTACGACGGTGTAAATTTTTTTTCAATATCTTTGATGCAAAGATGGTGGCCACGTCTAGCAATAATCTCAAATGTTTAAGTTCATATTGAGCTCTACTGCATATAATAAGAACCGTTATCAAGTGCTTACTGTCCTACCATAATTAGACCCGGATCTTTTTTGTCAGTTTGTTCTTCGAATGACAAATCACTAGACTAGACGGGATTTCGTATTGCATGACGCCCAATGTACCGTTGGTTTTGGTGACTACGTCACTTCAGTGGAAAATAACAAAAAGTCATGTTTGCAGCTATTTGAGGATTTCAGTTCTAAGCAAGTTTAGTCCTTTCAAAACCAATCAATCACAGTGTGAGAGGTCAACATTCATATCGCGTCCTTGAAACTCGATTGCCATGTGCACCGAAATCTATATTTGATTCATTTATTTATTTACACGACCCGTCATCACAATTTTCTTTCTCTTTTTTTCTGTGCTGTTCCCAGTACCATTAACATGCGATTCGTTTTACGTCTTCTTTCTTGAACGAAAATAGAATACTGGTCGAGCATGTCTCCTTGTAATCTCGAGGATAGCCTGGCTGTGGCGTTACATAGGGCCTTCTTGTTGACTGTCGGACATTGTTGGAGAATGGGGGCTCGGCTCCACGCACGCCGCGACGAGCCCCACAACCACTCGGCCACTTCTCCCCCGATTAGTAAGAGGTCAAGGCTTGGGAACTGAATCCTGACATCATCATTCTGATGATCGCTTCGGTTTTCTTTGGTCCAGTTCAGAGGAAGAAATTTTAGGCTAGAAAGAACTAGGCTCTAAGTAGCGAAATTCCAAATCAAAAACTGGCACATGCATCGCAATTTTCATACATAGCTGTCGAAGGTTCAAACCGCTACGAACTCTATAGTGTTCATATGTGGCCGAATGTGTAACACTAAAAACACTATAACTAAAAACTAAAACTCTTCTACGAAACTGTATTTGTTTTCAATGTAATAGAACAAGGTTTCTTCGATAATCTTAGAAATTTTTAACTCCACTGCCATTTTGATGAAGAAATTTTTATTTGTTCTCGAGAGGCCACCGTCGTTGGGAATGAAGAGCCATAAGAACTGGTACAACCCAAATGATGGGTCCCATTTTTATTTATCGGTGGTGATTTTGATAATAAAGAAATTTCGTGTAGCGACAAAACTTTGGCCCTGATGTTGAGTGAACTAAAACTACAATTATCCTTTCTAAGTGCTCGCGTTCGCAGAGCACTATTGAGGCCCTCGCTCTGCCTTTCTCTTGGCTATGTTACAACTGCAATTGGTAGCTTTCAGTAATCATGCGCCAACGGAATGTCTGATGAGCACAAATCGGCATTAAACTCAGTTAAGCTGAAGCCGTGGTCGACATCACACTGTTAACTTTGTTCTGTCTGACTAATTATTAACGGCAGCGTACGATGTGAATTATAAGCTTGAAAATGTTGCGACATTGACATGTCGATAAAGTGAGTTATAAAAATTAGGACTGCTTGATTTCATTTTTGTTGAGCTGCAATGAATTCGCATTGACATACCCATCGGTGATTTATAATTACTGTTTTCTCACGAATCTCAACATTGACGAACTACGTAATTATCGCTCTCTACGCAATTTCGATTCAAATCCCTTAATTTCTTTGTTGATCATTCGTAAGACAAATATCATGCCTTTTTCATCTAATTGTTTTGGGTTCCAATACATACAAAGTCAAACGCTTTGCTTTCAATTCACTTAGGGGAAATTTTTCTTAGTCTCTAATACATAGCACCGGAATTTATAATACTTTTACGTTCGACTATTTCAACTGAAATTCGATCTTCGGCAGCGAACGATGACTTCTTTCTAGGAAGTGTGTTAGAAAGAAATATTCTTGCTAAAATTTCTACGACATATTGGTTAAATATTGTATAAGCTTAAATCTGAGTTTCTTAGTAATTCGGAAGAATTTTAAATTCCTGAAAGTTCCAACGCAGTCGTAATCAGTGGTGAAAAAAAGCCATACATTGAGGAAGAATCGTTACATGATAGGGTAAAAAAGGCTTTTATTTTTGAAGTGCAAGTCTGCTTGAAAAAATAAAAAAAGTTAGGTCTATAAACTACATAATATAGGAATTATATGTCTTCCATGGTTCAATTATTTTCGGACGCTTATTCTTTCAGACCAATGTACGATCAAAGTTGCCATGAGATTTTATTAGGACTTCCCTCACGTTTTGGCTCTAGAGCAATAAACACCAAATCATTAGTCAGAAGTGATCAAAACTGCATGATTTTGGTATCGTTCAGTTGTGCATTTTCTTGCAAATATTTTGGAATACAACTTGCCAATACTTGCTCTAAGATGAAGTGTCATAGGAACAAATTCGCTTGCTATTGATGCACCAGTGGCGCGCAGGAGGAAATGTGAGTGAGGCGGCGCGCAAGATTAATGGAGCCTCTTGTGAACGACCCGAATGCGACTGATCCACGAAACTATTCTCTCGAGTTTTGAACGGGCCACATCCTAACCGTACTTTCTGTAACTGTATTATGGTCCCAAGCTCCATTGATCTTGCGCGCCGCTTCGCTAGCATTTTTCCCTACGTACCATTCGTGCATGAGTAGCAAGCGAACTTGTTTCAAGACAACTCCATCGCAGAGCGACTATAGGCAAACTCTATATCAAATGTTCACAAAAAATGAGCAATTGACCGATACCAAAATCATGCAAATTTAACTACTTCTGGTTAATAAATTTCATGTTTATTACTCCAGTGGAAAAACTTATGGTGCGACCTAATATCAACCAGAAGTAATTGAAATTGCTTAACAGTAGTACTCAGAATTATGCTCATCAGCCTCAACTTATTTCTGCCATCTCTCAAGCAAATATCAATACCGCTTTGTGCAGAATATTCTCTGCTTTCTTCTAGTGCCAAATTTGACCACACTTGCCTCATCTTGGCCGCTCAACGAAGCCTCTTGTATTCTGAAGCCAAGTGGCCCATATTTCCCACTTTTTTCGAAGCAAGGATTTTGATAGCGTGAACATTGATGGTGTTGTTTTAGCTCACCGTGCATGTTGTGAAAACCTTAAAATTATGGTCTGATTTTGTGTTTCAATCAATTTGAAATCAGAAGTCATTCTAGAGAGTGGTAGACCAAGGTTTTTCCAATGATATGAACATGTTAAGTTCAGAATATAGATACTGATACCCACTCAGATATGACTATCTAGATCAGTTTCAACACATTTGACGAATATTTCCTGATGATTGCATTAACTGAGAAGTTTGAAACCATATAAATCTTTAGAGTAAACTTTGTTCTATTGTATTAGATTTCTATATAATTTCACACGATGTGATTTCATTTTTAGTGCGATCGGTATCAAAATCACCAAAGAGAAATTGTAAGCTAAACTTGAATCTCTAGAATTTTCAACGCATGTGCTGCACCCGCAAGCACCAACGATTCATTGGGGAATATACTCGTGTCGTGCTCGGCGGAATTTTTTTATTTTCGATTCTGTCTTTGGATTTGAAATACGAACTTTGAAGAAAAAAAACGAAGAAATATGTATTGTGAGCTCTGGAAATCCAAAGTTTATTTTGGCATAGTAAAACCTGCAATCTGTAGGTGTCAACGGGTTCTTGCGGTGTTCATTCGATTGATGAAGATCGAGACGAACTGAGATATGATGGTGTATGATATAAAATAGCCATCTTTTTGCACCACGTGCACGCTGCCCAATACAAGTTTTCTCTTGCATATCAAAATTTTTGAACATGTGTTAGAAAACCAGCACATTATGAATATGTTATAGCGTGTTGTGTCACACCTTTCGTCAACGTTTGAAAAAGCTGGTGTTCATTAATTTTAAGTGGGTACTTTGTCGTTAAAAAAGGACAAGTAAAAAACCGACCACATTCGCTGGCAGAAAATTTTCATAAAAGCGTTAGTAATTATTCGATAGATAAGATTTCTATCTTCAGCCCGACGTCGCCGGTTTTTTTAAAACACCCTTTTATAACGCTGTAAAATCCGAAATAAAGCTAGCTTCAGACGCGCATATTCTCACCGAACAGAGCTCTTTCTTCAGACTATCAGTGATCATTCGATATTGTTATGGTTGCTAATTCCAATGCTGTGCTTATATCCTGAAAAGACCGTTTCTCTGCAACGCAGCAAGTAAAATAAGTTGAATTTGCATGTGCGGCCAAGGAGGTCTTTGAACGATTCACGTGTCGCTGGATAAGGTGGCCGCCACGTGTGCTGAGGCGATGATCGATCGATCTTGGACATGTCTTATGACATCGCGTCAGCGGCACGTGGTCTTACCCAGCCGCATGTGAATCACTCAAAGACCTCTCTGGTCGAACATGCGAATTCAACTCATTTTACCTTCTTCGTCACAGAGAAACGGCATTTTTAAGATATGAGCTCAGCATTGGAATGAGCAAACGTTACGCTATCGAAGGTTTTTTTATAGATTAAAGCAAGAGCTATGTCTTGCGAGAAATATGCGCGTCCGTAACGCAAGAAATTTTCTTCTGTAACAACGTCAAAAAAGGCTTTTTGAAATGCGGTGAGCCAGAAATTTCAGCTTTCGAATGATTACTAAAACTTTCATAAAAGGTTCCTGTCTAGCGAATGAGGTCGGTTTTCCATTTGTCTTCTCATAACTACAAGGTAGGAGCGCATGTGGCGCAGTGGTTAGAGGTGCTCTGCGTCGCACACGAGGTCAATAGTTCGATCTCGCGCTCATGGCTCACCAAGCCATCCATCCCTCCGGGGTCGGTAAATTGGTACCAGACAGGTCTCAGACCCGCGAGTCATTGTAAAGGCCAGATATGCATTCAATCACCTCAAACGAAATTAGAAATTGAAGTCGAATGCATGGCGCATCCTTCAAGAATTGATCAACGCCGAGAGGTTTATCCTTTTATCCTTTAACTACAAGGTTTCGTAAGTGATAACAAGTCGATCTCATTATTATTGCAGTCACACCTAGAAATCGCAAGTATTTATCATTAAAAATTTCCTTGATACAAGAAAATCTCGTGTATTATTGAATCGAAGCAAAGTCGAAATATAGATTGGAGATGAATATGAAGAGGATGATTCTGAAAATCAGTTTTACCTATAGCATAGTCTTACGAAGAACTTGGAAAACGTTTCAAGTGCTGACGCATCAGAGAATTTTCGTTACTTACCAGCCATTAATTTGAAGATGAAACCCTTCCATGAAATCGTCATAAAATTTCGAAAATTGCCAGCATAGCATGCATTTCAATGGTGTAAAATTCGGCTCTTATACACGTTGCTTTCTCATTGACCCGCATTGACCTAGGATGAGATTTGTTTTTGCGTGAATCGGTCGTATGTTTTGAGTAATGTGAAGATATTACGACTGGTAGATAGACACAAATTTTCATTTTCAGAGAATAAAATATATTTGCACGTTCTTCTTTACATTCATGCTTTAAAAATGTTGTATAGGAAGTATCCATATCGAAGGAAGTCCTGTACGATGTGTGTTCATCAAGTCCTTACGCGGAATCGGGTTACTTTGGCGACTACACTGATGTTAAAGTTATGGTAAATGCATTGTGATATTTGGTGGACTTGGTGGACTGAGCCATAGTCAATATGTTATTTGTTCATTCCGTTCATCTTCCAAGCATTTTGAAATCCTCCCTATTTTTCTTTGTTCTGTTAATTTGAGTTGTTATTAGTGGAGTTCTTTTTATGCGAAGTTGAGAATATTGTCATCTTTGTTATTACTTTTTAGAATTGAAAGGTTATTATTTGTTCGTTTCCTTGAATTCTTCGTGAGATTCTGTCTCATATCGTTACATAAATTCGTTGAATAAATCATATCTGCCACTGTAGTAACCAGACACCGATTATATAACTGAGCAGCATTTATAAAGTTGCTCGAAGAGCTTAGTAAGGCCTGGAGCCTAAAACAATAATTTGCGAATTTATCAAATCAACTTTAATTTTAAAATGAGGTTTGATTTTTGTCTCAATCCAAGATTAACATCCTTGACCGTTAATCAAAATTTAGAAAAAATCCCAAGATTATTTGATATCTGGGATACTTTTTCAGACTATTTATTTATATATCTGTTTATTACGTATAATATAGGGATCGAATATTCTGATAGATTTTTCAAGAAAGAATATCTGTTGTTTAATGTACTACTTATTATCTAGTATACAACTTCGAATGTGGAGATATAGAATTTTAAATCGTAATTTTCTTTCAAGCAGATGGAGGATTTCATGTTTTTGCTATAATTAGGTACTTTTTAAGCTGTTTGTTGTTTCAATTGTTGATTTTCTGTAACTTTAGCAGTCGCTTTTTGTGATGCGAGCTTCGCATTTATATACACACCCGCATGGAAATTGTATTGACTGCTCGTCCAGCGTATATAACATGATCACGCGGAAGTGTTTGTTTGAACAAATAAATTATTAACTCATTTTAACCCGTTCGCAACGTCGTTCATACTATAATTTCGATTCGTGCTGTGCAAAATCAGTGGTGGAGTCTCGCTCATTTTGAATTCTATCAATTACAATAAAATCCACAAGAATATGGAGATTCTTCATCGCAATAAATCAGTTCTCTAGTTCTACTGCGGTGAAATTTAGGCTTTCCTCTACCCATAATAAGCAGTTTTTTCCACTTGTGCCAGGACTCGTATGTCATGCACGAAAGCATTTGAATAAACGGGGTTTCGTCCCGAATAAAATGGGATTCCCTAGTGTATCGTTGGTTTTTACGGGTGCAGCTCTTGCATGGAAGATTTCAAAAAGTTTGTTTCGTTCTTAATTTCTTCGCAATGACTAAATCTAGACCTTTTTAATAATTGAAGGGATGGTGTATAGAAATTACATATGAGATTCACCGATCTAGCGAATTTTCTCTCTGTTAAGTTCTCTGTTCTGGAGATCTCTAGTTGCTGGAAAATCAACGGCATTTGTCAAAAAAAGCTTCTTTGACGTGCAAACATTAGTAAATTGCAGTAGTGAAGTGCGATTTCCACAAAAGGCAATCCTTATTGGAACTAAAATATTTTTGGTATTTTGCTTGCTGTTTTCACTTTTCTATTAAGATTTCGCTACGAACGGTGACACTCCAAAGTATGCTCCCGATCCTCCATCCTATCCCGATCGACCTGTAACACAGAAATTGAGCATTCTGTTCCTGTCACCGTTTGTGATATCTTGAGTTACGACTTCTTTTGGCTTACCTTAAATTGGAATTCCAATGATCCAAATTATCACCACTACACAGAAATCCTTTGGAAGGTGTAGCACAGCGTGTAATTGTGCACTGCTACATTTTGGGCAGCTTATTGGCTCGATCCTGCGCCGGACCACTCTGTAACTCTAAAGTCGGCAAACTGACACCCGACTTGTTTAGGAAGATTACGTCGGTGAATTAACCCGTCAGTAGGCCATGCTACCGCAAGTTTGCATGGACGAAATAGGCGTTCAATCACCTCTAACAGTGATTGATGATGCTTTGAATTCATGACGCATCCTTCACGAAGTGATCAATGGCAAGCACTTCATCCGTTTGCTGATCACAAACTTCAGTTCCATTTTGAAAATCTAGTATTTACGCTGATACTAAATTTGTTCTGAGGATTATGCGATGTGGGGATCTACAGAGTGGTCATTAAGCTTTTGAGAAGAAGAGGTGTAAGTTACCTGCGATTGCTGCAATTTATTGTTTGTTAGAATTCTTTACAGACTCAAAGTGATGTAAACGTTTTCCATTCAAATTTTTTGAGAGAAAATCTGTAAATCATGGGATTCGCTTACGAAGTTGTGACTACGCTTGAAAGATTGAAGAACTCTGTGAAAATAGCCCAATCAACAAAGATGATGTGATATCTGGAGAAACTTTCTAGGGAAAAGAGTGATGTCGTGTTGGGGTATTCCGAAGAATCCCCTAGACAACTGACAAATCGAAAAGCGAGGTTGTCCATTTGATATTCCTCTACACGCTATTTCATGTGTATGAGACGTGAGCATGTACTATCAAATCGAAGATTTAACGCATCTTCCATAAGATGATGTGTAGATGTCTTCTGAATGCAACTGCCGCAAACAGAAAATCGGTTTCTTTCTCGTTTTTTTTTCGAATCGGATTTCAAACTATTCGAAAGTAAGTAGTTGAACACACGGTTAAAAGAGTCCACGCAACATGAAGGTGAGGATTTACATCGCGACAATATAGGGATAGAGGTATCCTAGTAAAAGAGTGGCCTATCGTGCTTGAGAAATACACTAACTTCTATAATCAAATACAATGAAACATTAGTTAAAATGTGCGTAAATATCAATACACATGAACCAGAGTATTTACAAGATGCGCTTCTGGAAAGGACTTCTCAGGAGTAAGAGAAAGCTTATTATGCTATAACTTCTAGAAGTCCTGAGGAACAATCGTGTTGTTTACGTAAATGATCTGATATAAATCATTCACTCTTTACAATAAGGAGAATATTGGAGCACAATAATGCCTTCTTAGTTGAACCGCATTTTATTTTCTTATCGTTCTGTATGACAATGACTCCATTATTCAAGTGATTTATTTGAAATATACAGTGGAACACAGATGGAGCTATTGTTGTGATGGCAACCAGTTTTTGCAAAGCCCTAGTTCTCTCCCTTCATGGGCCAATGAACCTCTTCATTCCCTCTGGGTTGAAAAATCAGTACCATACTCTGGCATTAGCTCACTCCCCCGATTCCGAAGTTTGATGGAAATATGGAACACCTAGCACACCTATTTGAAATTTGAGAGAGAACCAACTATCTCATAAAAAGAAAACTAAATGCACGAGCAGTAGTTAGACTCATGCTATATCCGAAAATCTTTATGGATTCAATGTTACGAAACACATCAAGTGAAGGAAGTGCGAAGATTCGCACAGTGTTCGACATGTATTCAAAGAACACACTTTACTTTAACACTTTATTGATCCGTCTTCACAGTGTGCTTGTGATTTTTTCACTTTCGGAACCCAGTATTTCTAGTATTCAGTTCGTTTTTTTTTTATCTTCTCCTTTAACGTCGTTGAATACTGGTTGAGTGAGTCTCCTTGCAATCTCGAGGATATCCTGGCTGGGTTCGTTGTCGATTAGCAGAAAGTGTGGTGGTGGAGCTTGGTTTCACGCACCATGATTCGCATCATCACCACTCGGCCACGGCGCACCCAAAGAAATGTGCATCAAATCGGTTTATCATAGAGTATGGATTTGAAGTGCACAGTAGTAGACTTAATAATAACTATGTCTTGCAATCGATGTGTTTGAGAAATCGCTCAAATTTCAGTATAGTCTGATAGAATTCCTTAAGCCTCTAAGAGGTGTGGTATGGCATTTCAAGTGATATACGTACGTTTCGCCATTACTCACACACCTTGTCAGTACCACATACCCTACGGCTCACCTTTATAATTAATAATAGCGGCGCCGAAGACGTGTCAGATTAGATGTAATGAAAATATCATTTGATATTCTGGTCTTTTCACTCCGTCTAGACTGATACGTCTTCGGCTCCGCTATTATTAATTGTAGGGGTGAGACGTAACGCATGTGGTAGTAATGAGCGTGAAAGTGACGCCGGAAAGTACATATTCCACTCGAAATGCCATACATTTGGGAGGCTTTAAAAATTCTATCAAATCATATTAAATAATAACTAATTAAGTGCGGCGGTCTCAAAATTATCATAGCTGCTATGCTTTTCAGTTTATTCATATTTCCCCAATATGCGTAAGTCTTCGAGTGCTTCATCTCCGCTGTTGTTCTAAATCCTGCCGAACTCAAAATCAAATTCTCTCCCGTAAACTAATCTCCACCTCTGCCGAGTGATCAGCGCTTTTTCTCAAGTGCTTAAAGACGGCAATATTCCTGATGACAGCCATAACAGCCTTTTGACTACGCTACTGCGCTCGGCAGACGATAAATACACTCACAACAGTTTCCTTACCACTGCTTTTCGATTGCAATTACCTATATTTAGTGTGACTACAGAGAACAAAAAGATCTCAATTGTATCAAGGCAGCTGAACGAAGAACAACCATGTCAGTCGGCAAGAACTTCTTCATGGAGAACGTAGTTGTGATAATGGTGAACAGTATAGTGATAGAGTAAGAAGCTGCATCACATGCCGGCGGTTTCGATCCAACACATCGACTCACATCGTCTGCCTCCAACTAAGCGAGCTGAGAAAGGGCGATCAATACGGGAACGAACCGGAGGAGGAATTTTGCCGAAGCACTCAGCCACATGGCAGGCGACATTCTGAAAGCTTAAAAGTCGAGCG
Organism: Parelaphostrongylus tenuis; assembly: GCA_019055375.1. Taxonomy (NCBI): domain Eukaryota; kingdom Metazoa; phylum Nematoda; class Chromadorea; order Rhabditida; family Metastrongylidae; genus Parelaphostrongylus; species Parelaphostrongylus tenuis. The sequence goes on from JAHQIW010004978.1 coordinate 265,409, forward strand.
TCGGGTCTGCACTTCTAAGTTTCATATTCACCCCGCCCACTTGTTCTTGTGGTGGGAGTGGCAACGAGTAAAACACGCCGACATCTTGGATTTTTCTCGTGGGCAGCTTTTTCCTTCACAATTCATGTTCGTATTTGTAGGAACTTAAACTTATTAAATTACTCAGAAAACTTTTGTTTCACCTTTCAGGTTTGTAAAAGTGCGTAATTCTTTAATTTTATACTACGTTCAATATTGCCATTTTGCTTCGAATTTCATTTTCATCGCCATTTTTTACCTTTCGTTTTTCTCCATCACTAGTATGTCAGTTTTTTTGTTGGTTTTTCGTATAATTTCACTCAAATATTATATCTGTTACAAGTGTAATTTGGTAGCTCACTTGGAAACTCTTTCTCCTAATAGAAAGAGTGTCATGAACGTTTTGTCGTGTGGGTGTTGAAGTGTTTTTAGAGATGAAATCTCTGAAAACAAACAAATTCGCAGTGCAGTCGGCAAAACTCATTATTCAATTGCATGGGCTCTTGCCTCCATTTCCGCCACTTCTACGCGATTTTCGAGATCCGAGTGTGGCATAGTTGAGATTTTTTTCTGAAAATAGGGAGAAAAGAATTAGAATTCTATCAATAATTTAAGCACCTTCGTATTTTAGATGTCCTGAAGTCTTTGATGTAATAGTATACTTGTATAAACATCTCAACGTGACGACCTATTCCTTCAGTAAATCTTAGGAAAGCACTATGCTACTTTTAGTCTAACTATGCATGACATTTTTGATTGGTATTAACTTCTTTGTCGTCCCAGTTATCATTGTGACTTTTTTTTCATCGTTGCCTACATAATCTAGTAAATACCAGAAGCCGTTGTGACCACCGCTTCATACAAAGGCTTTGCGAAATGAAAAAAGATGTTTATATCTATCTTTCCATCACATGAAAACGTCGACCGTCACATTTCACTGATTTTTCAAGAATGTCGTAACACGACCAAGAACTGGCTCAGTTTGTAATATGTAACAGAGACGAAAGGCAGATTTCATAACGCCTATTTCGCAGCTTCTCATTCACATGACTCGCATTTATCAAGCTTTTTAGCCATAATAAATTTCGTCAGTACACGAACGACTATTGAGTGGTGAACTATGTTTTTCTACTTCTCACTTTTTCAGAGGGGCGGCTTCAATCATTGCTTTTGGATGGTCATCTTCCATTGGTGATAGTTGTCGGAGTTTCTTTACGTCATGAAAAACTCAGATTAGTGTTTTTAAACGCTGAAAACTAAATACGTAATATACGTTTGGAAGACATGCATAGGCTCATGCTTGAGAAAGAACTTGAGTAAACCTAAAAACATCAAATTGCCTCAGATTAGATATTAAATAAGAAATGTTACATAGAGAAAAGTTAGACAACAACTCGGTTCTGAAATCGTGTAAAATAGCAAAGTAGGAAGCAAATTTATATATATATATATATATATATATATATATTTAGAGTATAAAGCTGAATTTTTACATAATTGTATACGCTTATACTTCCATATATATAATAGGGTTGTGCCATAATTTCATTTGCACTGCTGTTTTATACGCTCGTTTTTTTTTCTATTTCGAATCGCGCTATTGCCAAAATGCTGTAGTATGTCAGAGAATGTTCTAGTAACGCTTCAAGATGGCCGTAGCACGCACCATCACTCACCATCAGAATGAAATGAGCTAACGCAAAGTGATGTCTCGATGGACACTTCACGTATTGACCGACGACGACCACGCTGCATGTGTGAAAGCATCTGTGAAAGCCTTCTGCTGCGACCTCACATGTAAGACTTTCTCAAGTCCTGTATTGCTGAAAGTGTCGTGAGTCTACTAAAAGCACAACACACGCCTACTGGTTGTCTCGTAATATGGGCCCGTCACTTCAGCCAAAGTCAGGTTCCATGCTCGGGAGATTATGCTGTCCTTTTTCTAGAACTGACAGGGTATGTTTTTTTTTCTGAAAACTGCTTTGACAGCAGACAAACAATCAATGCCCACGTCTATGGGAAGAATTTCGAAAGTTGGTCGCAGCAGCGTGTTCAAAACCACTCAGTGTCGCCCGTGAGCAGGATAACGCGTCGACCTTACATTGTAAAGTTAACTCGCCACAGTTTTGAAGAAACTGACCCGGACCACGGTACAACATCTACCGTATAGCCATACTATTGTTTTATTAGCCTGCCATCTCTTCCGAGCTCAAGAGCAGCATCTGCCAGTGAAAAAACTCAGACTATAATCAGATCGAAAGTGACCACCTCATCGACTTCTTAGTTGTTCCCTATATATAAACATATATGCATATTTAATTATTTGTTTATTAATTCATATGCATATCTGGTATACAGTTAACGTAACAGCAAAAGCGACCATTATTTTCTGTCAGTCTAATTTATACCCTGAATCTGCAAACGATGTACATTCAAGCAGAGCAACAGGAATCCTCTTCAACTTTGTCTTGGTTCAATCCTTGTCACAATTTTCTCTTCATAGTGCAATCCCAGCGCTAGAATTCAATTTGTTCTTCGCCTTTTTCTCGAACGTCGTAAAATACCGTTTGAGCACGTTTCTTCCAATCTTGAGAATAGCCAGGCCGTGGTGTTTTGTAGGGCGTTTATATCTGACTGCCGGAGAATGTTGGTGAGTGGGGTTTCGCTCAGCGCCGCGAGGCCATCACAACCGCTTTGCTACGGCCCTCTAACAAGAAGGTTAAGACCTCTATTTGTTATTGCGTGAACAATAGGATTGGCTTGACGTAATAGGTTTGCTAAGGAAATATCACACGTGTAAGCCTTCATCTTCGAACACATAAATCAGCCCATCATCTCTATCATTTGTAAGCTCATTATCGAGTAACGTCGCGTGGGTATCCAACAAACTTCCTTTTCCTCCTTGTCGCGCACACAATGTTTAGTATTTTGGAGGTCCTGCTTTTTCGAAGCACACGAAAATTATGATCTTTTATGCATAGTGCCGTTCATTCCTAATGGTTTTCATAAATGGCTGGCTAGCCACAGTTATCAATCGACTGTATCAGTGCGATTTTGAAGATGGTTATATCCGATTTAGACTATGTGTCAGTTACACTAAAGAAAACACCAATTTCTTGTAGACACTGACTGGCCAAGGTTGGATTACCAGACTACCGTGTGATATTGATTTACTTTTATCCGAGTTACCGAATGGAAATGTGTCCCTCTTTCGTATAATTGACTGTCTCTGAAAAATGCACTTGCTTGTACGTTAAACTTTCACGAAGAGGCACATCCACCTGTCACAGTCAAACATCAACACTTGAGGTTCGATTTGAATTGATAACCACTCAAACGGTGCAAATACAATGGCCGATTTCGATTTTAAGACAACATAATTTGAGTCACAATGGACGTTTTCGATTGAAACAGAAACCATTAGATACACATAGTCGCAATGATAACAAGCAAGATCTCTTTTTTCTCCCAGATGAATTCCTTTGTGGGGTCTGAAATTATGTTTTCTACACTTTTGGCGAGATTTATGTTCAGGTGCTATTAGAACTCGTGTAAGCGGTTTCTTGGCAATTAGAATACGTTAGATGTTTATAGCTGCGGAAAGGTCGTTCAAGGTTGATGATTTGAATTTTGTTCCTATCTTTTTAGAGTTCTATATCTGAGCAGGTTTGAAATTAAAATAGCAGCCTCAAAAAATTACACCCTCTTTTTCGCAACGAGCTAAACTATTCCAAGAGTCCAGAACCTTGCAGAGTCATAGAACGGACAATGCTTTATATCAAATTACATGCAAAATCTAGCTCTTTTCATATGGTGTAAAGGTCAAATACAATCGGAATTCGGGTTTTCAACACATTATGACCGAAATATAAAATCTTGAAATTTTTAATTTAAAGGTGGCAGCAACTAGAATAAGTAATGTTTTGTAAAATACCATCTTATTTGCTGGTCGGAATCTCGTTTGCTTTGTTGCATTCTCGTTCGAACTATTAACCCTAGCGCAACAAGTTGGATAAGCTATGTGTCGTGAGCTTTCGAAAGTCAGTTTCCGTTGTGCTATATAGTTTTTATTGAATTAAATTGAATAAAATGACCTACTAGTTGAGGTATGTGAATTTGAAGCTCAGAACTACCCTTATTTTCGCATCGTTTGATTGCTATAAAGGTCTCTTCATTGCACATGTTGATTAGGTGGAAGAAACTCTCTTCAATAGGCTGATTACGTTTTCACCTTCCCAAGTATTCTAAATATCCAATATTGCCCCTATTTTGCAAGAACTAGCTTCGAATCTCACATGTTAGGGAACGGGTTTCAGATTTAGTGTCAACTCTTAGTGAAGCTTACTAGTAGGAACAAAATCGATTAAAATTTACAGATAAATCAGATGTTTGTCTATGAGGTCAAAGTTTACTTGCTTCAGTACAATTAAATCTTGGAACTCTTCTCTATGTGACGTTCAGCCACGAATTAGTTTTGGAGATTTTCTCGGCATGTGGTTGTCGTTGTTTTCGTAGAAATTTTTCTTTTCGGTTCATGAAAGATTAAGGTAGTCATTATGAGTAATTTTACTGATCGATCTCAAAGTGTCTACAATTACTTTTGAAGCTCTGAAGTTCAGAGATTGACGATGAATTCGCGTAATGCTCAGCTGGACCTCAAGTCGCAGCAGCGACCAATCGTGAACGGTAGAGCAACTCTAGATACTTCGCCACACGCGATCATTAATAAATTACACCAAATTTGATCAAAATATTGTTCTAAAAATTGACAAGGCTCGGTGTGTGCATGCTATGCCGCTAATTTCTGCTGACACTTATCAATTTACAAACTATGAAAAGGAGTTTAATGCAGCTCTGAGTACCTTGACCTCGTCGGAAATTTCTCCCGTATGCCGGTAATCAAACAATCCCTCTCTCTTCCGGCAGAGCAGATTGTACAGTTTTCTGAGTTGTACACTTGCTCTCAAAGGCGATTGCAAATTACCTGATGACGCAGTTGTTAGGTGAGAATTCAGTAGCTGCCGCAGGACTTTCAAAACCACGTTACTTTGGGCAGCTTCTAATAGCGCCTCTAACTTTGATATGAAGGCCACCTTGCATTGGATTTTATCTACGTACAAAATATTGTTTTAAAGCCTAATTTTACTTTTTAAAATGACTCGAGTGGCTATTTTTTGTAATCATAGAAAAATGGCTATGCTAACTAATCGTTCTTCTCCTCTTTTCCTGTGCACACATATTTAACCGTGCGGTACAAGTTTTTGGTAGATACTTTATTCATGTGTGAGCGTTGAAAGAGAAGGCAGTAATCTAGTGAATTTTTGCTTCTTCGTTTAGGATACTATTTTGCGCGTTTGCCTTATCTGGATGTTAGAAATTAAGCTAGTTCCCGTTCGGAGTTTCTCACCGTTATATATTCTTTAAGAATCCATCCAAAATTTCGGAACACTTGTACTTTTTTCTGCGTGGAATAGTAGAGTAATGGGCGGTGAGCTGGAGCTGGAGCTTCCACCTCCAGAACATCTCTTAAGTAGACAAAGTCGCCGAAACGATGGTCATCAAACTGATACTCGTACTACTGCTATTACTACCACAATTACTAATTTCGCGTCGGCTAAATTTGAGAAGTCTCTGAGAAAATAAGGACCTATACCGAAAGTAAATAGAGAATGGACCAAAACGGCAAAGGCAGCGTATTGCGGCAATCAGTTGCTCTTCGTATCAAAAATAATTCACCAGCTTTTGCAGTCCTTGATATAGTCACTGAAGCACAAACTCACCTCTACTGATAACGTTGCGTCAACCGATCTTTCAATATTCGAGACAAGACCAACTATCAATTGTTAAGGCTAAGCGACGGATAGTATAACATGGTTTTATGAGTCTCATATTATCGTGATTGTTAAAGTTTAATATTTGTCGATGCCCTAGTACCAAATTTTCCCTAAATACCTACATCATGCGCCTCCAAACTGCACGTATATGATAGAGTCATTCGATATTATCACGCTTTGCACAAACGTTTCGAATGATGCCGCAATACAAGTCGCTCATGAACTACTACTGATCGAAGATGAAGAGAAAATGAATTGGTATGGCTTGCCAATTCAACGCTCGCGACACTCGTGAAAGAGTGTTTAGCTATCCAATCTTTAGTTTGTGTGTGAAATATGTGCGAATAGAGGTTGCAATAGAGCAAAGATTACGCCATGTCCTGGCATTGCCATTACTTCTGAGTTTGAGGCTCCACTTATCAGTCGTCGGCTTTCACCATACTATCGATATATAGATGGTAGGTTATTTGCCCTGTTCAAAAGGAAATAGATGTTTTGAAGTATTAATTGAGTATCACAATATTAAGATCATGCAGGATACTAAGAAAAAACTGGTTTCTTCTTGATCATTCAAATAAATTCTTCAGAAAGTAGAATCACGTATATCGAAAACCAAGCAATGAATTATAGTAGTATACTACATTGCCTCTCATTCTTCACGCATCAAAAAGGCACTTATCAACAATTTTGTACTGAACGGCTAGAAATGTGTTTAGAAAACAACGAGAAAGGAATCGCTAAATTTGACATGAATAATAGCTATTCCTAACGGTTGCGGAGCAGAACCACCCGACTCAAATCGAAGGGTAGAAGTGTGTCCCAAAACAATATTTCAAGTCAAAATTGAATCCTTTTCAAGGTGACCTTTATATCAAATGAAAGAAGTTACGCCATAGAGAGAGACTTAAAAGATGTAGTATTGAAAATTTGCGGCAGTCATCGAACTCAGCTAACAGCTTACTCTATCAGCTAATTCGCACTCGCCTCTAGATCGTTAGTGCAACATAGAAATTTTTTTGATCTGCCGTAATAGCAGAAACGGTAATTTTGTGAAGCCAAGCACGCTCAATACACTTTAAGCAAGCATGCGGGTGAGAGTGAATTTATTGGCGAATTGGTAGAGCACTTTATGTTCGCATAAAAAATCATCTAGATTATGAACACAAATTCGACATAGTATGCCTCTAGACACGCGTGAGGCACAAGGAGATAACAGTGATTCAAACGTTATTCCTACGGAATCAACAGGTATCAGTACAATAGATTTTCATCAGCACTTTAAGTAGTCCACCGACTTATACGAAAAGCGCTGCATAATAGTGGCGAAACTTCAGTCATCAAACGACATCAACATCTAATATTAGCTTGCGCAGCCTAACAAGGGCAGTCCTTATATGTTACTCGAGTTGTTTTTCTACAACGTAAGCAAAAAAAAAGGCGAAAAAGTGATAGGCTGACGAGAAAAGAAGACGAGAAAAAGGCGATTGTTCAATGCCCGAAGTACACTAGAGCATTCGAAATCAGTGATAGTTTCTTGTTCTGTGGTCAGAATAGATTTGATTTTTTGAAATATATGATACCAAATACAGCCAACATTGAATTTTCGATGAAGTTTGGTAGATTCTGCAAAACCTGTCGATTTCACCGTTTTCGATGATTAGTTTGAATAGCTTGTTAGAGCGCGGATGGGATCAAACAAGCCTTTAATCAGACCCACATGCAGTTTCCGATCATTGGCGATCGAGCCGGACATGCCAGCTGTGTAACAGGGCGAGGAATTTTTGACTCCTCCTCGAAATTGATCCCTCGTCCACTCTACTACTGAGCTTTGTGGAATTATCTGCATCAATCAACTTCCGAAGCTTATCGATCGCTGCAATGTTGCCATTGATTTACTACCGCAAACCATTTTTATCCGCTGTGGATATGATGTTTCATGAAAGGGTGTGAACACATTTGGGTCACAATGATCCACTTGAAGACAGCGAAAATTGGTCTGAGGAACATCACTTTGAGGTAAATTAGCGATGACCTTACATATTCTTGATTGGTTGCTGTTCCCTAATTTTGCATCAATTTACCTACATTCATTTCTACTCGGTCTCCTTGTTCCGTCCTAGCTGCCATTTGTATAATTTCATTCAATACGTCTGCAGCATAACATTGAAGAACGCCTCTCTTTGTTGTTGCAGAAGAACACTTTACGCTACTTACTTGGAAACCCAGTTCTTTCCTGTTTTCGTCTAGAGAGAGCACAAAGTTGTTAGCACAATATTCCCCAACATAGCTATTGTTTCGATCAGGTTAATAAATTTGGTCTCGAGAGATACCATTTCGATTCATTTAAATTATCTTGAGTCCACTCCGCTTGATGTTATTACTTTTTCGCTATTTTTTTTTCTGAGGAACCAATCGCAACTCTTGCATCTTCACTGTTTTTCCAATTGTTGGCAATGGTATATCGGCTTCGTTTATTCATATTTGTTATCATTACTGCCTCTTCATCCTTTAGCCTGTTCTTATCATCGCATCATTAGTAGTTATTCCAAACAGCTCTTTTTCTCAAACTGAAAAACAATTTTGTATCATAGTACAAAGTACTCCGCACAAGTGAGCAGATTTCATCTTCGGATTAAACTTGTTTCTCAAAGGGGCTTCAATCGAATGGAAATTTTTTCATTTTTTTTTTTTTGATTGGAGAAACAGAAATTTTTGAGTCGCGAGCTGTCACAATATATAAGGTGCTCGTTTATCGTTATTGTTATGTCTTGAAACTGTTCTTCTAGAGCTTTTGGTAGAGATGTTAAGTATTTACAAAGCGCACACTTGATGAGCAGTTGATCATTTTATTATTTACATTTTTATGCAGATAGCAGGATAGGGCACGTGAAGCGCAGTGACTTGGGGTGCAAAACAAGTTGGATCGGTCTCTCACGCCCATGTAGCGCCTTGGACTCTTGAAATCTTCCTTTTTTTGGTCGTCAGATTATCATCAAATTTACAAAAACTCTAACTTGACATTTTTGAGTCAATGAACACGCCAGGTATGGAATCGCATAAACCTATATGTGCTCAATGAATCGAATGCGTGGTTCCATCCTCCAGGCATTAATGAACCAAGCGCTTCAGACTATAGATAACCGAACAGTAAGAAAGTTCCCAGGTTCGTCGTACACGAAGTGTTAAACTTGCCATTAATTTTACCGTGATTACTCCATATCATTTGAGCGATGTTCACACCAGTTCAGTTCTTTCAATTGTAAAAATTTCATGAATACTTAGATATGTTATCTACGATAACTGATATTTCACTCTTGTCAACTTCTGTCTACTACTGAAATGTGGCCTGTGTCCTTATCTTCAAGAAATATTCTGCATTCTCAACGAATTTTGATCCTTTTTGTGCTACTTAAGCGTTTGATATAGTTGTACGTCTGGCTCTAAATCCCGGTCATATATATATACTTTCGTATGGTGGATTTCTTCGCTGTGTGATATCCATAACCTTAGTCATCCATTATTCAGTCCCTGTTATCGTTTATGTTGTTTTCATTTTTCAATTTGGTTTAATGTCCTTTTAAGAACCACGAAAGTAGTAGATCCATATGAGAAGCTAATCGCCATTGCAGATGTGGATGAACGGCGATGTACAGCCGGAGATCTCTGGCTCATCGCCACCCGACTGCACTGGTGACATGCAGGCGCTCATCGATGAGATGCGTATGTTTTTTTTTTTGCCAATTTCATTCCTCGTTGCACATCTCCGTATACCACCTACTATTTCTACCAAATTATTTATTAATTTATCTACACGACCCGTCATCGCAATTTTTATTGTGCAGATCCCAGTACTCTAGCATTTGATTCGTTTTTCGTCAGCTACGTGAATGACGTAGAATACTGATCGACCATGTCTCTTTGCAATCCGAAGATAGCTTGACTGTGGCGTTCTATAGGGCGTTGATGTTGACTGCCGGAGTAGGTTGGGGAAGGGGGGTTGCAATTCGGCTCCACGCGCGCTGTGGCGAGCGTCAATACCACTTGGCCAGAGCGCCCTACCATTATATCTACTATGTGTCGATATTACCAACTTGTTATCTTGGAATTCTCTTAGATATTCTCCAAGTTTTTCCTTCAATTTATTCAATTAAAGAAATAAAAACAAAAAATGGCTGGTCAGTAGTTCTAAAATCTTTTAATCGAAACTGTCGATTATAAATTCATCTATTCCGTTGAAAGCTAATTCAATGATGTCTTAACTGTTTGAGAATCTTTAGTGAGAAATGACAGTTTATCAACGAGGCTAACGAATATAGTGGACGAGATCGAGCATCGTAGCCAATTTCAGGCTAGAGTTAGTCATTCGACTTGTGTACGTCACATCCTTCAAATAGTTGAACCTTCTTATCGAAAAGTTTGAGATGCATGCAAAAAAAAAAATATTCTGAAGGACTTCTGATTTGGTGGAACAACTTCTCTGTTGTTATAGTTTACATTCCGAGTAAGGAAGTCATGATGATTAACCTGGTTATACTGTTCGTCATGATCACGGTTTGCACTGAATTGAACAATGTGAAGGTCATACGGGATTTTCTTCATTCTTAATAATAGGACTCTTGAAATCGGTCGCATTTATTGCATGTATGAAGAGCAGACTAGGCTTCAAAATGATGATTTTCATATGTTAGGGGGTATATTCCCGTGCAAGGGTTTGGCAAGACCGAAAGGCCCGTGCTACAGATGATGCTGTAATGCCGAAATACGTGTCTAGCTTTGTATAAGTGCCATAACAGACTCAATAAAAGGCTCAAGATAGATTATCAAATGTTTTTAGTCTTCCTTCAACCCGCACAGCATGTGTTTACTGGGCCCTTTCCGTGTTTCCAGAATCTTTCAAATGATAAACGATTGTAAACTGGCTATCAGCAAGTTCCCTCGCCTCTCGTGTATAATCAGGAAATTCAAAAATGAACTTTTAAACCTTGACATAAAAATTCAACATCTATTAATCCTATTAGGTAGTGATCGTGAATTGCTGATGAATGGAATCTTCTCTATTCTAAACTTATATTTCTGTTGAAACGTTCGCTCATAGAGCATTTGGAAGTGTATCCTTAGCTTACGCATTTATGGGGGCCGAATTCACAGTGGTGTGTCCAGGTAGAAAAATTCGTATAAAAAGTGAGATGATTCTTTTGCCTCTTGAGAGCATCATATTTTGACCACCGAAAAGTTGTAGTGAGGTAGGTGCTGTATGTCACATAGGGAAAAGTCAGGTAGGCGATAATCGTACGAATGGTGTTTGTCAAAAACTTAGACAAAAGATAAACGAATCTACGGCAGTGAGTTTGCATCAACTATCTGGTGAGCTTAAAAAAGCGCGGTAAATTTCTTCAATGCATAGCCGCATATACACTACCATTGCAATAACCTCGTTCGTTATTTGAAATAGAAATTTTGAATCCATGTTACTCCACAATGAAGCATTAATTATGTTAGATGTGACTTCAAATGAAGTGTTTTTATTGATGTTATTTATCAAATATTTTTCCGTTTTGCATGATAATATATCTTTATTGAGTATAATCCCATATGGCAATTTTTTAATATATTCAAAAATTATACAATTCCGATGAAAGTTCCCTTTTCACTGATTAACACCATTATCAGTTCAGTTTTGTGTTCTGGTTCTTCGAGGTTGATCCTGGACCACCCCGTGGTTTACCCTTCAATGCCATTATAGAGCCTTTTTTGGAATGGCGAAGAGAATATTTGTTGTACCATTGTTGATGTCCTAAAATGCATGAGAATAAATAACTCCTTTGAAAATTTATGGCTAAAGTTTTGGCAAATTCACCAACCTTAAAGCGTAGGTGTATTACTATATCGTACCATATCTAATTACTCGGTTAAAATTTCCCATAGATGAAGAGATAGAGCTCTCGGCGTTGATCAATCCCTGAGGGGTGCACCATGCATTCGTCTCCAATTTTTAACTTCGTTTGAGGTGATTGAATGCATATCTGGCCTTTACAATGACTCGCAGTGGCCTCATGCTGAATCGACTCAGCCCTATTTATCCTGCTAGACAAGTATGAGACCAGTCTGGTCCCATTTTACCGACCGCGGAGGGATAGATGGCTTGGTGAGTTATGAGCGCGAGAACGAACCACTGAGTTCGCGTGCAACGCAGAGCACCTCTAGCCACTGCGCCGCAATTTTCTTCACATTTAGAGGAAACTTAATATAAAATCAATTCCCAAGTCTAGCTATTATGAAGAGACCCACTACTAAGCTACGTCTGTGAGAGGAGTCATTAGTGTGTTGTCACTTTTTATAAAAAATGAATCTTACGCGAACTAAAAATGTATGTGAGATAAGGCGCCATGTCATTTGTTATGTCCAGACACTCTCCCCTTCTTATGATAACTTTCAATACCGAGTATCTATTAACTACGGCATTCCTCATCAATTCACATTTTTTTGGTAAGCCGGTGCTCGAGGTTGGTACAATACGTTTCATCCAAACAGCTGACGTTTCAGCGGTTTCGCCTTCTTCGGGGTCTGAAGAGATTAGGACGCCCACAACCCAGTCAGCTAATCAGCCCCGATACTTCATTTTGAAAACACCAAACCTAGATTCCAATCGCATCAAGCGCAAAAAAGCCTCCAACAAACCCACCGCTTTTTCTGAATCTTCCATTGAGTTTCCAAGCGGAACCCAATTGTGCATAGATCATACAGGCTACGAGTGTACCTCATATATCCTCTCCGTTATGTTCCTGTGTCCTTTGCGAGACTGTGCCACATGACGTGTGTGACGGAGCATTACTCCTTACAGTTCACGTTTGAATTTATGCTATTTATTCAAAATGCTTCCAAAATCGAACGATTTTATGTTCTTGTGCGAAGGTGGTATCTCTATTTCAAAATCCTCTCTGTTATGTGTCTGTATCCTATGCGAGTCCAGCGATGTGCTTAGTGAAGGCTTGTGTTTCCTGACTAAGCCTTCTCTAAGCTCTCCAACTCTTTCCTTCTATTCATTTCCAAACTTTTGAAATTTATCCAAAGGACTTCAAAAAGGATTTTACGCCGCGACGTTTTGACTCGTGCTCAACTTCTCGCTACCACCTCAAATCGTCTCTGTTACGTCTTTCTGTCCTATGTATACCTATAGGATTACTTTTGGGCGACTTATCGACTTCTCCAACTAAACGTTCTTTTATGTGAACACAAAATGGTCTTCCCCGGTTCGCCTAAGTATTCTTCACCACATATTTCGGGAGAGATCGAGTATATTGTGGCTGAACTCATACAGTATCCATCTCTACCATTATTGTGTATTGGGCAATTTTCTGTCCTACATAGACGTTCAAACAGGCGATTCTAGACCAATCTGCGACGCAACCTATGAGTGGAGAAACAAAAAAAAAGGAATCAAAAACATCATTGCGGGAGCACTTGGGACCTTTAAGGTGACCTTCAAAAGTTCATGAGGTAAAAGAAGAGGATGCCCGAACATATCATGAGATGGTGCCTTAGATTCATTTTCTAGCTTATGTAAGACTCATTTTACACAGCTTGTAGCAATATTTATGACTTCTACCTCAACGTTAGGTTTCTCTATAGAAGTTAGAATTCTGAGTTCTGAATCTGAAACTTTATGACAATTTCGCTATATGTACGAAATATCAACCGGCTAATTAGATATAGTATGATATTAGTGCGTTCTTGCTTTGAAGGACGAAATCAGCGGAGCGTTAGACATCGATTTGCCAAGGAGAAATGCCAAATTCCTGCAAGTTTTTTCAAAGGAGAATACTTTTTGCAAGCTATCTAATAAATCAAGAACTTTTTCTAGGCTATCTCATAAATCGAATAAAAAATCCTACTCATGCCGTGATTTCATAAAGGTCGGTCTTTTACATTATCAAAAATGCATACTTCTTATAAGTATATACATTTGTGTACTATCATTGCCTTCATAACATCATTTCCTTGAGCTGAATGTGAACCTTTGTCTTCACTTCCACTGATGTAAACTCTAATAAAGATTATGATCTTTACTCTTGAGGCATTCTTTCGGCGTTACACTGAAACATGTAGCAACAATTATAAACACCACTCAGCAGGATATCGCCAATTGTCGACATAAACATACCTGCGAAATACTAATTTTAGGTTTTCTCGTAGGTTTTGGCACTAGATCAATGAACTTTGAATTATTGACCAGAGATGATACAATTTGCTTAATAACACTTTCGGAGTATGCGACATCAGCCTGAACACATTTCTGCCATTTCTTAGGCAATAAATCAATGCGTGCTATCTAAATCTATGTGTGCAATTTTCTGAGCTTTTTTTGGATACCAAATTTCTCCATACTTGCCGCATCATGGCGGCACAGCGAAGCCTTTATCGCAATTTGCTGCTTTATGAGTACAAATTGGGGCGCGTTGCACATATCGTCTTTGAGAACATTAACCGTGCAAAGGCTCGAGCTTGTGTCCAGGCGAATAGCGTTTCGGTTCATTGCCAAGTTCCACGCTAGCAATACTAACTTAAAAGAACACTCCACTCTGGACGTCCACGCGAAGTTGATCGAGAGCCGTGATCGAAGCAGTCAAAGAGGGACTGGGAGTTTCTGGATCAGATCATCCGCTGTACAGTTTTGACTTGTCGCCGTCTGAGTATCACCTCTTCCGGTCGCTGGAGCACTTCCTAAGCAAGAAGAAGCTCCTCCACGTCAGTCATTTGCGTCGAGAGTTGACAACTATAATTACCTCTGGTTAATAAATTTGGTGTTTAATGCCCAAGTGCCAAAACTTATGAGAAGACCTAACATATCAAGGTTATGATCTCTTGAGATGGAGGGCATATTGGTCAGAGGTATGCTATAAGTCACACGTGGTTATGAGTTTAATCTCGTTCTTCGGGACAAGTAAATCCTCACTTCAAGCTCAAAACACAGGCATTAAATCGTCAGAGAGATTAGAAGCACTAACTCTATACATTAATGTGCAACCGGGAGCTATTCTAAAAGCCTGGTGTACATTAAAATATCTCGATGATGCTGCGAATGGTACCGAATGCATGACGCATCCCTCAGGGATTCGGGCAACAGAGACACCACCCGCATAATCCTCATCGTTATACCGAGCTCTCTTTTCAGTGCTTCCTGTATAGGCACTTGGTGAAAATCTGCAATTCTAATTACCAAAGCTTTCATAATGGGTATTGAGTGAGACCATTCCTGAGTTGCTCTGAAGGAGGCGAAACAGCAGAAACAACAGTCGCTACAGCATCGTTCATAACTTCTTACTAACAACCTCGTGTCTGCTCATCAAAAAATAGTAATTTATCCGCGAATGTTTTGATAAGAAGGAGCCATAATAATGAGTTGCAAAGTTCTTCTTCATGTAAAGGTCAACAATGCACCGCAAATTTATAAGAATCTCATTAACTGCCCTTTTATTTATTCATCTGACCTCTTTTTATAGCCTCTAATTCCTTATGTTCATTTTTTGTCCCTGTAGTAGTTATTTAATAACATGAAAATTTTTGTTTTCCCATATTATTAGAGGTAGTTGTTATGGATCGTTCACATTCGAATCCTTAGAAATTTAGAATATCAGCATGATCGAATGTTTGCCAATTCCTTAGAGATTTACAAATGAATTATTAGTGCATTCACCGAAGAATTTAGTGTGGAAATGCACAGTTATTTCGAAAACAAGACTTCAAAATCGTTCGGTGGACATCTAAAAACCTTGTTCATCGTGAGTGATTCTTCTTTCATTTGGCTGACATCCGAGAAATGGCAAACAAGGCCGCCTTTGGCTAAGGTCGAAGTGAGATTCGAGATGGGTTTTAGTATGAGGTGTCTCTTTTCACAAACCACTATTAGTATTGTATAAAGGAGCCCAAATAACATTTTATTCATATCTGGTAATCCAATCTTTTTTCATTATATAGGTTTGTCAGCGAGCTACAGCCACTTGTTTCCTCCCTCGCCCAATATGACGCTTTGATCTTAAGTTAGGAGAAAAAAGAGGGATAGTGGAGAACATTAATTGATCGATGTTCGAAAGTATTTAGCTTCATTTGAAACAAGCAATTTTCAACCTGTATGGTCATTACGAGCAAACAAAAAGTAATTATCACCTTGGGAAATTTTAGGAGTTTGCAACTTTACCAAATAGAAGAAGTTAGAAAAGTTTTCTCTCTGATGAAATGCTGACATACTGAATTAATCTCTTTCTCGTCGTATTTCATATCTTAAATAACCGACCAATTGATCAAAGGATTTTGCCCTGTGTGATACTATGAGTCCCCGAATGAGTCATCTATGATGAATTTGGCGTCCTGCTTAGAGCAAATTCTTCAGAAGTTTGTTCTTTGCCCCATTAAGAATCTGGTTCCATCATGAATTCAGTATTGAAGCAAACATTGTTGAAAAAATTCTGTTATTCTCGAGACCATTCATAGTCTGTCGGGTTTTCAAGTCGTAAAATACCCTAGTGTTACAAAAATCTTTGAGACTCTTAAAGATTTTAGATGTTGTCAAATACAAGCTAGAGAGTAAGATTTAATTACGACAACAAGCTAGGATGGGGTTTTGGTTGAACTTTTTTTTGGATGAACTGGACGTACGTCTATTCCAGCACTGTTCATTTATCCTTGTGAGAACAACTATTGAGAAGCTCAGTGAAAATCCTAGAATGATCGAATCACTAGTGCATATATTCAGTTCTCTGAGTGTTTGGCGAAATTTTGAAGAGCCGGTTCTATTCCGAGTTCATATTTGACACCATGTGTTTCCAGCCGGTCAGTGTAATGTTTGACGTGAACGCATTGTGAGCTAATTTATCGAACCACGCAGCTGACTTCACAAGCATCATGGAGTCAATGGTTAAACGGAGGAAAAATGTCAAAATTTCTGAATGATAAAGAGCGTTTGGTGCCAGCACAAGGTGTGCCGTTCACCTTCAGCAGACTGGATGGCCACAAAGCCGTGAATTCTTACACTATGTCGACAAAGCTTGCAAGATGAAGCAGTTCAACAGATTTTCAACAATTTGAAGCGTGACTCGTGCATGTGTTTAGACTCTATTCATATGTACCGTACCTAGTATGATTCGTACATTTGAAGGCTTGTTTATTTGAGCTAAAGCCCAGAAATATCGTTTTGTGTACTTTATAATACGCACTCTCTGTGTATTATCATGTAACTACGGTAGAAATGATTCTTGGATCAACTCTATCGAAACCCACCGCCTACCGCGTAAAAATCGAAGTGGTTCCGAACGGTTTAGTATGATTTGGTATCGATGGTACAAAAAAAATTTTGCAACACTTCTGTGCCTAATTTCTTCAAAGTTACTGTAGTACCTCCTCTGCTTACTAAAATATCGTTTTTTCAAAATATTAGTAGGAGATCTTTGATTGTTCCACGACGTGAATATCCTACCAATTTTAATGGGACTTAAATAAATTTCAAAATTGATGTTGAGTGAACGAAACACTTTTTGAACACTTAATTTACTTGATTTCAAGCTTTTGGCCAAAATGACTGACTTGAAGTATACAGTCCGCTTGGAACTGAACATGCCTATCAACACATGACTCAGTTCATAGACACGTAGATACGGAAGGTATGAATCAAGTCAATGCAATAGTAAAGGAGTGTCGAACCGGTATTTTCAGCTGCTTCTCTACGACGCACACGGTAGTTTTGGGCTGCTTTAACCCTTTAAGCTGCCACCTAGATAGCGTCACCTTGTCCTAAGACTAAGCGTTTCGGCATCCTTCGACAAAGGAGGTCCAAGGAAAGTTAGGTAGACAAAATGCCACTTTTACCTTAGATTCTTGGTCCAAAAGATTACCTGTGGCACAGTTGAAGATTTTCAATACCGACTTCCACTCACCTCGGCATGATAGTCATCTGTTAATTTATTGGAAAAAGTACTCTTTAAAAAAAGCCATCGGATAAAGATGTTAACCTTAATATTTATTTGTGCCAACCTCATGTAAGTTTGTTAATAATCAAGATATCAGAGCGTTTTGATATGTAGCAGTTCGGCTGTTCATGAAGATTTGAGCTTCATTGATGACACCTGCCTTATGAGATTCTAAGCTTGCAGGTATACAAGACTTTGACTCGATTCGTTTCGCTACATATCGTGCCGCTTGCAAGTTGCGGTTTATCCAGAAAAAGACTAATGGTGGGCCTTCTCTAGCTTATACTTCGTCAAACTGTACTTTCTGGAGGAGCATTACTTTAGACTTTTTTTTGACAGAAAGCTTTTCATAGCTGTGGCGAGTGCAAAAGCTTTTTACTGTTTTTGGATTTCAGTACATCTAGTGGATATATGGAATATGATTGAATCGTTTCGAGAGAACGGTCTGAATGCGGTGCCCATCCACACACAGGTGAATTGTTTATCGTATGCGTTCAGTTCAGTGGAGTTTCACGTTTTTCACCTCACCATATATGTATGTGCATATATATATATATATATTTGTATTTATACATATGTATATGTATTCATATATATGCATATATATGTACGTCTATTATACATATGTATATGTATGCGTTATACATATATATATACATATATAGTCATACGTTGTGTGCACACAATATCTATAAAAACATCTTTTTTGAAAAGCTCATTGGCCGATAATTTGGCACATAAATGACAATCATTTCGTCTCATTTGGTATGATTAATCATAGTTATTGTGTGACATGTGTGGAAATAAAAATTTTTCGAAGAATGCCCTCTAGGGAAGTAGTAATTTCTTTACGTCCATTACTGTTGAGTGATATGTCATATCTTGTACTTCGAGTAACGTTAAAAATCAATCAGTCAGTATCTAGATTGAACACGCTGTTGGCAGTGTTCCTTCTGTTCTTTTCGTAATTGTTTACAACTCTTCAAGTTGTTCCGCTTAATTGTTGTTTTCAGATCAAAACATCTCGAATAGAGCTGTTATTAACTTCTATTTATCACAATTTGAACAAACGGCTCGTTTCCTCACAGCATATTGATACAGACAGATCAATATCGTTACTACTTAGTTTTTTACTAGGAACATATGACAAGTAAGTGGTATTCAAGAGAGTCAGTTTAATTCAAACTTTTTCTCCTGAGTGTTTCTATCTATTGTAGGCAACAAACGGGTCGTTTAACAGTGTTCTCAATTAAGATAGCCTTAGCAACGATTTGTGCTGGAAAACTGGTAGACAAGTTGAGGTGTGAGTACTACGTTTGTCGTTCACTTTCAATATTTTAGGCACCTATGTTCAGTTTAGTCATTTAATATCGTTAAAGACCTTGCCATGTTTGATTTGTGAATAAATGCTTGCCCCATTGAGTGATTTTATCCCTCAATAGGTTTTGAGGTGGTGGAGTCGCTTGTTGTGAAGTTGTTGGCAAGTAAAGCAATATATTTCTCACGTATGGCGCCCGAAGCTGTTCTTTTAAAACCTGGTGGCACTTTCTCGATGACCACAATGGTTCAGAAGTTAACGATTTCATTGATTTATTGGAGAGACTTTCATCTTTTGCGTATATCACGTTTCGTGATGCGATAAGAGCTTTGCAACTCTGCCCACATGCGAACTTAATCTCTTCGTGCGACAAAGCCGGTGTAAGCCTATTTGTCTCCTTAGAGCTTCGTACACAAACTCATTCAGACTCACATGAAATATGAGATTGCTGGTTGTCAAACGGTAATTATGACCACATGTTACTTGGTCATGAGTTCTCGATGCGTATAGTAAGTTACGGCGGATGAATTTGATAGTGTGTGACCAGTGTGGGTGACCAGTATTTTGACTTTGTGGTCAGATGTCGTACGGAAACTTTGTCATAGGTTACAGTTGGACCGACAGATCATGGCTTTGCTGCTAGAAGGAAGCCTAAGTCAAAAGGTTCCACAACCATGAACTCTTTGTCATCAATCAAGCCTAAAAATTTTATTCCAGAGTCGTTTAAATTCCAATTTCGCTCCATCTCTCAACTTGTTGCTTATGCCAAACTCTTGCGAAAGCGTCTCATCAATGGTACTGGGCCATTTGTCCTCAACTCCAAGGTCATCACATCCGTCACAAAGCGTTTTAGCCAGTCGACAGTGCAATCATTCAAGGCTTTCCTGGAAATTTCGAAACTCGTATGGCGAACTATATACAGCTTTATTATTCAAGCTTGTATTCGCATATTATATTTGGAAACTTAGATGGTCTGTCTTTACTGGTAGTCCTAATCCAGGCATAGTTTCCGTCCACTACTCTCTTGCATATTTTCGCCCATGATAGTGCTCTGCTCTGAAGATGCAGGCTTTCACGCGGCTCATTCCGTAATCCTGAAATCGTTGCCGTCCGTTAATGCAGATGGCTGACGTTAACCACAGACACGTCCATCCACTGTTTAAGTGGTCGTCCAAGAACACTCTTGTTTTCTCCTAAAATACACTACTCTTTTTCTTCATCTTTTACCACTTGATATTATTATGTGACCAGCTCATTCGTGCTTTGATCCCAAAATATATTTTTACGGATTTCTAAGATGAGATTAGCCTTGAAGATCTCAGCTGCGCGTTCCGACCATGTTGTTGGTGCTGGTTAAATTTCACAAGACTTCGTTTAAGCGATCTGTGGATGGTTCGCAGAATTCTTGACGTTACTGAAGTGTCAGGCCACATCTCTGGTGCATAACAAAGTGTTGGAAGCTCTGTTCAGACGAAAAGATGAGTTTCAGGTCCGTCTATTGGTCGATGGCTTCTTTGACAAGCTCGAATGTGGCCCATGTTGCTGTCCTTCATCTATCAAATTTCTCCTTCATGTATTTCTATGGTCATTGAACGTTTCGGGTACACGTACAAGATAGCTTCCGTATTCGGAGAACCAGTCAGTTCGAATCGTTCATCCTCGTAGCGTTGATTCTTTATGAACTGAGCCTTCGTCTTGTTTATGCGTTGCTCACTCTTTTTACCGCTTCGCTGACTTCAGTGAGCATTGTTTTTGCTTCACTAGCAGTCCACGAAAAAGTAACAATGTCATCCGCGAAACGAATTTGAAAAAATTTTTCGTCAATACGTAAGCCTTTTTTGACCCATTCGCCCATTTTTGACCCATTTCATTATATGTCGCAGTGCGACAGTGAACGCTTCTAATGACATAAATAACAAGATTAAAGTGACTGTATAAATGTAGCAATAAGCAACTTAATAAGACAACGGCGAATATAAGTAATATAAACAAACAACATGATATAAAATAATAAATCCTTAGAGTAGAGTGGTATGAAAAGCTTTGAACCTCAGCGGGAATCGCACTCGCATCTCAGTCATTCCAGACGCGCGTGGTAACCTTTGCACTAAAGAGATATGTGCAGTCAGGAAAAATTCTTCATTTTACCACTAAAATTAGCGCAAATCAAGATTTTCATTGATTACATATATTTGATATTGTCAACGTAACTGGGCTCAATGTCTCTATGTACTTGGCAAGCCAAACCGTTAATAGCTGGTTGCTAACCGACCGAGTCACAGCAAGAGTGATTCCAGAACAGAAACTTTGCTAGTGCAATTTAGCTAACACATGCCCCATGAAAGGATGAAGTGCGGATTCAATTCCTACCTAAGGTTCATGGCCATGCATATCTCTATGTCATTGAATAATGATTATAACCTCACAGCACCGCTACAAAGCGATTGAGTACAGATTTTTTTTTACATATTACATATTGGCTGAAAAAATATCATAATCATATCAGTTTTTACATACTACATATGGATTGAAAAAAAATATTATAATTATATCTATAGAAATTGGAACTTTAGTTTGCTTTCCTCATTTTCATGCAAGTGCTATGAATTCAACGAATGTAAATATGGAAAATGAAAAGATTGGCATTGAAGACTGTAAAGAGGAATAATCTTGTATACTTTTCAGATATGTTCTCACAGATATCCGACTCATCCGGTTTTCTTGAGTACGACCGGTTCGCGGATTTCCTACAGCAGGTGAATAGTTGATGAAAAATTTTTTTGGCACCTCTTCTCGTTATAATCTTCAATCATTCGTTGCCAATTGTTGTAAAATAATTAAGGTGACTCTGATGAAGTCGAGTGCTGTAAATCACATTCTTTAGGTACTTGCACTGACAACAGCCGTTTTTGAAGCGCCAACGTTCGGATTCTCGGAAAATGTCGTGTCCCAGTTTTTCTCTAAGGTGTTGTTTGTCTCAAGTCTTTAGTATTTGGAACAACTTCTGAGACCAATGGGCCTAAGAGGTCAAATGGCTTTTATTCAGACTTGCGATGAGTTTACCACGCTTAAAATAAAAATGGTGCAAACTGCTAAAATTCAATATGTCCATTGTTGCGTTGAAACTTTGCTTCAGAGTGTATATCATCTGTTGAGCAATGATTCAGATAATTCTGGTAATTGCTTTGAATTCAAAGTTTCTGAATCAAAACGTAATCGAGAAGCGCTTTATTAAAGTATAATCTTTACTGTGCAAAGATTTTATACTGCACTTTCCGTTTTCCATTCGGAAGCTCAAACCATAGAAATTTCAAAACTTGAATTTTTGAAGAACCCTTGAACGCTGTGGCAGCGGAAAATAAAATTGCGTTCAACACGCGATATGAGTTATCGCCCGTAATTTTCGCAGAATGGAACTTTTTTCCGCAAACTATCAATAACAATTCGATAGCATTTCTCTTGGCAATTTCAAAAATGTACCTGATTCCCAAAAAGGCTTTTTTGCAGCGCCGTAGCAAACGAAATAAAACGATGTTTCACACACACGTATTTTTCGCAGGACAGAGCTCTTTCTCCAGACTACCTGTAATCATTCACTATCGTAAATCACGGCGATCGCAGCCTTGTGCTTGCCTCCTAGAAGGATTCTCGTGGCGCACTCCAGTAGGTGAAATAAGATTAAGATTATGTTTTACATACCCCACGCACTACTTGACGGCCAAGGTGCGTGACCGGCTGTGAATCGACACGCGATCGATCGACCACGTAGTGCGGTTCTTTACCAATTCACATGTGGAACCAATGTTTGCTATTGTATTATGATCTTTTTTTTGCTCTGAAGAAAAAACTCTAAACAACATATGAATCCGGTTGTCCAAGAATCCTTTTGCACCTTCATATTATTCATCCGGCTTAGGATGAGGCGCTCAGGTATAGGCTCAATAGCAGGTTAGCAATAAGAATTTAGATAAAAAGATGAATTCAAGCCAACACAACGGTAGAACAAAATTTCTTTTACATTTACTTAGCAAAAAACTTGAAAATTTTTCCGAAACGAAGGAAATAATTTCAAGTAAATAACGAAAATGTGCGTGATAGAACAAGACGCAGGTGAAACACAATTTTATTTCTGTTACAACAGCGCAATGAGAAGGCCTTTTCAAAAAGCAAGGCTATTGATTATCCCACAGTTTTAGCGTTTTATAGGTTATTGAAAGTCTAGTGGGAATTTTTCGTTCAGCAAAAGGGTTCTTACAAAAGCGCTTGGAGACACCGGAAAATTACCGGTTTTTTCTTGTAAAACTCAAAGCAGGCATTCAAAGATTGATTAAGTTGATCAGTGTTTCTAAGTATTCTTGTAGAAAGTGACTATTTAATTCCATATTTTTTCTATGGTTCTTTGAGCCAAGCAGAAGGTGTTACGTCAAACTTTGTTTGACACCTAACGTTTCGGCAGTTCGCCTTTTTCAACGCGTGGAAAGGGCAAATTATCCGCAATCCAATCAGTCAAACACCTCCATGACTCCTTTAGAAAAATCACTAGACCTAGATTTCAACCTCATCAAGCACAAAATCAACTCTCAACATAGTCGCCGCCTTTTATGTGTGTTCCACTGAATGCTTCAAGTGGAGATCACCGGAAGGACATCACGTAAGCTCGTAATGCACCCTACCCAACAAAACAACAGTCTTCGTTACTAACTCATATAACGAGTGATAACGATGCATTCTTCCCTGCGGTTAATAGTTGGAAAATGTTAAAAATTAAAGAAGAAAATAAGGAATTATATTGAAGCATGCCGAGCTTAATAAACGTCGGTGTTGGGAATTGTTCGTGCTTACTTAGTCAAAATAAGGCAAGCGCCTCCAAAGCTAGTTCTTAAATCTAAAGTAAATTTGCATCGACGTGCAATCAGCAGTCGTCTTATGGCACAATGACGTCCGTCTAAAGTTATGCAAGATTGATGTTGGCATTAGCTTCTGAGTTTTTGGAGGGAATTGCTTTTTATCAAGCCTGAAGGAGTTTGCCAATATACCACGGAATTGCCAAGCGGGCATACTTATTCGTGTACAATGAAGTCATATGTCGTCCATAAGGACTGTTAACCGAAATAATACTAGGTTGGAAAGAAAGTTCCAGGGCACTTGCAAAAAATTGAAAATTTATGCATGAATTCCAAGTAAAAATAATAATAACTATTCTCCGAAATAAAGGCTGTCGTCTTCTACGACTTCCTGCTTTCGATTCGCCATATAGATCCAAGTTTGAATCTGGTCAAAGTAACATTCCTTCGACTTCGAATCAATGAACTTTTGTCATGCTTCTTCAACTATATGCAACAATTCAAATCGGCGACCTTTCAAAAAGTGTTGCATTGGTTGCAAGGGCCAAATTCGGATGCAGCGTAATTGGACTGTAAGCGGGATGCGGCACAACCTCGACTCCGTCCACTTCATCAGACTTGTCTTTGGTCTTTTCGATAGTGTGCGGTCTGGCATTGCCTTGCTGCCATCAAAAGGCGCTTCCGGTTGACTAGAGCCGTTGACTGCATCATTGAACATGGCGGAGGCTTGTAACAAAGTAAAAATAAAGACGAATAGTTTCTAAGCCTTTAGTGGGAGAATCTCACATAAGAAACTGTAATATTCCCATGTTATGCATAGTAGAGTGCCCCAAAACTTTCTTTCCAACCTGGTATAATGCTCTGCGTCCTTTGAGGCATATGGGCAGTGAACTGATGGATTTGTTCGATATCTCAAAACTGTGGTTATTTGGTATTTGAGACAATTCCGGAAGTGATTATGACGTATTTCGCTCCATTACAGTGAAATACGGTACGTTTTGGCTTTCAGGACCAACATGTAAGCTTGAACAATTTTCTGGACGCGTTCATGTCCGATCCATGTCCTCCATGTGTGATGTGGCTACCATTGCTGCATAGGATGGCCTCTGTCGAACATGTTTATCATCCAGTCGTCTGCGATGCATGCCAGGTTACTATTCAAAATCATAATAAATAATGGTAAATTATGATAATCAATTTTCATCGAAGTAAGTACGAAAAAAAGCAAAATGTATTACTTGGTGATATTCGGCTATGTGTAAACGTCACTTAAAGCACACCTTTGTTTGCAATTATATGTTTGCGAAAAAGAAAAAAGTGAAGGGAGAAACTCTTGCTAGCAAAGGAGAGAAAATCAGCTTCTCAACGGTAGCTTATTGTTAGTATGCATAATGACTGAAAAAGTGAAATATAAAGCGCTGTCACTGGATAAAATTTTGAAGAAAATTCGTAATATGTGATAAATAGCCTGCATAAGAGGCTATGATCATTACGGCTTTCTGTTTCGTTGTTCATCGAATGCATAGGATGAGAAAGAACTCACATTCGTCACTCTGTGAACACCCAATGGTTTTTTCAAGTTCTTGCAGCTTAAAAGCTTTATGCACAATTCTGCGGCTTTTCAAAAACGTATCTAACCACAGTGTTGAATTTATTTGAGGGGTAAAGTATTTAGAGTTTGTCACCCCTAAGAAATTTGCATTGCTCTAATCTCTATTGATCGTAAGGTGATTCACTCAGCTTTGCTCTAGTGAGCACTTACCTAATAACAATTCTTTGTGTTGTTAAATGTAATGCCATTACAGTGAAACAGAAATTTTGATTCTTTATTGCACTTGTTGATGATGTGCAGAACTTCTTCCAGTACGAATGAATAATCTTTCAGTACTCAACGTTAAGTGATTTCTGTACCATCCAACTCAATTCTAGTACAGAAGTGCAGTTGTTTTAGTAATCTAACTATATCTCTTTGAAATCACATCTCGCAGAAAGAATGGAAGAAACGGTTGGCGATAGTGTGGTATCCTAAGAGCGTTTTTGGGAAAATGCTTTTCTATATTTTTTCCTTCGATTTTCATGCATTCCTAACGAACCTTCGTTTTGCGGAAAGCATCGTTATCTTTTTGTAAAGTGCCATTGAAGCAGAGACGATGCTCAAGGAAATCAACGAAGCGAGGAAAAGCTTGGGCTACGCATAAGTAGGACGAAAACAGTTTATGAAGAATAGATGGCGCGAATGTGAGCAAATCCAATCGGATGATTCTCTGATCAAGGAAACCACCTCATACGTGTACTCCGAACGTTCAGTGAACATGGAAAACAACATGAAAGAGGAACTGAACAAAAGAAGGAAAGCAGCATGGGCCGCACCCGGGCCTCTCAATGTAGCCGCCTACCAGATAGCGGGCCTCAGACTCCGTGCTCACCTTTTTACTTCGACAGCCGTTCCAGCGCTTTGTTACGCAGAAGAGACGCGGGCTGATACTGCAGTCACGTCAAGAAGTCTACGTATCACTCATAAAGCTCTTGAGCGAAGTCTTCTGAAAGTCAACCTGCACTCACAACGTCTGACCGGTTTGCGCAGCTCCGATCTTCGAAAACTACCACATCTTTACGACCCAGAATATATAAATCAATGGTAAAGCACTGTTGCTCATATAATCATAAGAACAGATGATAGATGTACGAAAAGAACAGCGAAATGGACCCCATGAGAATCTAAGCGCTCCCTTAGAAGACCACCCAAACGATGGGCGCACGTGTTTGTAGGGCAATGTCAGCCATCTGCATCCGCAAAATACAATGAATTTCGATTTGCGGGATGGGCCTCACGTACGTTACTATGCTTGGATTAGATCACCACTAGACGATAGTTGCGCGAGAGGGAAACGAATGGAAAGCATACTGAGGCCCCACACTACCCGTGAAGATGGGCCGTTCAAGTCCAAGTAAGTTTCATGCGACCTCTTGACACTGAGCAATATCCGAGACAAAAGAACTAACTACTGAGGCACACTAATAGATTTTCAGAGTTGATTAATCCAAACAATTATAATTACTGCTGAATTTTGCACTCTCTTTATTTCAGATACAATCTTTCACTGGTTTTCGATATAAGTGTCAAAGATGTTCGAATTATCAACTGTGTCAGAACTGCTTTTGGCGTGGACGAACGAGTCACAATCACTCAAACGAACACGAAATGAAGGAGTACTCGAGTTATGTGAGTGGACTACTCAAATTTGTTTTTCACAAGTTCACTTTCTTTTCTCCATTTAATTCGTATTTTAGAAATCTCCTACAAAGCAGTTGGCGCATTCGATTCACAAGTCCCTCCAGTGCATTCCTTCTACAAATGTTAAGCAATCTCCACTGTTTGCTGAACGTCCACAAAGGCCACTAGAATTGCAGAATATTGTTCCAGCAACGCCAACAACTTTACGGTGTGTATTCGTAATACGTCTGAGTCAAAACCTGTGTTCTCGTTTGAATGCTCTACATTTGTGAAAACACAACAAGCGGAATATGATCTGGTTAGCCTCTTGACTACCACGTGGGCTTGAACAGACTATGGCTTATCGCACCACGCAGTGGAAGTATCGGTGTTGTTCCTGCTGACCATAGCTTCATTGAAGCCTCCCCTACCACATTCTATCACCACATTGAAAACATTCATTACTTTTTGGCTTTCAATGCCAACTCTTTATTTATATATCATGCCGAATAACACAAAAGTCTCACACAATTCTAGTTCAGAATCCCCATTGGGATAAGCAAAATCCTTTTCAAAGAGCTGCTCCATTTATTCTATGTGAAGCTCTAGTTCAAGTCGAAACGGAAATGAGGAATTGAAATCCATAGTTGGTGCTCCTCTATCTTCCTCAAAACGAGTGAGTAAGAGGACATTTGTAACAACTACCCCTTGATTTCTCGATTTGCTTGTTGAGTATGCTTGTAAGCTTTTTACGAGAATTGTCCTGTTTCGCATGTCAAGGATAATGAACAAGACGCAAGCCATTTGTCCATCTACCTTTTCACTCAGGGGTCCTGTCAACACTCTGCCATATGGCAGAGATGTGAGCTGAGATTCATTTACATCAAGAACGGTGCGCATCAGCGACAGCACATTTGAATGAGTTGAACAAGCGAACGTCAAAAATGCTGCACAGACAGTTTCATCATGTAGTGAGGAAGATTGAGCAAATGAACGAGGATAACGCTGAGGTGCATATTCCAGGAAGATGCAAGGATAACGTGGAACTATCGCAAAAAGGCGATTTTCCTTGTTTCCTTTATGAACCTGCATTATTCACACCTCAAAACGGTTGCTTAATCACTGAGTAGAAATAAATGCTGCTTAATAGTGCGCTGAAGGCAGCTGGTTTGAACTTGATCTGAGCCAACTAGTCCTTGAAATGTTGGAAAGTTCGTGTCAGACCTTTTACTGTCAGCTTCCTCTTATTCACTGCAGCGGCGATTGCTTGGAATAGCGAATATGGGAACTCCATACCACTGCTATCCCCGGATTCCAGGCGAGTCTTCGGTCAGCATTCAACGGCCATCATAAATAGGGCTGAAATTCTAAAGCAACAGTGGAACTCGCTCACAAATCCGGAACTCACATACATGATGGATTTATGGAAACGAACCAAATGAAAGTAGTATTGGGATATACACAATGTATGACGAAATAAACAGTAATTATTAGACTAAAGCAGACTTCATCCTGTATTCATTCTTCTTGCATCAGAAAGGAATGTTATTTTATGATGCATAATTAATGTCGTTTTATATGATGACATGGCTTGAGATAGATAGAAAATAGTGTATAAATAGTGGTATTTTGGTTGGAAATTGCTCAGTTCCAGCTTAAGGGAGACACATATAAAGAAGTTATAGATTCTGCAACTAACAAAGATTTTAGCTATTAAGAGAGAGGTAAAAGCGTAACAACCTTCTCTCTTACTTTGATGGCATTTTCATCATAACTTATGATTTTTTGGCAACCACAGAGATTCTTAGCAACTATCTTTAGACGCGCTCCAACAGATCCAACCCCAGTTTGGTCATCGTCGCCGGTGCTGCTTCCAGGACAGCTGTCAAACGGAGGTGCTCTTGATGACGAGCACAAGCTGATCGCCAGATATTCGGCGAAGCTGAGTGGTCGAGCCGATGTGAGTTTTTATTAGTAATTCCTTTGTTCTAAAGTCGGCACACCAGTGTAGTATGGAGGAGGATTAACTTGCAAGCTGCACGTTCTAGCTTTTTATTCCATTCCTTTTTCGTCAATTGAAGTAACACATTCAACTAACCGATGAGTATTTGCTACATTCGAAGCCAGAAGGATGAAGCTGTCGGCGTTGATCAATCCCTGAGGAATGCGCCATGCATCCGTTTGCAATTCAAGCTTTGTCTGAGGTGGCTGAATGCACATCTGGCTTTCACAATTATTCGCGGTAGCTTCCCACTGTATCGAGTCAGTACTGCTTATCCTCCCAGACAAATCCGCAATCAATCCGTTGCAACTTTACCGATCGCGGAAGGATGGATGGCTTGGTGAGCCATGAGCACGAGATGGAACAATCGACCTTGTGTGCGATGCAGAACACCTCTAACCACTGCGCCACTTGCGCTCTTCGCTATGCTACCATCTAGTTTTTCTTACGTTTGTTCTTTATCAACGGTTCTTACTGTTGCCATAGCTGAGCTGATTTATAGTTGAAGTGAAGTGCTCATATTTGATTTTACCGTTACTTTTCAATCAATAATTCTGGAATTTCGAGTTTACTCAATGAAAATTAGACTTAACCTATTATCACTACCTGTCAGTACTTAAGAGTTTTCTGCAGTAATTTCAATAAGGTTCCAGTATCCGATTGGAAGTGGACGGGAACTCTCCAACAACCATCCTGTTGATGAGAGAGCGTTAATTGCCCGATTGGAAGAAGAGAATTCCCACATGATGCGAGAGATCACTCGATTGGAGAGTCAGGTAGTGTAACTGCTTCATTTGTTCGCCGTTTAGTTGAAATCATTGTCGAATTAGCGCTAGGATACACTTCAGTTAAGTAGGTAATATAATCCTAGTGCATGAAGGTGTAAGCGTGCTGAGGATCGACTGAACGAGATGACCAGTCATACCTAATTTTGAGGGATATCAGACTTCTATCATTCTCACTTTCAATCACGCAAAATTTGAGGAGAAAAAATTGCGTAACACTTGCTGGCATTCAAGAGTTAAAGATAAGATATGGAGCTTCTGTCTGATTATGATGTTCTTTTCCAATATCTGGTGAAGCTTCTTTATTTAGTCGATGACAGAAGATGGGCAGCTTACGGGTTTGCGTGAACGAAAATCGCAGCTGGAGGAAAAGATGTTTGTGATGCAACAGAAACGGCGTGATCTCATGATGCAGCTCGAGCAACTCATGACGCAGCTGAATGTGAGTTGATGTCTTTTTCTCATTCAACACATCAGCTTGTGAAAAATGAAAATAAAAGCAAGAACACTATGCGGAAGGCATGAAGTTTACAAAACTGCCTTGCTTGGATTCCAGAAACTTATTAATTTCATTGCTCTGCAACCGTCATCCACAGAGGCAATAGGATTCGGGCGTGGCTATCTAGTCACAACACGAGAATTTACGGACTTCTTCCCTCACCGACGGGCAGAATGTTCCTTGAGTGCGATTTCCCTTGAATACTTGAGGCTTATGAGGGTGGAAAGGAAGTTTAACGCATTGTTGCTCGGATTTGAGAACATGACACGGTGAATCTCAATTGCATGTCTATACAAACCTTACCTTATTCACTAGAAATTCCTACTTTTTAATGCACTATCTAATCAAGGCAAGTATTGCTTGAAAATTACAATGATTCCAGAATAACAGCGTGTTAGGCTATACTCTGAATAACCGAAAATGTATACATTTTTTTTGTGAAGGGACATTTCCAAGGTTATCGATTAATCTGTTTGTGATATGAAAATGTAAGCGAACTTTAGGTACTTTTGTTTTGCTAGTAAGCGAAAACGTACGTTTTGCATGTACTTTTAGCTGTCCAATTTACCTTATTACATATTAAAAAAGCAGTTATTTCTCCAGGTTCCTGTGAGCGCTTCGTATCCATCGGGCTCGACATCACTGATTCCTGAGTCGTTAACGAGAGTCGGATCTAAAGTATCAACCGCATTTCGAGCAGGGAGTGTGCCGGCGACGAGTCTCCAAGTGAGAGATGTTGAGTGCATAATATTACGACACTTCTAACTATGATATTGTTCCAGGGAGATCTTTTACATGCTGCTGATCAGATCACATCAAATATGGGAGAATTTTTGCGCGAACTCGATCAAGGTAACTGGAAGTATTTCTTTCTCTTCAGTGTATAAATAGAGGCATGAAAAACCAAACTTCTGATCAAGTGCATGAAAATTTTATCTCTATAAGTGTCAAGAAAGGCATTTTAATGGTTCATCCCAAGATTATTCAGCTTATCGTTTTCTGAACATTAGAACAATTATCATTTAGTTATGGTAATCCTAGTGTTAAGAAATAGCTCATAAGTCTGTGAACGTACACATAGACGAAAACAGACCTAGCAATCGGTGTACCCATTTTGCTCTACTCTGAAGCACATTTATAAGAGACCTGCTTATATTTTCGGGACAAATGAAAACTCGCTGATGCTCTTTGAGATAGAATATATGCCAAATATTAAGTAAAATCGAGGATGAAAAAAAAATATTAAGTGCTAAATGCCATGCTGATGGAGAATAGTATACGATCAATTAGCTGATAGGAATTTAATTCTTTCGGACGAGAATCGTAAATCAAAAGTTGACTCATAGGAATTTATACAATGCGATTCGCTATTGTTCTCACTGAATGCGCGAGTTCCACGATGATTTTGTATGAGACGGAAAATGAAGTCCTATTATTTTTCCGTATTTGACTTTTGCTTGTCAAATACAGCCTGCTTGAATCTAAGCATTGTGGCCGGCTACATTGACGGGTAGTTTGACGGTTTCCTCCAGAGTAGAAAAAGAGCTGGAGGCAGCTTCTAACCACATTACGTGCTCTTTTAGTCGCATCACAGGATTCTGGATAGTCGGTTTCCGCAATAAAATCTATATAGTTGATACTTGATACTTGAACGGTCCGTCTTCACTAATTGTGCGGACACCAGGACGTATTCCATTAGTCTGTCTGCTGCGCGACAGTCGTCCATGACGGTGGTTTAATTTGAGCATGGCGGCTGCTGCGAGTGTCATGCCGTGATCTGAAAAAAATCGGGAGTTGCGAGTACAGCCCTTTAATTCTTCTAACTAACACGTCCGCCCACCGCGTAGGTGGTCGTCCTAGAGGACGCGTACATTCTCGTGGAATCCACTCTACAAATCTTTTCGCCCATCTGTCGTCCGTTCTACTCAGTATATGACCGGCCCATCCGTGTTTCGCTATAGATGTATAGACCTTTGGGTCACGAAGATGGGATAGACCGCGGAGATCTGAGCTGTGAAAGCCGGCCAGATGTGTGCGTCGAATGAATTTGAGGAGACATCGTTTGAACGCTCTGTGAGTTGTTCGTAGCAGTCTTGTTGTGTTCGAAGTATCAGCCTATATCTCAGCTGCATAGCAAAGCGCCGGGAGGACCGTTGAATTGAAAAGGTGAGCACGGAGTTTTGGGTCCGTTAGCTGGTCGGTGGCTTCTTTGAGAGGCGCGAATGCGGCCCATGCTGCTCTCCTCCTATCTTATTCCTCTTTCATGTTGTTTTCCACGTTCAGTGAACGCTTAAGGTACACTTACGAGGTGGTTTTTGCAATCAGAGAACCATCCATTTCAATTTGATTACCATTGCACCATGGGTTCTTCATAAACTGGGTCTTCATCCTATTAGTACGTAATCCGATCTTCTTTCCCGCTTCGTTTAATTTATTTGGCATCATCTCTGCTTCAGTGGTGCTTTTTGAAAAAATGACGATGTGGTCTGCAAAACGAAGATGTTACAGGAACTTTCCATCAAACGAATGCCCTTCTCGTCCTAATCTAATGACTTCATACTACTTACTACTTACTACTTTACTTACTGACTACTTACTGCAACGCGGCGGTGAACAGCTTTAGCGATATCGCATTACCCTGTCCACCCCTTTATCAATGAGTAGGTCAGAGGCTGATGAAAAAGTTGTATTTTTGTGGTGTACTTCCGGTAGCAGTATGACAAGGTTATCAAAATCTCTATAAGGTGTCATTATATGAAGTGGAAACGAGAGCAATCAGACATAGCTCACCATGTAGTTGAATATTTCCGAATTCATTAGCTTGCTGTAAGATGCGTGCTGTGTTGAAAAGCTGGACTTCAGTGTCGCTAAAACATAGCATTCATCAACGCTCATATAATTACCAACTATAAGGTGGACGAGAACTCAAAGAAAGATTACATCAAAAATATCGAAATTTTGCAAAGTTCCATCAAGTTCAATCATAAGTTGTATGAAACTCATCTAACGGCAGAACTATTGCTAGTTAACTTTAGAAAACGTCTATGAAAAAGCAAACTCTTTCTTCAACTCTTCTAAAAACTGTTTAATTATTCTGACGATATGAACAGAAACGTCAAGCAGCTTGATTGTCAGTTTTTTCAAGTTCTTCTTCAGCACAAACGCAGGAGAACGCCTCAGCACCAAATGGGCACTATCATGAATCGACCTAGCCGTTGTCGATTTTAAATCGCTTCTCGATTTATGCAACTTCTAGGTGAATGTTTCTCTCAGGACTTGGTTCTTGTCGACCCATAATTTGGATCTGCACTTTTTTTCCTATAGTATCGATTAAATTAGTGGTTTTCCCTGCCTTATTCGAACCCGTTGCATACTTCCGTAGAGATCTTCCTACTGCAGTCTAGTCCTCAATCTGTTTTCCTAGTTGATTTTGAAGGCTCTGAAAATGATTTTAATTGAAAGCACTAGATTATTTCTATTTACTTATGTGAAGAGAATTTGTCCTATGTGTTTTTCATCTGAAGAAGACAGCTTTAACGGGTACGTAGGCAGCACTATTTGGGTATATAATTCCTTCACGAAATCCACATTTGTTCTCGTTTTACTAACTGCCATGACTTTCTGTATTTATTCCGGTTGTTGCTTTATGAATACTATGATAAATATTATTACTATACTATAGTATAATATATAAATACTATTACTAGATTAGCAATGCTGTCGCACTGGGAGCCAATATTCGTTGATTTTCCTGAGGCTACTTTGATTAAAGAAAATGCAATGCTGTCCCTTCAACGACAGTCTTCTTATTTGCGAGAGAAAAAGAATAATACCATAGTTAAGCGTCAATATATCATCTGCTGTGTTAATTAATGTACAGGATGTGGTCATTCGAGAATCAGATTAAGTAGACTGACGTAAATTCTGAGAATATCATCTACACTGATTGTCGTTTTTTTTACTTCTATTCTAACAAATAATTCGCTACTTTTCCCTGCGATCTTGTTATTTTATATTACAATACTTAGTTGCTTGGATACTTAGGTGGTTTGTTTTCACAAATTGTGCAAACCTTGACATATGTTCCATTCTTTCTGTTCTTTCGCAATAATTCTCTAAGGCCGTGGTTTGGATTGAGCATGGCGACTAATGCGAGTCTTACACTGTGATCTGTAAAACAGCGACAGCGTCAAATTTGCTTACGAACATGATCGCCCAACATATGGATTGATGGTCGCCCTCGAGGACTAGTTTACGGTCGTAAAGTCTACTCTACAGTTTTCTTTTGTCGATCTGTCGGTGTGAGCTGTTTGCAGTATTTTTGACGTGGTCGAAGGATCGATCTGCGCTTCAAGAGTACTGAGAGTAGTGTTCAATCTAAAAGGTGAGCACGCAGTTTGGAATCCGTCATGAGGAGGCTTTTCTTCTTCATGTTGTCTTCCATTTCGATAAACGCCCGTACAAATACGAGGTGATTCTGAGACCAGAGAATCATCATTCAGACGTTCGTGGTTTAATATTTTTTCCCGCTCCGTTTAATTCCTTGCATATCGTCTCTGTTTCACTAGCACTTTTCGGAAAGGTGACGATACCATTCTCAAAACAAAAGTTTGACAGGATAGCCTAAGCTTAAACATAAGAACCTCAAACCTGAGTCTGTAAGTCTGAACCTAATCTTAAGAAAGCTAAGCTTCAGTCCAAACTAAAGCTCAATAAGGCTGAGTCTAAGCCTGGCCTAAACCTAAACCTAAGCCTGAAACTAGGCCTAAGCTTAGAAAGCCTGGACCGAAAAAACTTCGATCACTATATTTCTCATCTACTACGCACCACCATTCTCTCAGATGATTTACGACCTCTCCGATCTTTTTTGGAAGATCGCGATTTACAGTCCATACAGAATAACAAGAACATTGTTAGTCAGTAGTGACTTGAGTTCACTTTATGCAGCGATCGCATAATGGTTACCGTATTAGTGGGTCACCGAAACCTTCGAAAAACAACGTTGCTGAGGATATACTCCATTCCGGTTCCTTGCGATGCGACTACTACGAAGACCAGCATTAGAAGAGGAATAACTGTTGTTGAGATTCGACGCGAATCATTATGGTTCTAACGGAGATGAAACTTGCGAAGCATTAGCCACAATAAAAATTTTCAAAAATCTTATCTTAGCTCACAGATGAAAGATTGAGTACTATTCGTCTATATCGAGGTTCACTGAATGTCGAAGTGCAATGGTTACATCGTTACGAATCATATTGTGATACTTAGTAGATCAGAAAATTGAAAACATTCTGCTTCTATGAGCGTCTAAATGAAATCGCTTAGTATTTCAGGTTGCTCGAATGCTCGTTCCTTATGACACTCATTTCGCTTAGTTTGTGCTTCATAAAATCAAGCATCACTTTCGACGTTTGAGATACAACAGTGCAATACAACCGTTTTTAAGACAATCTGTGTGCATCGAAAAGGTGTAGATGTCTCCAGTGCGAGAAAAAGAGTATAACTCGAATGCACAAATCTCATAGACGTAAAGGACTTCATTTTATGCTATGTCAAAATACTATAAAACAACATTGTCGTTAGGCCTGAAAAAAAAACGTGTACGACCGCCTCGCAGTCACAGATTAGTTATCTCTAATTGTTACGATAAGCGTTACTTCTGCAATCAACAGCTGTTCATAAAAAAAACATAGAATTTGACTCATTTATGGTGGAAGAACTCTGAGAGGTGGATTTCATGGTCAACTTTTCACAATTAGTAGGTTTTGGTTTTTTTTAAATGTTCTAAAGCATATACTTATTCTCACAATTATTCTTGCAGAATTGGAAAGATAACCTCAGAAGCAAATCATTCACGCTTTCTACTTTGTTCCGTAAACGAGATGACCGACTGAGTCTTTGTTTGTTTCTGTGTCGGAAGCGATGAAAGTAACCACTTGTTTCGGAAAGAAAAACACATATATCACTTTTGTTTAAAGTAGTGGTACGGTGTTGCGATTGTGAACAGTTTGCGACTGATTATACCTTCTTCTAATTTGAGATGATTTAATAACTAAAATCTAGGAAAAGTAAAATAATTGTGTGGTAATATGACACATATTTTGAGCCTTTTATGAAATCTGGTATGGCAGTCATATGTTACTAGACAGGCACCTGTTTCGCGCTTCCAGGCTCCTCAGTAGTGCGGTACCTTTCGGTTCAGCCGATGCCTTCCAGGGGGATACACCTCTGCTTATGAAGGAATTGACGCCTATTGACAATTCACCACAATCAGGTGGTGAACTCCCTCGACATTGCAGTGAGCAACAGTCGAGCTCGTTCCTGGTAAAATGAAAAGGTAAAATTAAGTGAACTAGTGACGCACAATTTTGATGAATTCTCCTTTTTGGAAACATCAGCAAGGGTGAAGTAGTCATGTACAACATTCTCCTGCATATTATTTCGCTCAAATCCCTATTCTATGTGAATTAACTGATACAGTGTCAAGAAATGTGATAACTCTCAGCAGAGTAATACGTTTTCTGTAGAAAATTATACGAAATATTTCATACAAAATCCAAGCTTTGGTCAAACCGTTTTCTGGAGAAGTTCCACTCTAATGTTGTCCAAACAACGAATACAAAAATTTTATGCCTTTCCTCATTTTCTGACCTTTATCGGCTACAAGAAGGTTTTGACGATGAGAAGGCGGCTACTATTCTGCCAGTATCTTCACTGTGCACTGAACCCGTCCCACATGAGAGCTTTCGGCTACTCCAAGTGAACTACATCACTGTTAATCTTATGTCGTATGTCTTTTATCTTTTCAAGAAGGATAATGATCCTAATGCACACAAAAAGAAGTAATGAAACTGCCACAATTCCTCGCTGAATCTACTCACAGCACTCTAGTGTATAATGTCGTTTGATTAGCACCACTTGCTGTGCAAGATTATGATTTTACAACTGTGAAAAGAGGAAAGAATAGCCTACAAACTAATCTTTACTAGCACCCGCGATGTATCACTTATTCGATCGATTGTCCTTCTCGACGACCAATGGATCTTCTCAAATGATGATGGCTGACTCTCCGGCGCGGTTGCCTTCCTGAGAGCGTAAACGTATTATTGTAACATTATTCATGTAATTGAGTATTATGGAAAGAAGAAATTGAAAATCTATGGCACTACCAAACGTTATTTTAATGAAGAGAGATCACTTACCGTGTTATCTAGTCCAGGAACTATCTATGTTCTTTGTGCAGGGTGACGTATGACGTAGTCGTATTCATGCGTCACCGTGAGCAAAAACATAGGTAGTCCCTAGAATAGCTAACACGGTAAGAGGTTTCTCTTGAGGAAAATGTCGTTTAGTAAAGACACAGATTTTTAATTCTTTTTCTTTCCATAAGACCCCACATGATTATACGGGTAATGTTATAATAATACCTTCAGGCTCTAAAGAAGGCAACCGCGCCGGAGCGTAAGAGACCAATATTCAAGAAGATCCACCGATCGTCAAGAAGGACAATTGTTCGAGTAAGTGATATCAACCTTGCGGAAGCACAAAATAAAATTTACCTCTTACGCTGTTATTACCTTTCTCTCAGTTTTATGTTATCAACATGTCGAGGTACAAAGAAAGTCGGAATATCGAGTGATGATTTTACAATACACTTGTCCTCAAGCTAGTTCTGACATTTCTCCCACACATTCATTCACATCGTATTAATCGTACTCTGCTGTAGTTATGTTCGTGCACTAGATGTGCTACCTGATGGTGTGCATACATTGTGATGTCAGTCTATAGCTTGGTGTTCTTGACTCCTGTGACTACCTCCATAGAATGAGAACATGAGCTTCATTCTATCAATTGTGTCAGCTGTCCTTTCGTTTATCGTCGACGACATGAGCGGACGCCAGTAATACTACCGTTTTTCTCCATGGCGTGCAAGAATAGCTCAATGGATCCTTCTCACTCTAAAAATGCTGAGGATCATATCTTTTTTCAAGAAATTTCTTGGAGAAATCGGGCCATTGAGTCCTGTGGAACGCGTGACATCGTGAGAAATCCAGTTTCTAACAACTCTCATCCATCGGTTGTCATTTAACCGCATTACGTGTCCGAGCCACTTCATCATCGATAGCCTGGAGTGTAGTCGAACACCTCTCTTATTTGCGAGATGGGGGATACTCCTACATCGATCTTTCGACTGCGCGTTCAATATCGCAGAGTGGTCCTTCATCCTGCTTATATTGTGATCAAGTTTTTGATCCATACGTTAGCGCGTTAAGTCGAAATAGTGGACAAGGAGTCGGATGTTCTTCTCCCCTTCAGTATATCCTCGACACTCTTAAGCGCTCTCCCAGCCGCTCATTTCCACCTCCTCAACTTTGGAGCTAGGCATTCAGTATGTTGACTTCCCGACGTAGATAGACATAATGAAACATACGGAGATATTTATTACATTGGACGTAAATGGGACATTCAAAACTCATCCGTTCCTCGTATATATGGCTTTTGTAAGACTTAGCCGGACACCAGTCCCGCAAGTGTTGTCGAAATCGCGCAACCTCGCTATCACTTGGTGTTGTTAGAGCGATATCATCATCATTCACCCTGTAGATATTGATATATGACAAATAGTCGCTTTTCAGAAATTCAACTCCTTCAAGAATTCAGCTCCGTTGCAGTCCTTTTGATAACCTAACATGCAAGGTGTTGCAACTTATTCATCTTTGGAACACTTGAATTCTCTTACACTTAGTACTCCTGAAATCATCCATGAACTTTGATGACATCAAGTGATCTGCCATTCCGCGCACGCATCGTGCGGGTTTCTGAGACGAAAGTTGAAAGGAGAATCACAGAGTCATTAGAAGTGATTACAGAGCCGGCTTTGCGTGCTTTCCCTAAGCTCAACTGCTTTGACTTCTTCAACGGTCATTTCGCTTTTTGGAACATGGATCTTTCAAAAGTCCCATCTCCTTGCCTCAACAAGCAATCCTGAAACCTACAGTGACATTTGCTTGTCTAAGTGTGAATGTGGCATAGCAAACGAATCTTTTCTCATGAATGTTCTTTCTTTGACTAGTCAGCACTGGTTCCTTTTGGATTCCCGATGTTTTGGAAACAGACGTTATGGTAAGTTATGACCAAATGTCGAAGAATGCTCCAGTTGGTCGTAATCGTCTTTGAGTGGATGGCAATGTTGTTGTCAAATGGTACGATTGAGGAAGTGAGCCGTCGTATAATTCCCAAGAAATTCTTGCTGAGCTTAATGAATTTGCCACCCGCTACAAGTCCACCCGAGGCACGAATTTTCGACCTGGCGGCATGATTCGGCGTTCGAGGTAATCTAACGACTAGAGAGCCATGTGTAATTGTTAGTGTAACTGTGGCAAATGACAGCTGACCTGCTATAATGTGGTCACTTATGGTTTATACATGCTGTTCATATGCAATGTAATAGTGGCCCATTTTTCATCTCTTATAGCCGGTAGATTATTTAGTCCGTTTACGGCTCCGTAGAATATTGGAATCTTTCGAACATTCTTGAT
This sequence comes from Parelaphostrongylus tenuis, assembly GCA_019055375.1. NCBI lineage: Eukaryota > Metazoa > Nematoda > Chromadorea > Rhabditida > Metastrongylidae > Parelaphostrongylus > Parelaphostrongylus tenuis. The sequence continues at coordinate 305,425 of JAHQIW010004978.1, forward strand.
TCAATTTGGTAATATTTTGAACTCGTAGCTGAAAAGTGTTTCATTTGCAGATCAGCCTCTGAGGTCGATAATGACAAGGTTAGTTCACAAATTTTACGAAATCAGCATGGAAATGAGCATTTAACCGAAATGACATTGCCACTTCGGCAACTGACTTATGTCTAATGTTGGTCCCATCGATGTAGAGCAAACAGCAGAATTGATTTCTTCCATTCCAGTATCGTCTGAAGAAGTCAATTGCACTGGGATCTCCAATTCGCTTTGATGTGAAAAAAACAGTTGTGCGCATCTTTTAAATGTCTACTCTATATTCATTCCTCCATTACTATGAAAAAAGACGTTAACTATGAAGTCTTGCGCAGGACGGTTCATTTGATAGACTTCAATGTATGTTGAAATTATCAGTAAGTATAAGGCGTACTATAAACTCGTTGTCGGAGACTTCAATGCCAGATTAGGAATGGCTAACAAGAGCGAATGCAGGTGTGGAAATTTCGGAACAGGAGAAAAAAACGAAAATGGAAACCGCCTTGCTGGAGTCTTGTTCACGGCACGTCCCTTCCACGGTAAGTCACTTTGCCAGAAGAAGGAACGCCACCGCTGGACATGAGAGACATCTAACGGCACGACGTATGCGGAAATCGGCAGTATACCTACTAACAGAAGATGGTGCCTGCTCGACACAACCGTAGTGTCATCATTCTCTACTGGGTCCGATCACCGCCCTCTTCGAGAACAGATACGATTCAGCCGTAAGCTAAAAAAAAATGTATGTCATCAATCATGAAGAAGTCGTCGAACCGTCTACGGCGAAAATATTTAAGAAGAAACCCTATCACCCATGTCTGGAAATTGAGGATGATCCGATCGAAGACTACGAGCTGCTTGTCGAAGGTTTAAAAAGCTGCGTCGACTTAGCTTCAGTTGGTCAACCCAGAGGAGCCGATCGCATCTCCTCCACTACGAAGGAGTTGCTCGTGAAGCGAAGGAAGCTGGAGCTCGATCGTAATGCAACACATCTAGCTTGGTTGATATCAAATAATAGCTGCAAAAGAGCTTTGCGGGAGGATCTACATTGGTGCCGACAAAAGAAATTGTTAGATGCAGCTAAGAAAGATCTAGCGTGAAGAAATACCCTAGAAATCTGTGTGATTTCAGTGTTTCGCTGTGGCCATTGATGAACGCAAATGGGACTACGAAAATTCTGCCATGATATGGAAATGATAACGAAAAAATTCTACACCAATCTTTTTCGTTCCGCCAGCCCCGTCTCGGACCGCGCAATCCCCACTGGAGAAAAACCGCCTGGCATTCTGCCTTCTGAGGTCGAGTCGCGATAGAAGGCATGAAAAAAGGCACGGCTTCAGGTCCTGATAACATCTCTTCCGATTTGCTGCAAGCCGAAGGCCATAATTTACATATACTTCTCGCTGCACATATGACATCTTACCATCAAAAGGGAAAAATTCCAGACCATTGGAGGACGTAGCGCACAGTCGCCATCCATAAAAAAGCGACCAAAGCGATCTTCGCAACTATCGTCCACTTTGCTTGTTGAGCATACTTTATAAGCATTTTACGGAAATCATCGTTCTGCGCATATCAAGAACTTTGGATGAAGCTCAGCCATTTGAACAAGCAGAATCCCGTAAAGGATTCTGCAGTATGGGCCACAACCAAACCGTTTCACGGATTCTCGAAGGCTGTTAGGAATACCACCTGCCCTTAATCCTAACTTTCATCGACTATGGAAGAGCATATGATAGCATCGAAACGAGAGCAGTCCTATCAGCGCTTGTCGATCAAGGAGTGGATTCGTTTTACATATGACCCTCAAAAGACTGCTATCGGAACTGTGCCACGAAAATGCAGCTCTCTCATCGATCTTACCATACCCGTTAAAAAAAGAGTTCGACTTGGCGATACAATATCGCCAAAGCTGTTCATCGCCGCAGCGTAGTGGATAATGAAGTCACTTGACTGGGGCGACAAGGGCATTAGTGTCAATGAAATTTCTATGAAATCTTCGTTTCGCGAATGACATTGTCTTAGAATATCATTACTAAAGCAGAGACAATTCTCAAAACTTTAACGAAGCGGGGAAGAAGATTGGATGACGCATAAATCGCATGAAGACTCAGTTCATGGAAAACTATGGTGCAATATGAAAATATTAGACTAGATGGATCGTTGATTACGGAGACCTCCACGTACGTGTACCTTGGTCGTTCACTGAATATGGAAAACAACATGAAGGACGAACTTAACAAAAAAGTAGCGTGGGCCGTATTAGGGCCTCTCAAAGAAGCCACCGACCAAATAACGGACCCCATATTGCGCGCTAATTTTTTTGATTCAACGTTCCTCCCAGCACGTTGTTATGCAGCTAAGACGTGAGCTAATACTTCGACCACATCAAAGCGACTGCAAACAACTCACAAAGCGCTTGAACAATGTCTTCTGAAATCAGTCGGCACTCACAACACTTAGCCGGCTTGCGCAGTTCAGATCTCAGGAATTTATCTCATCTTCGTGATCCAGAAGAATTCACATCGATAGCGAAGCACAGATGGGTAGGTCATGTAGTTAAAAGATCAGACGACAAATGGACGAAACGAACTATAGAGTGGACGCTACGAGAATTTACTCGTCCCCTAGCATGGCCACCTACACGTTGGGCGGATGTATTGGTGAGAAGAATTAATCAGCTGTGTTCATATCTGTATTTGCATCAGCTGTCTTCGTGCCTGCCGATATTCTACACATCACGTTATGATACTCGAAAACCACCGCCATGGGCGACAATCGTGAGAAGACGAGACGAATGGATGATGTGCTGGGGTCCGCACAATTCGTGAAGACGGAACGTCCAAGTATTCAAGTAATAGATTTAGAACTTACTTACCAATGTTTTAAAATTTTAATGTACGTTGTGTTATAACTATGAACATTGACAATTTTTGACATTCACTGCCAATAAGGATGAGCAAACTGTGTTCTGCAAGCTGAGGTTCTTTAGGCCTCGCCTATTTTGTGGTTAATTTTCGGAACCCATGTATTGTACGCTCGACTACATCAAATAGTCAAAACGATATCTCATTGTATCTCAAATTTTTATTTCATATCAAAAAGATCGCTTTTTCATCAATCAAAAAATTAGTCCTTCACTCATGTTTCCATGACAAACGTTTAGATGTGCTTAGCTTTGCGAAATTTTTTGTAACTTCCTCCGCCACCTCCGACTGGTTCTTGGTGACCTCCATTTGATCTACTTCCGGTACTGACCAAATTCGCGTTGCCGTTTCCAGAGTAAAGTGGCGCGCCACCTCCAACCGGTGGTTGGTGACGGCTGAGTGGCGCAGGTGGTGCTGCATCGATACTTGCATCCTCAATAGGGGCTCCACCTCCGGCGATGCGTGGTGGACATGGGCAGTATGCTGCATCTGATCCTGGAGCTCCACCAGTACCTGGCTGACCTGCACTTCCTGGCCCACCTGGAATTCCATCATTTCCCGGAGGACCAGGCGGTCCAGGTGGTCCGGTATTCCCTGTGGCATGACCATTTTGTCCACGCTGCCCTGGTGGACCTGGTGGTCCAGCTTGTCCAGCTGGCCCTGGTTGATTTACGGTGCGAGATCCTAAAATCAGAATTTTCAAAACCACACGAACATAACGTCAACTTCCTGACCTGGTTGACCAGGTTGTCCATTGTTTCCCTGTTGACCTGGATTTCCATTTGGACCTGGAGGTCCAGCGGGCCCTGGAGGTCCAGGTGACCCTAAAACGTTAGATGTGTCGAAGTGTTAGTTGATAGTCATTAGAAAACCACTTCTGCTTTTTCTCACCGCCTCCTCCGCTAGCTCCCGCGACTCCTGGATTTCCAGAAGGCCCTTCAGGTCCTAGAGGTCCATCTGATCCGGGTGGTCCAGGAGGACCGGCTGGACATGCGAAACAGTCCGTTCTTCCACTTTGCGCTCCGTAACTTCCTCCGGTACCTCCTTGTGATCCTGCATCACCAGGTTCGCCATCCTCACCTGGCAAACCCGGTTGACCTGGAGGTCCTGAAATTACACTGATGCACATTTCAGTGAGGTTTCTTTCCATTAGCATAGAAAATTCATTACAGACCCAGTGGACCAGCTGGACAATTGGATGCTTGTTCTGCACACTGGCATTCACTGCCTTCGGATGTCTGGCCGCTATTTCCACCTCCGTACCTGCCAGCAACGGCTCCACCGGCGGAATAAGTTCCACCCCTTCGAAACCTGCCACTCGAGCTGATCGCAGAAAGATGCATGGAGTCCTCTCCTTTTTGTGTGGCTGCCATCATCATGTTCCATGCGTCGTTGGAGATATGCTGCAACGTTGATTCTCTATCAAATAAGAAAGACGAGCATGTTAAAGCAGGGACAATGCATCGTGATCAAGGAAATATCTTTTGGAATTAAATAAATACCTTAAACTGGTCAAGATCCTTATCTAGCACACTCTGAAATTCTTCGATTCCGTTGATGACGTCAAAAATGATCACAAAGGCCATAGAGAGCAATGCAGCTATGCACATGAATGTGCCGGTTACAACGTAATGGGTAACTTTCCCCATCTGCAAACGTAATAGTAAATTTGAGAGAATAAAGGAATAGGAGAACAAATCTTTCATCGTTATTGAAGGCAACGGTGGCTTTGTACAGTAAATGTACACCTTTTATAACGTATTCAAACAACATCGAATTACTTTGCATACGTGAAGCTTGATGTTCCACTCACAGCGATGATGAACAATGTGTTGCTGTTGTTCTTGACTTGGAACCGCGAATCCAGTTTTGATGGTATTCGTAAAAGTCTAATGGTATCGAGTTTTCGACGTCACATTGATAACAATGATTCCATTGCTGTTCACTAGAAGTCATGATAGAAGTTGATGGATGTATACAAAATCATCTGAACTGTCACAGTGTAGGATCGCCTGTATCACTTGCATTCCCTTTGCTCGTCAAGTAACTATGTCGGACATCACTAATACTTTTATTTTCCTTATCGCGTGTAAGAGTAGCCAGTGGGTCGTCCTCGCTCTAGGATATCCTTGAGCATCATATCTTTGTTCTAAATTTTCCCATGAAGAAATCGGACCATTGGGTCGGTGGTCTTCCTGTTGAGCGCTTGACATCCTGAGAGATCTAGTCGGTAACGGCTCTCAACCATCAGTTGTCAAGACGCATTACGTGCGCGACCCACTTTAGCTTCGATTACTTGGCTGGTATATGAGCGTTTTGAAATCTCGATTGTTGACGCAAGTCAGAACTTCTAATTCTTTCTTTCATTTCCAAGGCACGGGTGCTCCTACCATCGCTCTCACGACTGCGCGTTCAAAAAGTCTAAATGATTTTTCATCAATCTCATGAGAAAACCAGATTTCTGATGCATATTTCGAAGCAGCGAGAATTGTTGCATGAAAAGGGTACCGAGTTAGGCTTCCTTGTTCCCTCCACTAAGTCCTTGGTGCTGTTAAACGTTGCCATGACCAGTTGCTTCCTTCTGCTCAACACTGGTGTTAGGCCGTTTATCATGTTGACTTTGCGACCTAGATAAACATAACTAAATCATCTAGAGATATTCTTTCCGTTGAGCGTAAATAGATCATTTCGTAGTTTTCGGGTTCAAGGAAACACATTTCAAGGTTCAAGGAAAAGGGGTTCAAGGAAAATACGAACAAATGAATACTCAACTTTAGTCGCTGTACAGGAGTTTTCCATGGGAATGTTTGTAATCGTTCCAAAGCCTGAATCGCTGGATAGAGCCGTTCATGGTCGATCTTTGAAAACTTTATACCGCTGTAAAATTCAAAATAAAATTATGTCTCAGGCCACCCGTTTTTCTGTTATCTCGCTTATATCTCGCTGGACAAAACTCATTCCTTAGAGTGGTAATACACATTCGATAGCACATGTCCCAAAGAACTCAAAAATCTGTCTGCTTTTTGGAAAAGTTTTTTTGATAGCGCTCTGGGAGAACGAACATATTTATGTCTCACAGGTCGACGGACAGAGCTCTTTCTTCAGACTATTAGTAATCATTCGATAGCATAAGTTTCATTGATTCCGTTTGGCATGTGTGGTGCAACTTGCTGTTTGATTGAGAATTTTTTCTCCGTTTTGAAAGAAACTCCATATAAAACGATAGACTCACACACTACGAGATGTCTCTGCACGCTCATATGATTCTCGTGCTTCCAGGGAATTATATGAGTGATGAAATTGAAGGAGCGCGGCCGATGTAAGACATTATTTTATTATGGCTTTTATAACCTTATTAAAAGGTGTTTCCAAAAAAAACCAGCCATGTACGGCTCTAACCGGGAATTGAAGCCATTGAGTGATTACTAAAACTCACATGATAAATCCTTGTACAACGGATGAGGTCGAGTATTTATTTGTTCCCCTTATTAACGAGATGTACAAAGTACTCGAAGCAGCCCGTTCCTCATAAAGATCGTGTACGCTAGATTTGGTCGCGAACGAATGTTGTGTGCATTATTGTTAAACTTTGTGATAAACTATATCATGTATAATCTCGTGGAAATTCGTTATAGGAATGCGGGAAGAGTCAATTCTTCGCACGCTATTGTAAAGCTACCATTTAGAAAAGTTTTGAAAGAAAGTATGTCTAATAAGCATGAATAAAGCTTTTTCGGATGTACAGTAAAAACTTCAAATTACTGCTTGACAACCTGTTGGCAAGCAGCGGCGAAGGGCAGGTCAAGTGTAAGCCGACAACATCCTGGAAGATGTATCCGCTGTAGATACTGGTCCTGAGCATAGCTGCTCAAACGAAGAACAACGTTATTCGGAAGATGAAGAGAATCGGCGAGTCTTTACAGGAGAAGTAGTGCTGCTCAGATCGCCGCTCTTTATCGGCAACGGATAGGCGTTTGAAGCAACATGACAATGCACATGTGCAAGTAGCTAATAAGCCTTTACCAACTATTCATAACTAATCGGCGGTAGTTCATCTTCAAATACTGTGCTTCTAAATGACTGCTGCCCGTTTGCTGCATTTGAAACACAACAGGAACATTAATATGTATTGTGTATAGACGTGGGAAGAATGTATCCAACGACGAGTCGAGGGTAGTGTTCAAGGAAGGAATTGTATTTTGTGATTGCAAGCACCTCAAAGGGCACAAATACGGGTTGAACAAGGTGATCAAGTTGTGCACTGAAGGAGGGCACGCCTACAAAATGATGGTGAGCTCAAGAGCATCAGACACGTCGCACATATTACATATAGTATTGTGATGAGTACAATGGATGACATGCTAGATAAAGAAAACACCTCTACATTGGCAACTGATTCTAGATGACAGTCCTTACATAGAGAAGTTTAATCCAAAGAAGTCCTATGCAATGACGGAAGCGTGTTCTTTCTACGCTGTGTTCAGTTTCATACTGGGAATATGTCTTTGGAAGTTTCTGTCTTCCGAACGCTATTCTCACAAGGCGCGCGACAAAATGTGCAGTATTGCTTAGAAGAGTGTTTGTTCGCAATGATTTGGTGGCAATTTATATGGAGAAGTGTTACTTTAATAATAGGTGTTCCATAATCGTATTACGGCAAGAGAAAAGACATTGAATGAGGTAATATGTAATAGACTCCCTTCCACAAAGAACTCAGCGACATTAGCTACATAGACTCCGGAAAAGTTCATATTACAGTTATGAGAAAGTTAAGTAAAGAAGTTTACGGTTGATTGCAGAAAACTATGAAGATATTCGATCGTACGATTATTGAGTAATATGAAGCAAAGATAGACATAGTCAATGTCGGCACAACAGTCATAGCAAGCATGTGTCAGAAAAGAAACAGAAAATATTTGGTGGCAAGTTACTATACTGATATAAAAGAAATGTCTAGCAAGATGCAAAGTAGAAAAAATTTCATCAAGAACAATTCTTAAAGCGCGAAATAGGAGAAAACAGTCGTTCACATCTGCCAGCTATATATTTGGGCAATGAATCCGATTATTAGGTCAAGATATTTAGTATTACATTGACTTGGCTTTTTTCCCAACATCACTCAAATGGTGAGTCCATAGCTAGCTGAGACCTTGGCCACTTCCCTCAGTTATCAATCTACTAGAAGTTGTATTCTTTACAACTTCTTGAGACATCACCGTATTCCCGTAAACGTTAAACGTTGGCGAACCGCTTTGTGATGGGTTACGCACTCGACTCTGTTAATACATGGGAACTGGCGCTCCATTGTGTATAGCTACCGCTTGGGACTGAGCTGACTTTCAGATCGCTCGGGGACTTGTGAACTCGTCTGTCCTTCGTTCACTGTCGAAATACTATGGACAATTCCTTTCCAACAATGAAGAATATTTTTTGATAACATACCATTTATGGGGTTGCTTGGATGACAAAGGTAGAGGAAAGATTCTCCTACATAGTTATAAAAGGGTGTATGGATATGATAAGAAATGACTATATGCTCGTAAGACACATCAGAGCAATTTGAAATATCATACGATTAACACACAGTGAATTAAAGGACAAAAGGATAAAGGACATATCTGGCCTTTACAATGGCTCACGGTGACCTGCCGCTGTATCGAGTCACAGCTACTTATCACCTCAGACAGGTCAGAGGCCAGTGGAGTACCATTTCCCCGACTCTGGAGTGAGAGATGGCTTGGTGAGCCATGGGCGCGAGATCAAACCATCAACCTTGTGTGCGACCCAGTGCACCTCTAACCACTTCGCCACATGTGCTCACAAAATAAATCACTGTTCAAAAATCAAACATCATTTGCCCTACATTCTGTGTGCTGCTTCGCTTTCATTGAAAAGGGTCAACGTACCTACGCATTACGATTGCACATTTTATTAATCACTTCACTTTACTAATGACATGTTTCTGATGGTGAAGTAAATGCCCTGCGTATTGCATTGAATGAAATAAAAAAAACATGTTTATTATACATGACTTGTATTATGTATTTGCCTCATATGAATATATATGATATTTAGAATCACGCAAAGCCATGGTTCCACTTCGGTCTTCCGTTCTAATTCCCTACAGCAGGAGCTTCTACTTTCTCCACAGACTTTGTTTTTGTCTTAGACTCTGAGCTCCCCTTTGGAGGCTCTTTTGAGTAGGAAATGCCTTCGCGACTTGGCATTACCTCGCCCATCATCCGCTTATACGACGGCAACGTCGGTCGTATAGTGAACAACGTTTGGAGTGACTGGAACACTAGAAATGAAGAGGAATTTGGGTAAATACTATCTCAAACTGACCTCTTCTTTGTTAACCCACTCAAAGTAGTTCATTACGAAAACGACCGGAATAGTAAAAATTGGACAAAGACTCAAAAACCATCCAAATGCCTAAAAGCGGCTCTGCTTACAACAAATTAACAAGTATTAGGACAACTATACAGATTTCACCGCAATAAATCCACTTGGAACTCATCAGAGCCCAGCTTGGGAATGTGTATTCTCCTTTCGCCGTCTCTACGGTAACTTCATCTCGCATTAGCGTGAAAATCATGACCACCTGAATTTACATCTGCTCAATACTACAGTTGCAATAACTGAAGCTTTAGAGCATTAGTAGCTGAAGTGCAAAGAATTACTCTATTCGCAGACAAGTAATCAAGATCACGAGGGTAAAGATAAGGGATTTTATGGAACGTGCGAAAACTAATGTCTTAGTCGGCTACAACGTTGATTGATCACTTGGATACAGTCAACATGATCTCCAAAGGCTGTATGGGGCATGTCACGGAAGATTAAACAAATTAAACAATTCACTGAATCATCAGTGTCTAGTGTCAAAATTAAGCTTATAAAGATCATGGAAAACGTATAAAACCAGAAGTGGAGCCGTAACTAGCCAAGTGAATTTCCACAGCGGTGATAATGGTCCGAAGAAAGACTCGCTGGCATCTGGTGTGCCCATCATCTCATGTAGATCGTCATAAAAATTTTTATGCCCTAAAAACTAAAAGAAGGTGACGGGTTTTCAACACGAATACTAATGATTTTTGTTTCAGTTTCTCGAACAATTTTTTGTGAACACTTGACCTTGGTTTGTTTGCTAGTGATTACTGAGATAACAAAACAACAAGTGCTTTTTAAATAGTTTAACTGGATATTTGAATTGCCATATGTTCCTTCCAGCAACAGCAGTCAACAACGACTTTAGTCTACTTCCGCAAAATGATACTTCTCACGAAATTTGAATCACTTTTGGTTACACTGCTACACCCTCTCACCATATACATGCATAATTATCAACATCTCAGCAATGACCACAGCACATGCAGCTGTCGAAGCAGAATAGCTGTCGAATATTGTAAACCAAAAAAGCCACTCTGTAATAAAAGATTTTAAGTAGAGTAACTCTAACAACACAAGTGGAGCTAATCGAATTCCAAGGCACCTTATCAGAGCTTCCTCGAAACATTCTTACATATAAGTCATAGGGAAATTCTGCTTCACTCAACTCAAGTCGGTGAGACTATCTCGTTGATGTTACCACCAACATGTTGTTATCTTGACCATTTTTTTAAACCATACCAGCTCAATTTTACAGCGATGTAGTTATCACCGCGAAAACTGGATGGACTTCAGCAACGCTTAGAAAAATTATCGTTCTAGTCCACTATTTTTATTTTCAAACTTTGAGCACCGTCAACATGGAAAACGCCATTCCTCATTTTTGCTATGGCAGAAACATTAATTGTTACGATGACAATTCTGACAACAATTCGTACAAAATTCAGAGAACATAATTGACCGTGGTCAGGATGCAAATACTTTTTGATTTATTTGCCATGTCTACAACTATTTTTCAGAGTATATAGGGTGATTAACGTTGATCAGTCCTAGAGAAATCCATGCATTCGACCTCATCAAGCGCCGTTGAAGGTGATTGAATGCTCATTTAGCCTTACAGATGCTGACTTCAGAGAGAAGGTAGGCTTAATGAATTCGGACAAAGGTGATCTACGGGATGTCGTGTGTTGCAGGACACCGTTTACGCTTACACCACACGTGCCCCACTCGACGACATTATTGCCACACAAACAATCGCAATAGATAAACGATTTGAATACGTGCAATTGTAATTCTGTCAGATACAACGAAAAACAATCATTGTGCTATCAAATCATAAACCAACCTCAGTGGTGAATACCACACCGCATAGAAACAAAAATGTACAACAGCAAAATGATTAAGACATCTGAAATTACGAGTAGATGGCCACTGATCGTAAATACTCGTGCAAAGAGTCTCAGTGAGTGCTAAATCGATTCGTGGAAGGGAAGCCTTTTGATGTTAATTGAAAACCATATTTACCAACCTGTTCCTGAACTGAGACCTAGAAAGAAGAGCATGGAAAAGAAAAACACAGACCAATTTATTGGATATGGCATCTTTGATATTGCTTCTGGATAAGCTACGAAGGCTAACGATTGTCCTGATGTGTCACTGTTAGTAAATATGCACAACACTCATGAAACATTGTACTTCGATTGTGACATGTACAGCAGCCACAAACATTGGATTTTTATATGTTTAAGATTTTACAAGGTTATACAAAAAATCGTTGTTTTTGGATAAGCTTTTGGGACTTTTGCCTCTTTCAGAATCGAGCTGATTTGTGTAAGTAGTACCCAGGTGATTGTGCTGGAATGTTTCCATGCTTTGAGGCATGTGTTGAAATTCCAACTAATGGAGTACGCAATTCCCATCAATCAGTGAATCATATTGGTTCGCAGTGAACATTATCTGTCCTCTAGGAAAGATCACAGACAATTTTTCAAATCCATCAACTCGAACAATGATGCTCTGAAGGAGACAGAGTGGGTCGAAAATGTAAGCCAGTTAAAAGATTTCAAAAACAGTCTCGTGTAGGTTTAATTATGTGGAACAATTATTGATTGCTTTTAATGAAGTTAAAGGAAAACCAACTAATAACATATTTCTGTAATAAAAGGTAAAGGATAAAGCTCTCGGCGTTCATCAATCCCTGAGGGATGAGCCATGCATTAGTCTGCAATTTTTAACTTCGTTTGAGGTGATTGAATGCATATCTGGCCTTTACAATGACTCACGGTGGCCGACCGCTGAACCGAATCAGTGCTGCTTATCCTCCCAGACAAGTCTGAGATCAGTCTGGTACCAATTCACCGACCCCGCATGGACGGATGGCTTGATCATTGACCTCGTGTGCGACGCAGAGCACCTATAACCACTGCGCCATATACTTTCCTATTTCTGTCATGTTGTTCGGAATGAAAACGCAGGTTTTAGAACAATTGGATTTGGTGACGCATCTCAAATGCCTGCATTCTCACCATCGACAATTCTCAGTTCGTTTAATTGCTACGGCAAATAACGCATTTAGGAGTGTATGTCACTAACCGCTAGAGACCACTTCCTCAAGAGGCTTGTTAAGTTGATGGGAAAGGTAATCAAGTGTGGCAAACACGGTTGCACCACCGAATACACTCATGAGGAAGTCACCCATCACAACAATCCAAGCATCCTGAATAGAGTTTCGCAAGCCTTTCTATTATCATTGAAATTATAGTGATGCAAAAACACTCATTTCAAGCCGACACAGTCACAATCGCTTGAACACCTAATGTGAAAAATGGCAAATCGATCACTGGAACATTACTAAGCACCACGAAAAGTGTTTTCTACCACATAACAAAATGTGCAGCACGTTTGTCAAAGTCGCTGTCAAAATGATATTGTACAAACCGTAAAACAATTGTTATTTCTTTTGTTATACGAGGCGAGCATAATAATGGAACCGTAACTAACGTTTATGGAGAAGCATATCTGGACCAGTGCTGCCGACCATGTCTGTAGAAGAAAGGAAAAATCGTATTCAATAAGCGAAGCTAATAGTGTTCTTATTAGTGCCAGCGTTCTATAAAACCGCCCTTTTCAAAATTCCAAAATTCCGTATGAATTCAGGCGGTTATATGATCGAACATTCTTTAATGCCATAGAACATGCTATCATCTGTGAAGGATAATTTGCTGTAACTCGTGTCGCAATAATTCCGCAAGTGTATAGCGGTTATTAAGCAGAGTAACTGCTATTTTTTCTTATCTCTTATGCTTTTGACCATCAATGCTACTAACAGGTAATCACTATGGTTGTTCGTTGCACGGTGAGTCATAAGCTGGGTCGTGTTTCTCACACTGACTGGCCGATGCATTTGCGCAATAATAGCCAGCTTCTGTTTCGAACACCAGCCACTGTTGTTCTTGACAGCTATTCACAGTCTAAACCGAAACAGAATCTTGGTCACGCCCACAGCACTTCCATTTGTCTACAGATGCCACTTGGAGTGCGGCTGCGACATCCACCTCTCTTGGCTCTAGATTATCTTGGTCATAGCTTACTGTAGTTCATGTCGTTGTATATTACGTATGGAGGTGCATAGTCACTGCTCCTTCCAGTGTGTAGCTCCTCCCATTCATTTAGAGATCTGGGGTTCGGGGCATCTTACACTTAGGCTTCCATCTATTGCATCATCATGAGCCGTCAAGATTGCGTTGCATGTCGTGACTGTTGTTTCTTCGATTGCAGTTATGTTGTAATTGTTATTTTTTATAGGTTGTTCGTTATGACGATGAATATGGTTAATTGGTCTCAGGATCAACTCTGTCCTTCATCCAATAAATAGTCAGAGACCAGCGTGGCAGGAATGATTGACCCATCCGCCACACAATACACACCCACTCGCAATATGCATCAAGGCCTAACTACTCTGATACAATCACCAATTAAATCATACCAATCTGAGCACTCTCAACTAATATGCCTATACAAAGTGCATGTGGAAGTAAATTGAAAGAAACCTGATGTCTTAGAAGCTTTGAAAAGTCTGGTTTCCCGCAATAATAAAACAGTCCTTCACTAGCACCTTCTAGGGTTATCGCACGAAAGAAGAGAACAGTAATGATTACATAGGGAACTGTGGCGGTAATCTGAAAGGTGTCAATAAGTTTGAGGTGAAAATAGAACTCATAGTAAATGAACTCTCTTACATATGAAACTTTTCCCAGATATTTATATCCATTGATCAGAACCATGAATATGACCACCCACATAGTAAGCAATGTTAAAAACAATGGCCAATTTATCGCGCCAATATCCTCAATTCCTTCAGATCTTCTTGTGATAACATTTCTGGAAGAAAATTCTTACTGACGGTTCACACTTTAGAACATCAAGCTGAGTAAAGGATAAAGGACAAAGCTATGGCAAACCTTCCAAAAGAGTTTTGCTATCTTTTCGGGAATAACATGATAATTTAGGCAACGCAGATGGTTTATGACCTTAAGGAGCAAATGGCATCTTAGAGGTACGTGGACCTTAGACACAAAATGGTTCAACGCAATCTTTCGTCACAGCAGTGACGAGGGCGGCACCCGGTTGTTTCCAACCTCAACAATCAGTTCGATCCCCGGTTATCATCCTAACGGTCGTCTGACATCACCCACACCACCTCACCTCAATCCATTATCTATCCATTATTGCTTTTTTCACACATACTCGTTATAGTGTATCTAATTGACATCATGAGGTTGCGTCCATAAACTGTCAGATGAACTCAATAGAATTGTGAGCTTAACATATCACTTACGTGGTGGAGCATACTCACTCAGGCTACGCACAGCATACCACCGCGGTTAAGGGATTCTACCCAGATAGAATCAGTAGTGACCCCACTGCCATCACAATATACTCACCCACTGGATCTCGCTGCCGGTGCTTCTACTTCGGGGTGAACATAGCAACCCCAAACGGGCTCCGCCGCCTAGTCATGCTCCGTCAATTACAACATACGTAGTATCGTCACAGGACGATAAATCACGTTTACGGACACATGTTCACGTTACGATATGTCGCAATCATGTATATATTGTGCTTATGTCATAATTAGTGATATATGCATAAAAAGGTTGTTTGGTATAACCTATATATAGGACTTGAACTTTGTGCTCTTGTCTGTTACAAGACACAAGTTGGCAAAAGACACGATCACACAGACTAAAGTTCGGCCCGTTGCAACTTGGAAGTGCAACGAGCCACTTCAGAAGGCAAAAGCCGCTGCAACTCGGAAGTTCAACGCGTGACAGCACAGTGACAGGTCAGTGTGCCATTAAGGACAATCTAATTACATTCAGATATCGATCGGATCACTGCCTGAGCCAAATCCAGGGACCACACAGCAAAAACCACTGAATCTCCACCAGAAAAGCTCTCGACGTTGATCAATCCGTGAGGGATGCGCCAAAATTCGCCTTTAATTTTTAGCTTCATTTGAGGTGATTGAATGCATATCTGGCCTTTACAATGATTCGCCACAGGACAAGTCTGCGCCTATTCCGCCATCTAACAAGTTGACTAGCGATTTACAAAGCAATCTCAAAAGTTTGTTTTACAGTTTCACATGAAAACTGTAAGCATGTTCATATTTGCTCATTAATTATTTTAAAAGGAACCAAAGTGAAGTACTGATCGAAAGGAGTTCTCATCTTTTCTGACATTGTGGAAATGCAGGTGCCATTGAAGGCAAATGGACGATCAGGGTCTTGGCGCGCGCACTCATCCATTTTACTTCTTACTACACAGTCTGAAACAGTTTTCTGAAGAATTTTATCCCTTTTGGTTGTGAACCGTTCCAAATTCATGTGCGATCAAGTAACTTAGAAAAAAGACTTACAGATATCATTCCATTCATTATCACAGCTTGCCCACAGTTGTAATCCACCGGTAGCAGCAGAAAATAAATACAGAAAAATCCAAGTATTTATCAAGCAATAGTAAATGCAAATTGTAAGCGCTACCAATGTCATTGACCACCCGAGTTCTAAAATAATTTCTGCCAAAGCGAATAGGTAAGCAGAACTATTATTGAACATTGTGCCATATTCTGCATAATTGCCGAGGATTGTACTCAGTTACAAATACCTTGCAGTGCTGGCAAGTAGTGCCTGAAGACCGTTGAGGGACCACTGCTCGTGTACTGACCGATAGCCATTTCAAAATACATCGTTGGCAACCCGAAGAATGTTACCAATACGTTGTAAGGAATAAGAAACGCACCTCAAACCAGTACGGATTGAATGCTTATAAAAAGGCAAAAATTTTGGAGATGATGCGTTGTCATCATTTATCGTGCTTACTTCCACCATTATGGTAAGCCACTGCAGAGAATCGCCATATATTTCCAAGTCCTACAGCTAGTCCAATAGTGGCCAAAAGAAATTCAATTTTGGTACCCCAATTTCCTCTCTCGTTCTCGGCTTTACGCCCTGAACAAACGATTATTTCAACTTTCATCGAATTCTAACAATGAACTATCCTGCTCAAAACTTGACCGTTAACGTCTTCTTTCATAGTAATGGCGAATTGAATGCAGAGTAACATTCAAAAAATGCGCGCAACTCTTCTCACATCAAAGCAAAGTGGTGAAAACATTCCTAGTCTCTTGTCGAAACAGACCGCACTGAGAAAGAAAACGTCTGCTGTCTTCGCTGAAGCCCTCGCGACCGACGTTGGACGTAAATTATTTGTTGAAGTCCAGATGTTATTTGAGTGATAAGCGCTCCACACTATACCAAATTCATAAAATTTGGCAACTAACCGTGCTCAATGATATCCTCAGAGGTTGTCCTGCAAATAAAGCACTCTGCCAACTAAGAATTGAACAGGTATAAAATACAAAACTAAATTATTTTAAATGTCAAATCAAATCTATACCAAAGATAATCAAAAAGGTTTGACAAGCCAAGGAGCCATAAGCAATTCGAAACATTTATCGACTATAGCTTTGCATTGGAAATGTGCCAATATTTCATCGAATGGAAATTTATTGAACATGAATTGGTTACATTTCGAGGCAGACAATTGATATTTGTCACAGTTAGAAATACATAGATCTCCTGTCGATTAATTCTAAGATGGCGTGGCACACCGTTTATTAAATAGGCAACGCTGGTGCCCTACACGAGCTTAATTATGAAAAGCAGTAATTTTGCAGCTAGGAATCCAAACTAGACATTGTTGTCGGAAGGAATTTTCGATAATTTTATTTGTCGACACTTGGCTTAGAGCTATGAAGTGGATGATACCATGTCACTCTGTTTTTAATTAGGAGAGGTTTGGTCGAATCTGATCACTTGTCTAAAAGACGGTGGCCTAAACATCAGTGCTGAGCTGAGCAGGACGTCACGAATTTTACATGAAGTAGCACAAATAGAAGTGAAGCTCATAGAATGAGTGGTCCTCTGACTTTATCATGATGATCTAGACAAGCCATGACAAGTCACAATTTTAGAAAACGTGACATCATCGCTTATAAAGAACTGTTTCACGGGAAAGTGTCGTGAAGTATTGGATTGCGTAGAACGATTGCAAAATCTCTTTTTCATAAAGTTGTGCTTCTCCGGATGTCAACATAGAAATACATATTCTAAAAAATTTAAGATTTCAGATTAGTTGGTTATGTACCTTGCTTTTCAAAAATTATTGCTTGTGATGACATAGATCACTACCAGCGATCTTTACAACTTTTCTTGGAAGTACTGAGTAAGTTGAGTGCTTAAGTAACAGGAGACTCATTCTCCAATACCTATAGATGGCGTGCAACGTGAAACAGTAGGAGCTGCGGTGAGCAGCCTGCATACTTCTTTACCTAAACCTAGGAAGAAGCACGAAGAAAAGATTTCAGAGAAAGAAGGGCTAACAGCGCTATACTAAGACCGGCAAAGGTTGAAAACATCATCTCGCGAAATGTAAATTCCAACAAGTCTCACTAGCATGATCCATGAGACGCACATAGCTTAAGAGATCGTATGTGGAAAACCACGAATTCTGGTTCAGCTTCGACATATGCGTCCATTTTCATCAGATGAATCACAACATCACAATCCCAAAATTCACTGTTAGTCATCATGAACACGGTGATCAAGATTCTCATACACCTGTTCGTGCAATATATATATATACATATATATATATATATATATATATATATATATAGCAAAAGCTACACCGTACGGTGAAGATCGTCACCATATTTGCATTTGGTTCAAACAGAATGGTAAAACAATAAGCAAACACGTTTCCAAAAGATTACATATTATGGATTGCATCCACAACTTCAAAATTCACACGAGCTTCACAAGCATATGTCACTGCTGTGTTCTAATGTTAACGACATGATAAAGCTGATTCAATCCATGCAAAAAGTCGTAGTAACGGTAAACCACTGGCGTTCTTTCTCTGTGGCACAAGGATTTTTTATGAGTTATACAACAGTTCACATCCACAACTGCGTCTTTCCAACCGACATATTCAACTACGTAGGGAGGTGGGTCTGAACAAGTGGAGCGTCTACATTATCTTCATTAGTCATGATGTATACATAGTGGCTGTTTTATCGCATCAACAACTAGTCAAACAGAACAAATGTTGACCATACAAGAGAAGAACATCCTGGGAAAAGAATTCGCTTTTAACGCCATATCTCCATTCAAGGTAACAATTGCGACCGTAGACTCCAGGAATAACTATTGGATAAAATGAGGACGCAACGACCAACCTAGAAAGCAAAGAAGAATTACTAGTATAGTATGAGCGTAAGAAGCTAACTTCTTTACCATCATTAGCAACTCTATGATCTTCGTAGCCAAAATTCGTCTAGGAATCTCAAATGTTGTGTATGCAGAATGAGAGGAATACTCAACTCTATCGCAAGTCAGGATGGTGATTTCAGGAGTATCAGGGTGTTAAGAAATCGAATACTCCGCAGATGATCATATTAAAACACCACGCATTTTAGGTCACCAGGCTATAATGAAGCTAAACTTGTGAAGAGCGGCAATCTTCTGATAAACGAAACCTGTAGTGTGAAGTGCGACTATCCGTTCAATGGCAATAGACCATAGAAAGAACTCGAGAAACTTTACTCCGCTACTTGCGAAGTGATATTATTGCACAGTAACTCATGAGATATCTCCTACATTCGTTCCAACCACGTTCCCCATACGGTCTAGATAGTAGTATGGAAACGTGATCTCAGATGTGGTCCGGGAACTGACTGAAATTTTAGTACGGAACAAAGCAGTGAATAGAACACCCTTTCACTGCCATCTGGTTTTTTTCTTGGTCTATTCAATCGACATTATTCTAATAATGTTACGCAACCCGATTCAGCGAAAAGTTTTAGTATAATGCTAAGTTAGTTGCTTCTTTCCTACTGCATACGATGTAGTATCTCTGTTTTGTAAGGATGATAGACACATCATAAGATTTGCACTATCGGGGTTCATTGATACTGAGTAGGTGAAAGCTATTATATGGATCGGGTTCAATTTATAGTCAAAATACTAACAAAGTCGTGGTCGCTTCGTTATTGCCAAAACCTTTTTGTAGTCAAAACGAGATCAGAAAATGGGAAATGTGGGAAATCATACGCTTAACGAGCATCTTATACTCGACCACCTATTCTTTCTGGTTTTTAGAGCAAAAATTTGGTCAATAGATCGTCTTTGTTTCATAGGTCGTACAAATAGTAACGAGAAGAACATAATCCGCCACCAACATTCACTTTTTCACAATTAAAATAGAGCTCTACAACTTCAAGGAGAGCGGGTCTCTCCATGTATTTTTACAGAATGTGCGCTCATTTCTATCTCTTTCGGCACTTAGAGACAAACGGAGACTCACACTGTCATTTTTCCTTCACAACAAAGCAGACGGCGCGACTGATTTGTTTTCAGAGTTTCTCCTGTTTATTTTGCAAGGAAGCCTATAAAAAATATATTTTAATTCTGGAGCGCACTAGAGAACGGCAAAACCCACCGGCTATGGGAAATTGACTTTAAGAATCACCTCTCAGGGTTTCTAGATTTCAAATCAACCTAACTCCACGCTTTGTTATCGTCAGATATTGATTACAAAATTAGCACGTATCTCGTAATATTCAAAGGTAACAAACAGTTCTGCGGCTGCGAAGCGGTCGTTCGTGTTGGTTCACGGCTAAACGGGGAAGTTGTACTGTAGAATTCTGGTGAAGCATGAAGTGAAATCTTATGAAATTCTTTTTTATTTAATCGCTTCAAGCGGTGGTATGAACTTTCAAATATATCCATTGATGTAGAGTGATGTGCAAAACTTTCGCATTAGGCGGGACTTGAACCCATATCTCTATCCGGGAGCGCGTGCTCCAACCCATTGCACTACTGAAGCCCAATTTTCACACCACTCTTCCTAAAAACAAAGCTAAAACGCATCTGTCTGTCATCCGCCAACCGTCTAGTTTTGGCGCGGTTGTCGGTAACGGCATTGAACCCAGTCACGCTGACAGATATTGAGTATTGATGATCAAATGGAATTCTTTTTTGTTTTATTTTTCATTATAGCGCAGAGAAAGTGGCTGGCAAAATGGGTGTCAGTAGTGCAACGGCTTAGAGCACACGCTCCCGGATAGAATGAGATGTGAGTTTGAGTCCAGCGTGACGCGAAAGTTTTGCACATCATTCTACATGAATAAAATCTTATGCATTTCATATATAAATCTTGTATTAATCTTACTTACTTACTTACACAACCCGTCATGACACTTTTTATTCTGCGGATTTAAGTAGTTCTAGCATTCGATCCGTATTTCGTCGCCTTCTTGAATGACGTAGAATGATGGTTGAGCATGTCTCCATGCAACCACAAGAATAACCTGGCTGTAGCTTTACTTAAGGCGTTCTTGATGACTGTTGGAGACTGTTGGTTAATGAAGCTCGGATCCACGCGCGTTGCGACGAGCATCACAACCACTCGGCCACTACGCCTCCATATTATATTATTCTTACTCTTATCTCAATTATCTATGTGAGAATGGCGCACTCGTTTGAGCAGTGGCGTTCGTTTTCTAGAGACACCTACAAAACACATTGATTGTCTCACCTGTTTAGACTGTACTGTTATATGTTAAATAGCAAACATTGAAATGATTTTTTAATAATAAGCTAAATCAATCAGATTCATGCGTGCTCAGCAATTCTGAGATTTTAGCGAGCAAGTGCCACAACGCAACTTTCTAAAGACGGCAATTAGTGTATAATCGACGATCACACTGAAATCACATTACTGCCGGCCGGCTACAACCTTATTATTCCTGTATGAGTTGTAAGTTAATCCTAAAAGATGAGGAACAGGTTAATGAGCGTTAGAAGATATGGATGTGACTGACGTATGGTGCAAATGAACGAGCTTCATGTCGTGTGTCTTAGTGAGGCAGGTCAATATGTCCAGCCGCTCTGAAGTTAGTTTATTGTTTGATTGGAACAGCATTACTTATCAGTATATTTTTAGATCATTCTATTTCGTTGAGAGCGTGTGTGACGTAGTGATTGGAGGTGCTTTGCGCACACATGGTCGATCAATCGGTGGTCCATAGTTCTATCCCGCTCTCAAGGCTCACCAAGTCTTTCATACCTTCGCGGTCGCTTAATTGCTAGCAGAGTTGTCTGGGAGTATAACAATACTGACTTGGTACGTCGGTAAACCACCAAGACTAATTGTGAAGGCCAAATGTGCGCCAATCATCTCAGACGAAGCTAAGAACTGAAGACGAATGCATGGTGCATTTCTTGATGATTGTCAAATTCCGTGAACTTTGTCCTTTTTTTTATTTACGTCGCAACAGCATGGCAAACGGCCGTCAAATTTTGCATAGAACGTTCATTTCTTGGAATGTTTCTGCTTAGATACTTGCTACTTTATCCTATCAGTGACTCCTAAGCATTTGCTATGAGTATAAACGATAAGGTAGTTGACGCTGACCAATCCCTGATGAATACCCAATGCATTCGTCCTAGTACCTAGAGCATCGCCTGAAGTGATTGATTGCATACCTGGCGTTCTATAATATTTCATAATAGCCTGTCGATGTATCGAGTCAATCTTCCTAGACATGTCTGATATCTTTTCATTGACTACGGAAGGATAGAAGGCTTGGTGAGGTTTGTGCACTGGATCAAACCATCGACCATCAACTAGTCGACAACACGTACGTCACAGGATATCTCTGACCACTTGGTCACACTTGCTATTTGCCATAAGTGTTCCATAGAAGTGTGCTGGATATGTGCACTTGAGCTGGAGGAGTACTTCATTACATGATTCTTATTGATGATCCGATAGTTATGTGACGCTACTAGTGTTTCATCGCTCATTGTTTATCTCATCAACGTAGCATCTCCTCTACCCTTGAATTTACAATCACTTTCTTTCGGGGCTTTTATCGAGTAACCTTAAATATCTCTCGTCCTTAGTGGCGCTTTCTTCTTCTCTACCACTTTCGATCATGAGCAGATCGAAACTGAAATTCAGTTTCCTGTTGGCGAAACTGATTCGTGCCTACTAAATCCAATTTTTTTGAACAATGATTGAACTTCAATACATCTCGTAATTATTATTCAAGCCAACATGTCATTTGGTCTGTTAATGGGCTCTTGTACAGCCCGAACACGTGTTTCTGCCTTGAACGGCCTCGTCAGTCGGAGAGACTATTCGTCTCTAGCCAATCCTCTCGAGGTGCTCCAGTCCCACTACACAGAGTAGACGACGACGAACGATTTACACAATAGCCGTCAAGTGAAATGATTCACTAGATCGGCAGTGTTGTGCACTCGATTGCTCTTGGCTGGTGTTTTTTTGGCAACAAACGGTATAATGAATGAATTGATTGCCTTTTTTACAAACCCAATGATGTAGAGTGGTGTGCAAAAACGTCTGCGTCAGCCGGGATTTAAACCCAGATCTAACTCTTTCCGGGAGCATAAGTTGAACCGTTGCATGACCGATGCTCGTTTTGCACTCCACTCTTTCTACACTACAACACGTTATCTGTCAACAACCAACCGTCTACGGTGTGGCGGGGCAGTCATTATCGACATTAAACCCACTTTTGTTGACAGATATTGGGGTTAAATAATCAATCCGAAATCATCTTATTTGACTGCCTATTGTGATGTTATGATGTTTCTATAAACTTATTGATGTAGAGTGGTATGCAAAAACGTTTGCGTCAGCCGGGATTTGAACCCAGATCTCTCTTTCCGGGAGCATGTGCAATGGTTTAGCAGATGTGCAACGGTTTAGCAGATGTGCAACGGTTTAGCAGATGCTTCCGGAAAGAGTGAGATCTGGGTTCAAATCCCGGCTGACGCAAACGTTTTTGCATACCACTCTACATCAATGGGTTTATAAAAACATCATAACACCGCAATAGGCGGTCAAATAAAATGATTTCGGATTGATTACCTTTTTTAACACTTCTAATGACGATTCATTATAGTACTATACACGTTCATATAAAATGCATCCAAAAAGATATGTGTGAGAACCTAGAAGGTAATGTTACTTGTTATTTAGGCTTATTAGCTTTCTTCGACTAATGCGTGCGACTTTTTGTAGTCTATTTGATTTTTCATGTGCACTAAGACTGTGATACGTAATGACGACGCATCCAACCGTTACGAAGCTTCAGTGCAATTGCTCAGCCATAGATGGTAATTCAAAAGTGCATGAGATATTTTATAAGATACATTGTCGAAGTACTTCAAGAAAACATACACTTTTCGCGGTGAGTTGAAATGAACGACCGCTCATCCTCCTCAGAACTGTTTGTTGTATCTTGTGCTTACGAGATTTGGTTGTTTTATCTACCATTAGGTGCTGATAACAAAACGTATAGTTTGACTCATTTGTACAACAGAAGCTCCGAGAGGTAGCTCAGAGTCTACTCTGATAGACGGTAAGTTTTATTGCTTGCATGGCGTGTTTGAGTTGGAAAATTGGTTTGATTACAGATTTTTCTTTCCTAAAATAGGCAAAAAGAATTCTAGGAAAGAAGTTTTCCTATCCTATCCGTTTAATTCTAAAGGTGAATCTCAGGAAGAAAAATGGCCGAGTAAGTGTATGCTCATTTATGTGTAACTTGAATGGGAAAAACTACATGCAACTCTTGAAAAAGAGTGAACACATGATTGGACTCTTACAAACCAGAATTGTCATATTTTGACAGAAATATGTATCAGTTGTTTGTTATAAAATTCGCTTAACAAATACGGCCTTTCTTACCATTTTCTCACATAATACTGAGTTATACTATGTGAAACAGCAATGAAAATTTTGAGATTACTGCCTTTTCTTATTGAGAAGAAGATCAATTTAAAATAACGTCATTCTTTTCCTAGAAAATGACCGCTCAGATTCTTTGAGTGAGGTGAATCTGCTGTCAAAGGCAGTTATGAAGCGAAATTATAAATGATAGCTTATCCAAATTATACCTTTATTTCGAGTGCTTTGTTTAGACCAGGCTCAAATTTGATCAAATCCTTTCATTATTATTTGAGCCAACTTGTCATGTGGCCTGGTAAGGGCTCTTGTGTACAGCCCGATACACGTGTTTCGTCCTAACAGACTCGTCAGCCGGGCAGAACCCGTCGTCTTTCAATCTTTTTATAGTCAGTTCTCTCAGGAGCCTTACACTCCTTATAGAGAGCCATCAAAGTTCGAATAATAATGAATGTATCTATTGAAATTTGAGCGTCGCCTTAACAAAGCACTAGAAATAAAGGTATAATTATGATAAAAGTACCAGCCAAAGAGCAATCGAGTGCGCAACACTCTATGTTAGGTAAAAATTTCACTTGACGTAAAGTGTAAAACGTTCGTCTCCGATGACTCTATAAGGAGTGTAAGGCTCCCGAGAGGACTGACTATAAAAAGAATGAAAGACGACGGGTTCTGCTCGGCTGTCGAGTCTGTAAGGACGAAACACGTGTAACGGGCTGTACAAGAACCCTTACCAGATAGCTTATCCATCATAACAATCACAAGCCGCGCACACTTTTTGCAGGCCGTATTACTCTTCGAAATGATGCCTCTATTGTTGTAATTCTTGTACAACTTCATTCTGTCAGAAATTGTGGTCGAGGCACTGTTCATAATAATACCCGATGCTGTTACAATAGTTACTATAATTGCTTACAAAAGATTTCTAATAAATCTTAGATATTTCCAACAAACTGAGCACGCCGATAAAAAATATTTCCCTATATAAACGCCCTAAGAAACAATTATACAATTGTTACCACTACGCTAATTTTTGCAATCTCATCAAATGCCATAGCGTTTGACGATAAAGGAGCAATTACTAACTTGTGCTTTCATTTTTCGACAAATGAGGAGCGCCGTACATTCAAATCGGTCATATCAACAAACCCGTTACACAACTTCACGTTTTACTGCCTTCACTAATGAATAACGATAATGATTTCATGGAGTAAAGACAGAACTGTATCCCGTCTCTGGAAAGAGAACAATGCAAAAAGTGCTATACTATTAGACAAACTCTACATGGTCAAACGCCTGAATGGGTAATAAGCTTTGCATCGGATGTTTTCTGGCATAGTTCAGTGTTCTAATCGTGTGCTATTAATAACCCATTGTTCGTACATTGAACTTGTTTGCTCGTTATACTAACGCTGTGTATACGCAACGATGCTAGTCAGTGAAGTAATCTTACCGAACATTTTCGAAGTCAAAAGCCATATAGAGAATAGAATAACATAAAATATATCATTAAAACATATAATTTTATATAAAAACATACACTTCACTTGGCAAATTTTAATATCGCAAATGGTCTCTGTTCAAGAATAATTCCATTTGATTACTTGATGAACCATAATACAAGATTGAACCCACTCACTCGCCAGAGCGCTTGTTTGTCTCCCACATCTAATATTCTCGGTACATGCCGAGCTTTGATAACGTTCAGTAATCATTTGTTGAGGAGGGAAGGATAAGGCAGTGGACAATGATGCACTCTAGCGAAGCAGGGTTCGGCAGTTTCCTCCTGCGTTCTTTCGCACGTCCACGTGAGGACGCCTTAACTTATCATCTGTATGATTATAAGGAGAATTATCTTGACAGTCATTCTGCTACATTCATTAATAAGGCGAAATCTTCAAGCAGCAGTTGAAACAACTCGTGAATTGCTCGAAAACCTTCTTGGTGATGGATGCAAGGAAGCAAATCGACTGAAAGAAGTGCTGAGTTCACCACAGTACAGGTTCTACTAATCGTGTGAAAGTTTCTTGTTATCTTCGCCATATTGTTGCAATAGAACTGCACGTTCCCTATTTCCGAATCAAAAATTTGATTATAGAGAATGACACAGTCTCTGAAAGTAGTGACAATGCCGATTTGCACTCTTCATCTTCCATCTACACTCTTAAGCTCTCTAAGGTGTTGTTTCCTTCCACTTAGAGTCAAAATTACCCAGTTGTAAGACCCATTTTTCTGTTGACCAACAAATAGAGATCGAGTAATTGCAGACGTCCGATGCGTTGAGCAAAAACGAGCTTTGTATCGACATCATTTCCTTAAAAGGCTAGCAATTGTTCTGTCTGGCTACTTCCCAACGACACAAGAAAGGTCATCAATTAATATATTGTCCCATAAATTTCCTCGCACCTCGACATTTTTGTTGATAAGTGACATTCACTCAAAGAAATCAAGTAATCAACAACATATTCACCATCATTACCAACAGTATTCAGGCATTTTCTGCGCAAATAGTGGATGCGTTTCTCCCAGAAAAGGAGGCTGAGTGGTGTCACTTTGAGATGTTGTTATTTTTTAATTCTTCCGGCCACCGATGCTGTTTTGAGCTACGGAAAAGATGATAACCCGATAGAGCAATATCAGAGCTATACGGTGAATGTGGTACCGTGGTCCAGCCTAGTTTCTCCAAAATGTGGCGAGTCGGATTTGTAATGTGAAATGGCAGGTCAATGCTTGAGGTACCCATCGAGACATCTTTTTGGGGTAGCCCGTTTCATTTACGTGGCGAACGATGGTGCTACGGCCATTGTGTCAGCCGAAACTACTAAAACGTTTTCTAACATGCTACAGTCTTTCGGCAATAACCCGAACTGACATAGAAAAAAGCTGGATAAAGCAATAATGCGAAACACGAAATCGAGTTATATGGTCAAAATACTCCAGCCCACCATCACAAAAATGTTTCTCTTAGTTCATGACTCCTTTATTCGCCAAATCTTTCAGAAATTTTTGATTTAAGTTGGCTATGAGAGTTCTTTACTCCCATCTGATTTTGTAAATTTTTAGTAGAATGTCATCGCTATTTGCAGGCACACGTCCGAGCGTAGTACTGAAAATGGTTAGTCAGCAAGTTTTGTGAACTATCCATTTCTCTTTTGGTATTAAAAATTATCTGACTTATCGACCGCTTTCATGCGTTATATCTTCATTATGCCATGAATGATAAAAAACATTTAGCTGATTACATGAAGGAGAGTTCTGATAATTTTCTTAGACTTTTTAGCAGAAAAAACACTGTGTAAATAAATAAATTTATTCAAGTGAAGGAATAATTGCGTTTATTAAATCAACGACTTCAAAAATAATGAAAAGAATTATAATAGATCTCAAAATTGTCTACTTCACCTCAAGCGCAAGTCAAAGCCGTTTTAGCCGCGTCTACGCTAGTATAGCGAGTAGACAAAATTTCTTCCTTTAGTATGAGCCATACGGAATAATCCACTGGGTTGAGATCCGGCGAGTTTGACGACCAAATGCCCTGGTTTCAGAAATCCTGAAAAGAGCTCTTGACAGATGGCAGCGGGCCGAATGAGAGGAGCCCAAGTTGCGAAACCGTAAATCCGTCGACGCCAAAGTGTTGTGTAGTTCAAAGTCTCAGTAGCCGTGTAAATCTTGCTGCTGATATATGGCAGCGTTGATTTTGACATTTCCTGTGGTGAAAACCAACGCGTCTTTCCGGGTCGCGATTACCGACCCGGTCTATCACAGAGGCAGAAAAATGACTGCAGGTCATCGTTTTTGCTACTGCGGACTTCTGCTGACCATTCCTGAGAATGATTCAGTCGTTAATATCTTCTCATCCGTGAAAAGAACCTTCAACAAACGAAGACCAGCGATCGAATAAATCATTTGACGAGCTTTTAAAAGTCGTTCTTCTTTCATCTTTTCGTCCAGAAAGTTAACACGAAAGGTCTAGTAGCTGCGCAGCTTCAGCTTGTTTTTGACAATGTTTTTGGACGCTCCACTCGCTGATTCCGAGCTTCTTTGACATTTTGTGCATCGAGCGTTCCACATCTCGTTGTAGCTGAACGGCCTTTTCAGAGACGGTCTTCAATCCTTCGTCTTTTTTAAACGTTTCACTGCTCTGTATACACCTTTTGCGTTGAAACCACTGTTTTTTTTACAATATTGGTCGCTTTTCCCGTCTTACGCAACTCACCAACTGCGATACGTTGATTTTTACGATCCATAACCTAAGCGAAATCGCAATTAGGCAATTAAATAAAATACTTCTAGACGGGAATCATTCACAGAATTCAATAAAATTATTATAGTTGATAAAAAACATTATATCACCGCTAAGTTTAACAAAGTACACTATTATTTAAACTTTTCTCACACCTGTACTTACCGCAGCATCGTTCAATTCTGGTGGATGTGCGTCCAACTTTGAATAATCAACAATTCAGCAGGAACTATAGTTGAGGAGGAGAGAGGACAGTGGGGCAACAAATGCGAATTTCTTTTGGCCACTGTTGGTCTTGCCGTCGGTCTTGGAAATATATGGCGATTCTCAGCATTAGCTTATGAAAACGGTGGAAGTATGCGAGATTTATGAATATGGACACAACAATTATGAGTTTTTGGCTGCGTTGTAATTCTATGCACTCGTTTAGGTGCATTTCTTATCCCGTATATGATATTGATAGTGCTATTTGGGCTACCAACGTTGTTTCTTGAGATGAGTGTTGCTCAATATACGAGCAGTGGTCCATCAACGGTCTACAGACACTACATGCCGGCCTTACAAGGTCTACACTCGAGTATTTGTTTTGACTAGAATTCCAATTGGACGACACTTCTATTCGAGCTTACACATGTTCTCATGTGTTGAAAATTTTTTTTAGGAATCGGATGGGCAATGGCACTTATATCTTACACTCTTACCCTTTACTACTGTCTGATAATTACATGGAGTTTTCTGTATGTGCTATCCTCATTTGCCGGTGGAATATCAGTATGGTCAAGCTGTGATAACGAGTGGAATGATATCTGTAAGTTGGCTATGTCAATCACTGGTACCTTCTCACTCAGATAATGGGTAAAACCAAGATGAAAAAAAACGATCAAACTGCACTACTTTAGACTGTATAGTGAGGAGTAAAATGGATGAATGCAAGCTCAAGGATCCTGATCGTTCGATTGCTTTCAATGGAACTTGCATTTCCACAATGCCGGGACCGATGAGAACTCCTTTCGATCAGTACTACACGTGAGGTTTTTCTACTTTTGCTGAAGACTTCAGAAAGTACCAGTAGCAACATCAATGTTGTACGTTGCAAGCGAAAATCTTTCGTGATATCTCATCACTTGTCAGGTATTTTGCTGTCTGTGGCCATTTTCCAACACTGTATAGAATCCATGCAGTTCCTCTCTTTAATCTTTGTCGTTTCTTAACGGAACACTTTCTACTCATCTAGGCATCAACTATTCACTAAAAGCTACTTTCAGAAATGTCGTCACAAGACGATCTCAAAGTATCGAAGATATCGGCGCCATCAACTGGCCTGTGATAATCACATTGGCCTTCATGTGGCTTATCTTATACTTTTATTTTGATTAAAGGCTACAAGTACATGGAAAAGCTGCATATGTAAGAATTTTAATTTATCATAAGAACTGTTTTGATCTAAAACTTATTGATATTCTCTAGTTCACCGCTACGGCTCCATACTTTATCGTTGTTATTCTATTCTTCCGTGCAATAACATTGAAAGGCTCCTTTAATGGATTGTATTACTACTGGGGAAAACCAGACTTTTCAAAAATTCTCCATCATCAGGTTATGACGTACTTTTTGCAGTTGATTGTCCGAAATGAACATTAGCAGAGAATAGTATATTTGTGACAGATAGTGTCTTTTGGAAACAATTAAAGGTAATCTAGACCAGAACTTTCTAGATTTATTCTCTGCAGACATGGGCGGCAGCATTCGTTCAAATCTGCTTCTCCATAAATGTTGGTTATGGTGGCGTCATCATGCTTGCTTCGTACAACAAAGTGAACAACAATTGTTTCAAGGTCTGATCGATATCTTTCAGTCTTGATGACAGCGACATTGGCAACCGTCTTCTGTTGTGCTATGAATAGAGACCACTTTCTTTACTGACTAATAATGTTCCCATGATCAGATAACCACTTCTCAACATTAGCTTCCAAATAATAATGGATGAACCTTATCGGTGCTGACTGTCCGTTGGTACCTTTGGACTTCGGTGATAAAAGAGGTTTATCAAGCAATTTTTAGGATGCGTGGATTGTTGTGGCGGGGGACTTCCTCATGAGTGTATTTGGTGGTGCAACCGTGTTCGCCACTCTTGGTTACCTTTCTCATGAACTCAAGAAGCCTGTTGAGGAAGTGGTTTCAAGTGGTTGGTGGCGTACTCACTTGTCATGTTGTTATGGTTGTAGAATTTCAGGGTCGTTAGTTAGCGATTTTTCATAAAACTCTGTTTTTAGTTTGAGCTCGCGATACCGAAAATTTTTGATTTAGTGCATCAATTTATAGTAACTATAAAACATTGATCTTGATATTGCGCAGAAATACAGTTCATTTTCAACCTACCAAGTGCACAACTGCTGTATTATCTAACATGTGTCTGATGGGATCTTGTATGTTATCCAAAGACAAATGAAGAAACCCTCTCTTTTTATAAAAGCTTTAAAAACCATATGGAAACTCAAATTCGTGGCTAGTACTCTGCATAGTGTTTTTGGGAAAGCCTTTTAATTACACTGTAGCAACAGGAGACACTTGAGTTTCAGACGCGCATGTTTATTGCAGGACGGAACACTTTCCTCATATCACAAGTAATCCTTCGCTAGCTAAGTTTCGATGATTTTAGTGCTGTGCTTAGTTTCTAAAAAGACCGTTTTCACTAGAGTGTAGGACAGAAAAAAATAGGATCGAGTTTCACATATGTGGCCCATTTGTTTGTCGGCAAAAGTGTGGGCTGAGTGTCTGATGACCGTGGATTTGATACGGCGTTCCGCGATCGATCGACTGAAATGCATTGGCGCGACACATGTGGAATGCGATTTTTATTTCAATTTGTGATTTCTTCTCCGCTATGAAAGAAACTCCAGATAAAATGTATGACGGTGATACTACAAAATTTCTTCTACACGTTCATAGCATTTCGTGCCTTCAACGAAATAGCACTAAAACAACGTTGCTGGTATAAAACATAATTTCATTTCAAATGCTATAACGCCATAAAGGCGTCTTTTTAAAAAAAGACACTCAGCATAGTAGCCATAGATTTGGGCTTTTGCATGATTACTAACATTCATGTAGAAGTTCTTGTCCAGCGAATGGGGTCGTCTCTTCTGTTGTCCCTGGATAGCACAAGGCGGTTTTAGGTATAGACTTTTTTTAGATATTGCTGAGTGGCTTTTCAGGACACTCGTTGGCATTTGTAGCTTATCCGGAAGCAATATCAAAAATGCCATTTCCATCAGTTTGGTCTGTATTTTTCTTCTCTATGCTCTTTCTCCTTGGTATAAGCTCACAAGTTGGTATGTTTATATAAAATCTTTCTTCCACTTTGGAGATGATACATTAGAGTTTTGCATATACTATACTATCAATAGTATCAAACGTCATCAAAAAATTACGCTAACATAGCTAAATCATTCAAAACATTATTACTGCCACCATCACTACCTTATGTTCTTTCAAACTCTCTAGCAGTACTACGAGAAGTTCCATGTCGCAATCAGCATGAAAAAGGTTTATTTCGGAAAATATTTCTTACTCTAAATGTTTACCAATGATAGTAGTGCCTCAATGCGGAAGCCCCTTTACAACTTCGTCTCGGACTCATTAGACTTTTCGTGCTAACGTGATAGGGATACTGAATCCGATTATCCGAGAACTTTTTTGCCCTTCAAAGAATAGGAGATAACGAAGTCGGTAATGATTTTTCTAAAAGCACCCTGACACTACTATCATAAGACTTCATGAAGATTTGTTTCAAGCAGAATTCAAAGCAACAACTGATTCCTCATACTATTATGAAAATCATCACGGGTGGGGAATGCAAGGGATATTGCGAGTGGCTCAATATGTGATTTCGGATCATGTAAATCAAAATTATCTTCTACGGGACTAATTCTTGAAGGACGAGCCATCCGTCGATATCGACCAATCTTCTTTTATTAGCGTATTTCAGCACTCATTGAGACTTTTGGCACAAGCATCTATGATCAGTGGCCATCCACTCGTAGATATAAATGGCTTGTGTCGTTAATATGCTGCTTGACAGGTTTCGTTTGTGGCACTTTGTTCACAACCGAGGTTAGTCTACTGCTTCGCATCGCGAAAGATTCTGACTGATAAGTTATACAGTCGTTATTGTGCTATACACGAATCCCTCCGGATTTTCTCAATATGCGGAATAAGGCAAAGACTTCGAACTTCGATCAGCTAAAATTAATACACCGTGTACTTCAGAGGCACTTACATCAGAATCGTGACTGACCGAACTCCACATAGTGTTGCTATTAATTGAGGAACGACAGCCGATATTACTCGCCACAGATTCCCAAACTTGAATCCGTTTTGGAGAAATCTTACATCTACTTTTATATGAGAATCTACAATAAATCCATCACAAGATTGCGAATACAGTTGTGAAAGCTGCGTAGTGAAAGTGGTGGTCATACCGTTCATCACAAGCACTTTTGCTTCGATCTTATCCCGAAATATCTTAGCCTCTCATCCTTGCGGGTTGAAAAATCAATGCCAATGCTGTTTCGGTCCAACTCACTCTTTCGAATTCATGCAGGAGCGCTCCAACATAACTTTCTGAGGGCTAAAGATAATATTTTCAATCAGCGCTCAACGACATTGATTAAAAAAGAGAACAATACTGAAATACCAGCAGACCAACGAAAGAAAAGTTATAAAATCTCTGTGGATGACGAATGCAAGAAAAAGAAAAACGAATAAAATGTGAGTGCTTGGATCCGCACAGTTTTTGTAGATGTGCCGAATAAAATAAATGAAAGAAATTCACGGAGCAAAGCCTATTGAATAAACCTTGAATAAGTGATCATCTCAATTCGTAATGATCGTGTTAGCTTCAAGTATGATCTATCCTTATAGAGCGGATTTTATTGGTTCACTTTATTCGACGAATTTTGTGGTTCAACAGCAGCATGTGTTGTGATCGTAGCGGAACTGCTTATAATTGGGTATTTTTACGGTGAGTAATAAAACAATACATTTTAGCCATCAATGAGGAAGGATAAGTACTTCATGTCCCTCAATCTATTGCTTCTAATTCATGTTGATAAAATCTTTGAAATATTAGATTGTTCCATAAGTTTTCGCACTAAAGCAGTAAGCACCAGATTTATTTTAGGGAAAAATTAAAACTGCATAATTTTGATGTCGTTCAACTGCACATTTTCTTGTGAACATTTTGGTATACAACTTACCTATATTTGCTTTAAGATAGAGCTGTCGTGGGAGCAAATTTGCTTGCTACTTATGCACGAATGGCGCGTAAAGGAAATCGCTAGTGAAGCGGCGCGCAAAATCATTGAAGCTTCCTGCGTACGGTGCAAAAGCGGCTAATCTTTCACCACTGTTCTTTCCAGCTTTGAACTTTTCGAAGCATTTCCTAGGCGCCCTTTGTGCAATCGTATAATCTTCCCAAGCTTCATTAATCTTAGGGCGCCGCTTGAACAGCATTTTCCACAGCGCGCCATTCTTGCATGAGTACCAAGCAAATTGTCCACACTACAGTTTCATCTTAAACATATATAGGCAAATTGTCTACCAAAATGTTTAAAAGAAAAGGCAAGATTCAACGAAATCAAGATCATGCAACTTTGATTACTTCTGGTCATGAGAAAAATTTTATGTTTATTGCTCTAATGCCAAGACTTGTGGAACAACCTAATAAACCAATAAAAATAGTAGAAAGAGCGATGTGCAAAATAGGCGCCAGTAGTGTAACGAAAAGAGCACGTATTCCCGGTAAGAGTGAGGTGCGGGTTCTAGTCCCGCCTGGCGCCAAAGTTTTGCACATTACTCTATAACACTGGGCATATATTCATAAAATCATACCACCGCAAAAAAAGCGGCTAAATAAAAACATTTTATTTGATCAATAAAATAGTAGTTAGGATCTATTTTAAATGTTTTTGAGCCTTCGTCGTTCTTCTCGAATCTTAATTGCGAATGAAATGAGCTGAATGGCAATATATATTCGAAGAAACAGGTCAAAAAAGCCCAATAAATTTTTTTCAACGCTTCAAATCGACTATTTAAGACCTCGCTTGAAATCAATACATCCTGGCAGCATTCAGGCATTTTTTGAGATCTGCTATGGCACTAATAAGGTGCTAAACACCTGTTTTGGCGTTTCAGCCACCGGTAACACTGAGTGGTTCCTTTAGCTTCAGTCAGTTCCTTGTAAGAGGATATATCTCCTACATATGTCTAACACTTTATATGTACTACAATAGATCGCATGAAAGGCGTAAAATATGCTGTCAGGATGTACTGATTACAAGCGAGGTCTGAAAATAACCGATTGAAGGTGTTGATACTTATTGCTAACAATTCGTGTTGATAATCGCTAACAAGCTTAAGCAGCATAAACTTATACACGAAAGGCATATGAACGTGCAAAAGAAGTTTCAAATTGTCGGAGCAACATGTTTCATCCAAAGTTTTTCAAAGAGGAGAAAAAACCCTAGATTTAACAACAAAAATCTCATGCCGCATGTGAATCGCGTTGCGACTAGC
Source organism: Parelaphostrongylus tenuis (assembly GCA_019055375.1). Classification (NCBI taxonomy): domain Eukaryota; kingdom Metazoa; phylum Nematoda; class Chromadorea; order Rhabditida; family Metastrongylidae; genus Parelaphostrongylus; species Parelaphostrongylus tenuis. The sequence continues at coordinate 340,426 of JAHQIW010004978.1, forward strand.
CGACAACAAATACGTGCCGAGTGGAAACCTTATCTTCTTTCGACTACTACAGCGCAACAAAAAATGTTTATCAGAAATAAAGTAAACCACTGAAATCATTGCGATTTGAGCTATCAAATAATTACCGTAAGCATAGGGAAAAATCTAGTGTAGCCAAAAATGCCCGATTGTGGAAATAATTTTACTTTTCACTCAAAACCAAGTGTACCATCAAATTCTGAGACTTGAGCTATCGAATTACTATCAAGAGTTCAAAATATAGCGAACATGTTTTTAAGTAGCTGAAACAGGATGCAAAGAACAAAGATGAACCATTCTTCTTTCTTCTTCTTCGCTTTCGTAGCCCCAAACAATAGAACGAGTGTCTTAGAAAACTCAGCTCCGCGTGCTTTTTTCCTCGTCCCACAGAAAACAGACATTGAAATAGGTACACATGGATATCGCACTCTCATCAAACGGAAGACAAGCAGTCAGAAATTTGCTAAAGTAGCATGACTTCCAGTTTAAAGTGCCGGAGGCTGAAAGTTTTTTTATTCACCTAACGTGAAATTTATTTACCAACGCGTCTTAGCTTATCAACGACTTAACGACATATTAATTCGTGACATCAAAGTTCAAAGAGGGTCTGTTTTTAAAATACAGTTGCTTGCCTTCTTCTAAATTGGTCAATAATCGGCATAGAAAAGAGTAGTAGTAATATAATTGAATGAATGGTGAATTATTGACGTTCTGAGGTAAAAAAAGGATAACTTTTTCAAAGTTCCTAACTATTTTCTTGTTTTGTGTCAGTCTCGCCTAGCTTTTAGGATGTAAAAACTTTCGCGACGATTTAATTGAGATGTTTGAACTACCAGTTAACTACAGATTATCAGTTTTCGGACCTTTATCACCATTGTGGGAATTTGCGTGGAAGTTCACAGCCCCGGTTTCAGGTTTGGTGGGTTGTTTGCAGCACGTAATTTTCGCATTTGACTTTAGTTGATGCGAGTCAGATTAATTTCGGTAGCAGAAACATTACGCTTTCATGAATTGTTTGACTATTCGTTTGATTACGTATGTGATTTGCTTTTGTAAAACCATATTGGTTCCGTCTGCTTATGATTATCGCTGTAGTCGCATTGATTTGAGTAGAATTATTTTGACTACGATATTGACAATATATCATGTTCTTAAGCATCGAAATTGGTCTTTTTTCAGCTACACAAGTAAGAAAATTCAGTTCAGGTAGTCATGATTTTCACACTACTTAGAGGCGAAGTAACTGTAGAGACTCCTTATGGGCCTTACACATACCCAAATTGGGCTATAGTGAGTTCAAAGTATTTTCAGTAGGGTAGAATCTCTTTGATTACGTTGATTAATGAAGAATTATTCCAGTATTCTGCTACTCAATATGCAGTCCAAAGTTGTTTGTAGTACCGATTTTTAGGCGTTTGGATGGTTTTTGAGCCTTTCTCCGATTATTCCGATTGTTTTGTGCTTCATGATGAACTACTTAAAGCTGAAAGATAAAGAGAAAGGCTAGTTTTAGATAAGCTCTCTTTAATCTGCATTGATCCTGAAATTTGCAGCCGCTCCATTCCTTGTTCACTATACAACCATCACTGCCGTCGTACAAAAGAATAACCGACAAATCGCGGGCACCTGTTGATGATGCACCGCAATCCATTTCGAAAGCGAGCTCTCAATCCAAATCCACGATGAAGTCAACAGTGAAAGTGCAAGGTCTGACAACGAAGTCAGCAAAAAAATGTGGATGGCGTAGAAAACGAAGTCCGCAGAGAACGTTTGAAGTCTAAAGATGAAACCAGCGAAGATTTTGCGAATCATTGTGGTTGATTACTGCTGTATAACTACATTTTTGTATGATGCTAAATACTCCGTGCATACTTATGTAGCAAATGGTGTCTTTCTAGTTCAGTACAATAAATTTACCACCTTATTCCGCCTAATGCGGTCCTATTGGGCGGTTAAAATCAATGCTGGTGTAATGAGCTGAGGTACAGCCAGTTAGTAACGAGACAAAAATTGTACTCCATTAATTTTTTTTCTGCCATTTGAGACTATGGAGGGTTGCAGCTGCAAAAACTTAGTTAACAAATGCGCGGTCCACATTATCTCCATACGAGCGATTCACGTTGCGGCATTGTGGCAGATTGTCGTGTATTTTGGCTTGTCCCAAAATCCCTTTCGTAAAATTGCTTTGTTCGATTTTTTTTTCTATTTTGAATGGGGTTATTGCCATCAGGCCACGTTTTGGAGAAACTGGGCTGAACGTACATCATTCACCATATAGCCCTAATGTTGCCCCATCGAGTTATCATCCCATCACGCGCTGAAGCAGCATTTGCAGAAGTAAAAATTTAGAGCTTCTGCGAGCAGAAAAAATTCTAAAGACTACAAACAACTTAGAAGTGACCTCATCTACTTCGTTGATCGCCACGCTTATTCTTTCCAGAAAGAAGCCATTCAGTCTTTGCCACCAAATGGTTGCATACTATTGATCACAATAGTGATTATATGTTCACTTTGATTTATCCAACTATTTAACAATTATATTAACAAGAGCGTCGAAATGCGAAGCAAATTATGGGATAAACCAATTTTCGTCATTAGAAACAGTGAACAATGGATGTCATTTTATTTACAACTGTTTATTTTGGCACACAATGCTTCGTCCTTGAGATTTCCTAGCGGCTGTCTTCAATGGAGAGCTTTTGGTTGTCAATTTCAAAAGAAGTTCTTTGTATGAGTTTGTTTCTTGAACAAGAAACGCCCTAGAAGAGAGCGGTTGCTAGAGAGACTGTTTGCCTTACATAAGGGAAGGGGGACGTTTCTACTATAGTTAAGTACTTATAGTTAAGCACTGAAGCTCGGTAAGTATAGGTTTTTTCTCCCTGAAAAGACGATAGATTACGGGAAAGATTTTTTTAGAGTGACTCGCTCTTTACAATCTATGCTTCCATCAATGTGTATCATAAGTTTTCATCATTAGAAACAGTGAACATGTCTTATTACCATCTCATTATTATTATTATTACATTGTGTAGGACGACCACAATTAATGTGTAGATTGTTATTCGTCGTTATTCTCAATAATGTTCAGGGTGCAGTCTAGAGTTTAGAATGTGTGAATGCACGTATCCTTCAAAGACCATAGGGTACGTTTCGTGCCGTGTCGCTAATCTCACCCAGCTACTGTAATGGCGGCGCGTCGCTCTCCGTGAGAAAGGAGACGAATCTCGCGCTAAGAGAGGACGCAGACGGCATGACATCGCCCCTTTTCACGCAGAGCTGGCTGTCAACGTATCTGAAGGCGGAATGATGGAGCGACGAGATGAACCTTGTGATGGAGCATTATCATCTCAGAATGTTGGAGTTTAAAAAAAGTTTACTTAAAATTCGATTACGGGAGAAGTTCATCTTTACGAAAAGATAGAATATTAGTGAATAGACTTTCATAACGTCTTTTGAGTGAAAATAGCACCAATTTACCCATAACTCAATGGCAGGAGCGCATGTGGCGCAGTGGTTACGTGTTTTGCGTCGCACACAAGGTCGATGGTTCGATCTTGCGTTCATAGCTCACCGAGCCATCGATTTCTCCTGGGTCGCTAAGACAAATCAGGGGCCTTTCATGTAGCTGATGGACCTTGCGCTACCTACACGGGGTCTCATTAAAATTATTCGTATAAATCGTGGAATCTGCAAAATCATTCTACCAAGCAAGTCTTGTTTTGCAATTGCTTTCGTATAATCTTATCATTTTTTTAAAGTTACAGACTGTGGCTGCTTTCTCGGAACTGGTTGCCATTACCCAGGGCGAACTCTCCTCTGCCTTGTTCTAACTCCCAATTTCCTCAATATCTCAATCAGCTGCTGTAACGGCGATGTCTCGTATGGTGGGAATACAGACGCAGAAAGGACGACATTTTTGCACAGAGACGCACATGCCGTTTTTCTAGGATTGTCGCGAAAGCGACTGCACGACGTTACCTGCCTCTCAACGTTGACCCTCAGACGGCTATACATTTTACAAACCCTACATATGTTTGAGAAGTCTACACATACAAGTTCAATACTTATTTGCAATTTACGCGTTCTTCAGAGCATGGAAAGGTCAACTTGTCCATAATACAATGAGCCAGATACCTTCATTACTCCATACAGTAATCTATACAATATAATGCGATGTTATATAACGGTAACGTAGTGAAGAAAATGTATGACAGCATCTCGAGTGATGACGGCTTATGCTTACATGACGGTTTTAGAAGTGACAGAGAACTCTGTATGACGATGAATTGTGCATCAACAAACTGATGAATCGGTCCTGCTAAAGAAGTGATCAGTAAAAGCAGAAGAGTCATGAAAAAGTACTGCAGATGATGTCAAGATGGCAGCATCAGTACTGAGTCATCAATTCAAAAAGATAGAACCGAGGTGTACGGTAGAAAGTGGACGTGGTGCAAGGTCGAGCGGGCGGAGCGTGGAATGTTCAAAGCGCACCCCGTGAGGCTTGCGCCGAGGGTGGCATTCATTGGGCATGTATGCAGAAAGGATATGGAGTTTGACTTATGATCACGAGTCGCTCAACGAATGTGAGGGCTGGGGAGATTGATATGATACTGAATGCTTTGCTCTCGGTGACGAGTCACGCATAGCCCATTATGAAGCTCCGTCGCATGTGGATGCTCCCACTCTGCGACACTACAGCGTGCTCTTCGACGACGACTCAACTTTTAGTGCCAACGGTGCGACAATGCTCAGCGGCACGTTATACGAATGATCACGACGGGTCATTGAGTGCCGATTCTGAGTGACGAAACACTCAACCACTGAGGTTCTTCAGAAGTGCGACCGAAAAAACCGGAACCCAGTTGCCCGCAGTATGATTTCTAAATGGTCGACATTGCTAGTTTGGCAGTCACGAGTCGAAGGAGTGGAAAAATAGGAACAAAGCCATGCGAGAGTTGCTATAGATGATGCTATGAACTTAAGAATCAAACTTATTTAACCTTTCTTTATTACAAGCTGGACTTTTTCCACATTCTCTAAAAAGCGTATTGCTAATTAGTCCTCTTCGTAAATATTACACATTTGCTATACATCTAGTGTAATCAGTACAACTCCAGCTAATACATTCTATAAACCATTAACCAATCTCACAACTCATACTTCGAGAATTGATGCAACTGAACATTATTTAGAGTCATGATTCTTCGTAATACCCAACAATGAACGAAAAGTTTCGGGAAATTTCTGAAACGTTTGTTTTTTAGCGTAAATTAAGAATAAATGCAACAATAACTAGTTTTTTAAAGTATAGACCACCATCACCACGGCCTCCTACCATTTTTCTTCTTGTTCTTCTGTACACAAAGTCAAATTGATGCAAATTGCTGACAACGTTGGGCTGCGAAGCACCAAGCTTTTCAGCCAAATCAGGAGTGCTCTATGGAGGCGCAGCACCCAAGGTGGTTTTGCAGTCACTTTCATCCAAAAACAGATGGCCAGATAGAACCGAGGCATGTCTTCGAAATCAAAATTGCCTTTTGAATCGCTTAAACTTATCTGCCCCAGTGGATTTTGTTGCCATACTAGCACGTTCACCCTCATTAATTCGCCCGACTTTAAGAATCGTTAAAACCTCTTTTTCAACAATGGCGAATCAACACACGCAAATCACACTGTTCAATAGAGATTTTGGAGCTGAAATTAATGAACTAGGCTAGATATACACAAAACTATCAATAAAAAACGACACCAAGATGTCAAGAAATGAAATTTTCAAAGATCTCCCAGAACTTTTTGCTCAACCTTAATATATAAAGACACGTTTCACGAACTAATTTTAACAACTGCTATGAATCTGCACCCGGAAAATTTGACACTTTGGAGGCACCAAATATTGCATTGCTAGGAAATTGAGGACATGATTTCTGTTGATGCCTGCGACGTTCAATAAATAGGTATAGTCAGCAACTTGCAGGCATCGTATCCAAGGACATTATCAGAGTGAGAGCAATAGAGAACACGCCCTAGGCCAAGATGTACCCAGTCACCTTCTGAATCACGTATAATATGATAGCTGCTTCGCCTAGTTCTAAATGTGCATATAACACTCTAACCCTTTGATCACATTAGGTCTACGACACTAGCTCTATCTCGCTGCAGCGCCAGGCAATGAAACAGTCCGTGATGTCTATTGGTTAGTGATGCCGGCCATTGCGAAGATGGTTACTGGTTCGAAATCTTATAATCACGCTTCACAGGCGCTTTCTTGGTTTGGTGTCGATTAGTACTAAGAGTTCTTCTAAAGGTGTGAGTAGAGCAGAAAGGAATGGTCAGTCGTCATATAAATCGCTACTTTTGGACACGATACGTACATTCATGGGGCAGCAACGGATCCAACGCACGGGTTGCTCCATACTACTGTATTCAATTTTATCAGGTTGGTGCAAAGTAATAGCGGTTTATGGATTGTTGAGATTAGCCACCTGGTATTGGAATAAATTCTCAAATAGATATGGTCACGTACACATAATTTTAATGTACATTTATCGCTCTATTTGTTCTGCTAATAACGTCTTACTTGTTTTTCATTTTATATTTACTTTGGTTTATGGAAAAAAAAACGTTGCCCATTACGCAGCAAACACAACTCGATTTACCAAAAGTGTATTTTATCCAAAAACTGCTTACCAACATACGGTTCAACGATAGTTCAAGAAGCTTCGTACAGGAAACGAGAGCCGTTAAGACCAGGAACTTAGTGGCCGGCCATGAGAAGTTGATAACGCCAATTGAAAACCATGTTGGAAGATGGTCCTCTTATATAATGAAATGATATATGAGATGTTGAAGAAAAGACTTGACGTCAACTATTTTACAGTCGTTCTCTAGTGGAAGCTTACTGTGATAGTGAAAAAGATTGGTTGATTCAATTCGGTTATGAGGGAGCAGATGAAAGACCGATCTCATTCTCTGGAGTGGAATTTTCATAGGAACGTTAGTACCATTCGAAAGCTGAGACTTCTGGTTACATCTGTCCTTGATCGGCTTTCAAAAAGATCTGTTTACAATGCTGTAAAAATCCACACAAAGTTATGGTCGGACAGTGCTCTTCTTTTGGGTATTTGTTTCATAGCGTAATGGTAGGTGATTTTAATGCAGTGCATATATCCTTAGCAGATCGTTTCTCTGCAGCGCAGCAGTTATAATAAGCTGAATTCGATGTGTGTGAGCAAGGTGGCCTTTGGCGAGTTTACGTGCCGGCGTGAGTGGCCAAGTTCGGTTACGCGATCAACCATCGTTTTTTCGGGCATACGAAAGTGTAGTGAAGTATCGCATCAGCAATTCACGCACAACACGTTAATTGGCCAGACCCCCTGCTTACGCAAGCGAATGCAACATATTTTACCTGTTGCGTAGCAGAAAAACGGGCTTTTCAGGATATAAGCACACTGTGGAATCAGCTACGTGTTGCGCTGCGAATGATTATTGAGAGCTCGAAGAAAAGGTGCTATAGTCAGAAGTCTCAGTTTCAAATAGTTACTGACTTTCCATGAAAAGTGCGCTCCAGCAAGTGAGATTGGCTTTTAATTGTCCTCTAATAACTCGAGCAGCACCGGTGGATTCGAAAGTAATGACGGTTTGATTTATAGCTAGTTCGACAGTCACACGTGATGTCATACATAGCACAAGCGAAAGCATCAAAGTTCAACGAATTTGAGTAAGAAAGTTTTGGTCATCCTTCATATTCGCCGGACCTCGTGCCTCACACTATGTACCACTTCTCAAACATCTTGACAACCTGGTACGGATAACGCTTCCACAATCAACAGGATGAATAAAATGCTTTTCAGAGAATTCAACGAATCTCCAAGGCACCGATTTTTATGCTACAGGAATAAAGCAAACCTATTTTCTCATTGGTAAAAAATTTTTGATTGTAATGGTTTCCTATTATGATTGATTAGAGATTTGTTTTAACCTAGTTATAATTGTTCCAAAATTACCCTCTGAAACATTAATCACTTTTACACCAACCTAGTAATTCCTGCAACTACTACAGAAAAGGTTCTCCTCTCATCGTCATTCGAAATCAACGACCGCTCTGCAGTCACAGAGCTACAAAGTTATTTTTGAGTGCTACCAAATATGTGTTATTTTCGTTAACATTGGCTGTCGATAGCAAAACTTACGGTTTGACTCATTTGAAGTGTAGCTGCCGTGGTAGATAGCTTTTTAGGTAGGTACTCGCATTGACTCAGCTTTGTAGATTTACTTGATGCTTTGGAGCTTAATTCAATCTTTTCATAAAGTTTATTCAAAATTACGCAAAAGGAAAACGACATAGAAATTGCATTCCTGCTAAGTTCGAAAGGGGTATGTTCAGCGAGGAAAATGATCTGAAGTGAGTTGTTATTCATTCTACACAATGCTGGTGTATCGGCAGTTATTTCGGCTCTCAATGAAATCAGTTTGGCTTTTTTTTGTCCATCAGCCTGTAGCACGAGGTTGCTGATTAATATTCAGTCGAGCGACATAGTTTTGACCTAGTCGTGGCTATTCGTCTTAGTTTCGTTTAAGTCGAACCTCTTTGGTAAGAGCGCCGCTCGAATGACGAACTTCACTCAGCGAACTCATACACAGGATGAAAGCGTATGGAAACTAGCTAATTAACGTTTTGTAAGACTATTCGTTAGAGCGATGCTTCACCGAAGGAGGTCCGACTCGAACGAAAACGAAGGCAAAGATCCACAAACGAGGCGAGAACGAGGGTGGATGATAGTCGGTTTTGGAGATGACGAAACGTGTCTCCTAACGTTTGTCAACTAAATTTTCACCATCAACCCTCGTGCTGCAGACTCATCTCAACAAAGAAAATATAATCGATTCTGTTTAGGCGAGCTCAAAAGAAATTGGTTTGCAATGCGGACGAATGGCAAACAAAAAAGTCCACCCTTTGGGACCAGCTTTCTCACCATCGTGCCATTGACCACGCAATCATATCGTGAGGATGATGTGATACGTGTGAGGAGATTGGCGGTTTCTACCGTTATAATTCTCTTCAGCTTAATTTTCCACTAACACTATATGCTTTGCGTGTGATTATGGCCTAAGTTTTTGCTCTATCGTCATAGATGCCGTTAGATTTTTCATTTCCCTTGTGGTAATGACATTTTTTTCGACGCACTCACACATACATTATTTCCAGGCGTGTTTGAACTGGATAGGTGCAATCTTAAGTGATTCAAAAGTTAAAAAATCGTTTTTAGCTTACTTATCTGTGGAAAAATTATGAACTAAAAAACCCTTGTTTTTAGGCCAAAATTTGAGCGGGATACCTAACAATGGTAAGTGTGGAGGACCTTGCTGGAATTCCATAACATTCGACGCTCAGCACTGAATTAACTATTTCAATTAATGGTTGTCATAGTAATGGTGTTAAAGAACAATCAAAGGCGTCTGGAGCAGGTTTAAAGTTGACTTCTGCTATTTTTATGATTCCGCCTCACCATTTCGTAATTTCTATCACGGGTTTCGTTTTGGAACTTCAACAGAAAAGATTTACGAGTAGATCTTACGGTAGAATTTTGTGTTTCTGGCGAGGCCAAATGCAAAGCTGAAATTTCTGCTTGGCTGCTTCAAATGAAGTCAATGAAGGCAGAGTAAATTGGGGCAATAAATATCAATTTTTTCTGGCCAGTACTGGTCTAGCCGTCAATTTTCTGCACTTGCTTGCAATAATGGTGGAAGGAAGTGAGATAAATGTAAACAACGACGTCAATTGTAAGATTTTTAAGTTCCGATCGACGTCAGTAGGCAATCGTTTGAAGGTGCATTTCTTATTCCATATGTCATAATGATAGTACTCTTTGGGCTGCCAACGATTTATCCTGAAATGGCTATAGGTCAGTTCACGAGCAGTGGTCCATCGATCGTCTTTAAGCATTACATGCCTGCCTTGCAAGGTATATAGTTGAGTATCTGCATCGACAAATATTGCAAATGTCTGCATTATGCCTTTACTTACTCTCTCTTTATATCCATTCTGTTCAAGATTATTTTAGGCATCGTAGGCATCGGATGGTCGATGTCTCGTATAACGGCTACAGCCAGATTTTACTAGTGTTTGATAGTCGCGTGAGCTTTTTATATCTAGTGTTCTCCCTTTTTGGTGGGGAGATATCGTTATGGGGGGAGTTGTGTCAATAAATGGAACGATATCTGTAAGTCGAATATCTTCAAACATCTGGTCAATTCTCATTCTTAGGATAGCAGGAAATGGAAAATTGTGAAGAAAGGTCAAATCTTAATTTTTCAGGCTGCAGAAGTAAAATGGATGAATATAGGTGCCACAGCAATAGCCATCCTATAGCTTTCAACGGGACTGTGTCCCACACCATGCCAGAACCGATGAGATCTCCTTTCGATCAGTACTTCACGTGGGCTCCTTTCTTAGAGATTCTAGTAAATGTGAACGTGCACACAACATTTGTAGTTATATCGTAGCAGAAACCAATTGTGGCTTTGTTTTGCCAATAAGCATAAGTTTAGCCATCTGTTGGTTGTTTTTTTTTATCCGTTTTCATGAAATAGATCGTTAATGATGAGTTTTAA
>JAHQIW010004979.1:0-26033 GCA_019055375.1 Parelaphostrongylus tenuis
CTGATGGCAACTTTCTGCCAAATCCCTCTGATTAGCTGGCAACGCGCTTATTTCTCAAAGAGTGTAAAGGAGAGTTATTGTTCATTGGAGTAAATGAAGTAAAAAAGACTGGGTTGCGCATATATCAAAAGAAGACTCAGTTTATGAAATACCGATGGTGAGGGAAATTAATCGAACTAGATGGGTGCCCAATCATAAGAATTAACTTGTCTGTATACCTTGCATATCGAAGGAATATAAGGAACAATATAAGGGAAAATAAACAAAACGAAAGCAACATGAGCCGCATTAGGACTTTTTTTCAAAAAAGGCTAAGTCACATAACATCTACTAGGAATCTGAAGCACAGAAACTCCAAATCTATCTCATCGTCAAGATTGACAAGACTACATATTGTTAGCGAAAAAGAAATAGGCCGCTAATCAACCAAGAAAGGCATATCACAATCTGCAAGAACTACTGACTCTACTAGAAGAGATTTGAAACGTCTTAGACGACTACATCTATGCAGTGGTGTGACTCATTAGCACTCAAGTCAACTATTTGCAATATTAGCAGGAAAATATTCTTCAAAATAGCGGAGTGCGGACCGCAAAGTCACTAATTTAGAAGCAGACCACCACCACAAAAATGACGATATATATAGATCGCACTATGTATGAAGACCCATCAAAAAAAAATCTAAGTAATTCTGTGCTCATAAGAGGAAAACAAATGCAATTATACCCAAGATTTGTGTGGACCGACTCGGCGTTTATTGCTCCTTCAGCTACACTCTTTTGAGAGCACAACATGGCGCACAGAAGATGTGTACGCATCTGATCCTGAAACTGTTCCCGCAATGAGCATACATCGAGAAATTTCTACAGTACTAGAAAATTAAATTTCAACTTCCCAAAATAGTACTATAAGAGGTGGTTCAAACAAGAAAATCATAATTTTTCATTTTTTTTTATCTTGAAAGCGTATAAGCGTAGTTAGAGGTAGATATGGTCAACGATCCAATTTTGTATCAAGATTAATCGTCTTAGAATGGTCGATAGTATTTCAGATTTTTTATATGATAACCATCACATTTATTATGCAGATACCAGAACTTCTGGCATTTGCTAAGTTAACTCGAATTTATCCCTTCTAAAGATCTTCAAGAATTTCATGATACAGTTTTATTTGTTGCTTGAGGGTCCTGTCTTCTCTATGAATGTCGTAGAACAGTGTTTAGTGTTTCAGGAAACTCTCCTGGCGATCTTAATGACAGGTGAGTTAACGTATTCCCATTCAAGAGAGCCTTTCCAGAGGGGAATGGAACTAAAATTCTGACTTTGATGAAGCGCATCACTAACCACTCCACTACCCCCTCCCCCCCCAGATACTTCATATTATTGATACCACATTCTTTAGAGCGCCTCTTTTTATTCTTTGGTTTTCAGCTGTGCTTATTTCGTTGTAAACGAAAGGCAGGCCAAACTTGACGTTGTTTTCGCTGCAATGGCGTTTGAGAACTTTGCAATCTCCACTGGATGTCTTATATAATATGAACAGTGATCGGATAGGTTTCAGAGCGACATAATCAACAACTATTGCTAACGGTCAGCATCACCTTACAAGCGTCGAAATCTCTTAGCAGATGATGGCAGAAATGCATCCTATGGAGTGCATGTATGGGATAAGGAGGGAAGTGGACAAGTGCATTATTTTCGAAGCACATCCTTTCAATGGTTTTTTGTTGTTCAGCCATTTTCTTTACCACTCCTTTAGTACATAGAAGAAAATTTATTCAACACAGACTCGGTCAAAGGCCATTCTCCGTTATTAATTATTTGCGGAAAAACTTTGCCATCTCACGTGGCAGCTGTCTGATTTCCAGTCGTTGTGACAAATCATGCTTGTCGTTTGGAGCGGGATGGTATGGGAAAGTACGAAGATTGGCTGAAATTAATTCTCACGTGATAGTCAGCCAGCATCAATGTATTACTGGTGTTGCATTTAGACACCTTTGTTAATTAAACTCATTTTTTTAGAGAAATCAATTGATCAGCGATACAATTACCATTATGATCAGTGACATACAAGCATTTAATGGACCTAAATGAATGCATTCCTCTCAGGAAAAAACGAGGCTGACAATTGGAAAAGTCGGTCAGCTCACTTTTGAATTGTTTGTGGTCTTTGAGACTTCTTCTGTCGCACTTCTTCAGGGCGCGGAAGCGATGATGATACTCTGGAGCAATATCAGGGCTATACGGTGAATGTGGTATCGTAATCCAGTCTAGTTTCCCCAACATGTGGCAAGTCCACTTTGCCATGTAAGGTGATTGGTCAGTGCATGAGGCGTCCACCGTCACAACACTTTGCGATAACCGTTTCATCCAGACGCAAGCAATCTTAATGCGAGCGTATCCAAGTGTCTGGTCAGATCTGTTAGGACAGGGTCGAATCTACATGTCTTTTGACAATAGCTCGATTTTAGATAGGAAAAGATTCAATGATTCAATAGTGCGAAAGAAATCTAAGGACAACGCAACAGCATATATATCTCTAAACCGGTGAAACAAAAGCTCTTCTACACAAATTTCTCGTATTCTCAACTCTTCGTGTTCCTACCTAATGACAAAAAAAACGCCTGTTGTTAAAAAAGTAGAAGATTTGTATTTGGCATGAATTTTGGCGTTGTTCCAAGTAACAACCATGCAACCTTAGGTGTATGGTGTTATAGTAGTTCAACAATAATTTCTGCAGTAAAAGAGAACTGAAAAGAAAAATGTTCATTCCCGCTATCGGGTTGCAGATCCAGCGCTTGTGGAGAAGTTATTTTTCAGTGGTTTTTGAAGTCTGAATAGTCTTTTAATAGCTCAGATCTCAAGTAATTTGAAAATATGTTTTGTTTTCCAAACGGTTCCCTATCGCGCTGTAACAACTAAAATCGAATTATGTTGCTCATTGGAACATTTCACGATAAATAAAGCTTTTCCTTTGGACCTTCAGCAATCATTTGATAGCCCAAATCTCGTAATATTTGAATTTAAGGACTTCATGATTCGCTGTAACAGTCGAAAGAAGATTAGGTTTGGCAAACTTGGCACCGGAAAAAGCGCGGTGGCTTAGCGGCCAAGTTGAGAAATCCCTTTTCATATATCGACAAAGAACAGTTCTATGTTGCGCTCAGCGAAATTTAACATTTTTTGGCTGCTACAGCACACTAAAAAGTCCTTTCAAAAACAATACACACTATTGGAATTGATGAGATTCAAGCTATCGAATGGTTACTCGAGCCCAAAGGAAAACTTGTTCAGCGAGAAATGTTTGGATGAGAAGCATAATTTCATTTTAGCTGCTACAGCGTGATAAAAGAGCCGGTACACAAAGAAAACACACTATTGGAACCTTCGAAGTTTGAGCTATTACATAACTGCTAAGAATAAAAAAAGGCGCGTCTTTCTCAAGAGATCGAAAAAGGTGCGGATAACGGAGATGATCCATAGTTGCAAAACCCAATCTTCTTTTGGATGTTGAAGCGCAACAGAAATTCTGTTTTAGAAGCAAATATATCGCTGAATTTGCAAGATTTACGTCATCGAATGATTACTGAAAGCTTTGAGGAAAGGCCTCGTACAGCAAGAAATATTTAGATGAGAAATACAACACTATTTTCGCTATTGTAACGGAGCAAGAAAGCTGCTTAAAAAAACAAATTTTCAAATTTTTTGAGATTCAAGCTATTGAACTACTACTTAGATCTCAAAAACCACCAAAAACAACTCTTCCAAAGCTGGGATCGGATAACGGAAATAATGGTGCTTCAGAAAACATGCAGGTTCAAAGATACCTAGCCTGGAAGTTTAGCCTCAATCCCATTGAAAGAGTGGCAGATTCTTGAGGAGTCAGATGAGGAGAAAAAAGACAACCAGTCTGTCCGTACTATTCGAACAGAGTGTTAATTTGATTGATACTTACCTCAGTGAACACTTCTTTACGGACGTTCGGTAAATTTACAGTCTTGCTATATTTACTGTCCGACATCCAGACAGACTCGTTGTGGCTTTCGCTACGATCGGAAGTGGAACACATCTGAAAATAACATTGCAACGCTTCATTTAAAGATAGCAAATCAATAAAGCAAGTTAATATCCAAACGAATCAATAGATCAAAGCAGTAGCCAGTTAAATCATAAAAAGCATAATAAATCACAATCATGATCATAATAATATGAAAAATAATAATAATAAAATAAAAAAATCACATTAAAATAATCATAAAACCGCGATGAAAAAGCCGGTTCAAAAACAAAGCACACCGTTGAAATCTTTGTAATTTGAGATTTTACATAACTGCTAACACTTAATCCATAGCGGACGGCTATAGAGGGCAGAGTTAGAGGTCTGGAGTCAAGCAGAAGCGGAGAACAAAAGGGACAAAGGTGGCGGAGTAAGGCAAGGGGAGACACGACCGATCAGGACGCTAGCACGAGACCAAACTGACCGCCACTCCGCAGAAGTGGGCGGTGCTGATCACCGCCCCGCAGCAGCGGGCGGCGCGACCATTGGCTGGGTCCCGCAGCGAATTTCTTGGTCATGGTATCTTCCACGTTTTCTCCCAATTGCTCAGAGAAGTAGCGACCGTTCCGTGGAACGGTTGCTACAACCTTTTTCAAACATTGAAAGACATATATTGTTTGGGTACACTGCTATTATGTTAGTTCATTTTTAACCCTTTTCGGGACAAAGACTTTCCCATTTTCTTCAAACTTCAGCAATCGACAGCTCAAATTTCGTTGGTTCGCTTCTTTTGTGAAAACGCCTTCTTAGTGCGCTGTAGTAATGAAAATAAACTTATGTCTCGCAATCGCATTGTAGCGCGCATTTTTGTTGTTCACTTGAAAACTTTTTCCTCCGTTCCATAGAAATTCTTCAAGTTTTCCGTATAAGAACTGTATAAGAATCCATGTTCTGTTGCTTTATCACTTATGTTTTTATTTTTATTTTATGTCGCTGAGTGCATGCTGCGCAGCGGATAGAGGTGCTCTATGTCGCCCCTAAGGTTGATGGTTCGTTCGATCTCGCGCTCATGGCTAACCAAGCCATTTATCTCTCCGAGATGGGTAAATTGGTACCGGACTAGCCTCAGATTTGTCTGGGAAAGATATGCAGCGCTGACTCAATACAGCGGGAAACCACCGCGAGTTGTAATAAAAACCAGATATCCATTGGATTGCCTCAAACGAAGTTAAAAATTGAAGCTGGATGTATGGCGCATCACTCAGGTATCGATCAACGCCCAGAGCTTAAGCCTTTCACCCTTTACAGCCACATAAACACGCTATCAAGCCTTAAACAACCTGAGTTGAAGAGTGCGAAGCGTGTTCTTCTTTTCACACTTCCAGCATTTTGTAAAGACTTTCTAAAACTTCAAATTTCGCTTAGGAATTATCCAAATTTATACTATCACATACTATCGAAATCTTGTTAAAACATCGTGAACTGACTCCAGCGGCCTTGGCGCTATAAGTAGCGAAATTTCGTCCACACAGCCATTCCTACACCCTAGCCGAGCAAGAACAGCGCGATAAGTGTGGAACTCAATGTTATTTTTGCTGCTGCAGCGCGCTAGAAAGACCTTTTCAGGAAACATGCGCTTCTGGAGACCATCGCAATTTGAGAGAGAGGGAAAAGGACTTGTCTCAACAAGGTTGAATAATAAACTGAGATAATAGAATTGTATCCTATACGGAGTGATGTAGAGTGATGTGCGAAACTTTCGCGTCGGGCGGGACTCGAACCTGTATCTTGTTATCCGGCAGCGCGTGCTCTAACCCGTTAACGCCCATTTTGCCACCATTCTTTCTACGCCAAAACACGTATATCTGTCAGCAACCAACCGTCAACTGTTTGGCCCAGATAGTCGCTATCGACATTGAACCGAGCCATGCTGGCAGATATTGGGTATTGAACGATCGTATAGAATTCTTTTTATTTAACCGCTTTGAGCTGTGATATGATATCATGGATATATCCAGTGATAATGGAACCGTTGACGGTTGGTTTCTGGCAGATAGATGCATTGCAACGTGAAAACAGTGATGGCAAAACGGGCGTCAGTAGTGCAACGGGTTAGAGCACGCGTTTCCGGATAGAGTGAGATGCGCGTTCGAATGCCGCTTGATGCGAAAGTTTTGCACATCACGCTACATCACTCAGTATATCTACAGCATTGTACCACCGCCAAAAGCGATTACATAAAAGGAATTCTAATTGTACCGTAGTTGTAAATACTACGTACAAAGAGTTCCACAGAGATTTCATTTTTTCTTATTACCATTATTCAGGATGGCGATCTTCTTGGAAAGCTTATGCTGACGGCCGTCAAGGTACAACTATAGCTGTCTTTTCCAGAACTATTTAATGGACATAAACTTTCATATCAGCTCGTGGTTGTAGAAATCGAATACGTAAATTTAAGTTATCAGAATACAACAAAAAAGCACGCTATATCGTCGGCGAAGAACAGAACACACCCGGTCCAGACAGGATTAGACCTGAACACCTGAAGAATCTGCCGCCAGTTCTCATCAACACCCTGGCTCGGCTCTTCACTCGCTACCTGTCAGAATGCAAGGTCCCTATTCAATGGAAAACCAGCAAGACCGTATTGTTCTTTGAAAAGGGAGACCTTCACGGCATAGGCAATTATCGCCCAATCTGCTTGCTGTTCCTTCCCTATAAACTCTTTACTTCAGTCATCCTAAACAGGATTGACAGAACGCTGGACGAAGGACAGCCATGCGAACAAGCAGGGCTCCGAAAAGGATTTAGTACCATAGACCACATCCACACGATCACAAGACTCACTGAAGTTTCACGAGAGTACAAACAACCACTCTGTCTCACTTTCATCGATTTGAAGAAAGCCTTTGATTCAGTGGAAGAAGAAGCGGTTATAGAGGCTCTGGATAACCAGGGCGTCCCTACTCGGTACATAATGATCCTTCGTGAGCTTTATGATCATTTCACGATCAAAATATCTCAATTTTACAACAATATCACCATTGACGTAAGAAGAGGGGTTCGACAAGGCGATACAGTTTCGCCAAAACTATTCTCTGTCACTCTACAAAACGTCATGCGAACATTAGAATGGGAGGAAATTGGAGTGAGGATTGACGGTCGACAATTAAACCATCTTCGCTTTGCTGACGACATCGTTCTCATAACACCAAACATCAGCCAAGCGGAACAAATGTTGACCAAATTCGATAACGCCTGTGGAAAGATTTGTCTTCAACTGAATCTAACGAGAACAATGTTCATGAGGAACGGATGGGTTTCTAATGCCCCATTCACGCTCACATAACGACAATCTCCAAATGCTCCAGTTACGTCTATCTAGGTCGTGAAATCAACATGATGAACAACCTAGCTCCAGAGTTGAGCAGGAGGAAACGAGCGGCTTGGGGAACGTTTAAGAGCATCGAAGATGTAGTGAAGAAGACAAAGAACATCCGACTCCGTGCCCACCTTTTCGACTCGACAATTATCCCTGCCCTAGCGTATGCAGCAGAAACCTGGTCGCTACGTGAGCAGGATGAAAGATCACTTGGTGTTATCGAACGCGCAGTTGAAAGGCCGATGCTAGGAGTATCCCGTATCTCGCAAATGAGAGAAAGGATCCGAGGTTCCGACCTACGTCAACGATCGAAAATCAGAGACGCCGTTCTACACCCCAGGATATCGAAATAAGGTGGGCCGGACACGTGATGCGCTTCAACGACAACCGATGGACGAGAGCCGTTACCGACTGGATTCCTCGGGACGTCAAAGGAAGACCACTGACCCGTTATTCCGATTTCTTCACAAAAGCGATAGAGGGAAGATATGATGCTCAGCGAATCCCTAGAGCGAGGAGGACCCACTGCACTACTCTTGCACTGCGATTCGGGAAAATGGAAAAGTTTCTGGTACCCGCTCGAGTCACTCGACGATCAAGGGGACGACAGGTGATACAGGTGTTATATGTATATATATATATATATATATATATATATATATATATATATACAAATTCGAGTTAGTTAGATTTCTATAGACACATTATCCTCGAATGATGGAATATCACTAAAGAGACCTTTGTATGATTAATTTTGGCAAAATCAGCGCCAGTACTTCTCAGAACCTTTCCTCTTTTGAAGGTCAAAACCACAATTTTTTGATAATAAATATATTTCTAGTTGTTATCAAGCATTTTTTTAGTTCATTGGTGTTTTTGTGGTCAATCAATAGATGAACAGTTCTTATGCTAATACAAAGCTTGTTTTATGAAATGTTTGCAATAGTACGTTCTAGCTAATGAAAAAAAAAAATAGCGCTTTGCAGTCGCAGTTAATTTTTCTACTTCACAGCACATATTTTAGTATTATATAGGAGGATATTGATATTTTCAAAACTACATTGCTGAGAAAATAGTTCATCATTTAAAGGGCTTCCCTAAACTTATTTTTTAATATGAGGAACGCCCAAATGTCTTGAAAATATTTGCTTCTGAGTACAGTTTCTGTCGAATGCAGTCGCCCTCTTTGGAATATGATCGTGAATCATCGGTTCTTCTAAGAAAAAAAGCATTTTTACTAGGCAAACAGTAGTCATTCGATTGCTCGAAAATGAGTGTTCAGTATCAAGCTTGGTTTCCAAAAAAACCTTTATACTACTTTCCACTAACAAAGAAAAATAATACGTTTTGCTTTCGCAACAGTCAGCCCATCCTATCAAGTTCATAGCGAATTTATTGACACTTGTATAATAAAATTTTGATTCCGCGGAAATCACATCACTACGGAAAGGTACGTGAATTACTACCAGAGAAACATCAGAAACGTGATCCTGGTTGAAAAAGCACTCAGTTGCCATAGAAATCCATATTTCTCAAGACGATAGTTACACCGTCGAAAAATAAAACATTTTCAACTCTTCTCAAATACGCATTTTTTTCACAAGCCATATTTTACATTATATTAATACGATAAACGTTCTACTCAGCATATAAATACCACAATCAACCACGTGTCCCAAAATCACCATCACCTGGTTTCTAATCCTACTTCAGTTTTTCACACTAACGAAACTCTATTGCGACGATTCCTCTGACTTATGGGTAATTAATACAGATCTATTGATTAATTAGCGGTTGTTTTCCTTTACAGTTAGTCCTCAAGGATTTACTTTCCTCTTTTTTTATCCTAGTCCATAGCACCCGCTACAAAATTTTATTGTGCGAATCCCAGTACTTCCAGCATAACTCGTTTGTTCGCACTCGTCGTCTTAGAGGTCTTCGAACATTAAGCTTGCTGTTTCAAGTGCTGTTTGGGATTGTCGCCTTCTTTGTGAATGTCGTAAAATGCTGGTCGAGCAAATCTTTACAGTCTTGGAGATACTCATGCTAGGGTGTCCCAGGTAATTGTGAGAGTGTTGGGAGAGGGATGGAACCAGCACATTTCATCTTGATAATCTGCATCGCTGACCACTCAGTCACCCCGTCCCTAGCTCTCTTTCCTTTTCTCCCACCTTCAAAGTGCAACTGCTAAATTGGCATCATGTTCTCATTAGTAGACTTCGCTGTAATGATAGAAGGTTGCAACCAGCTGAAGATCCTCATATTAGAGTTGCCTGAGAAGAGAGATTGAAGCAGGTACAGGAGACCACGACGCTGACATTTGATTTGAAAGAACTACGTAGAGTACGTAAAGTCGGCGCAACTCTGTCTCTATAGCCTGATACACGTGTTTCAACCTTGCCGTCTCGTCGGTCGAACAGTTACCCCTTCTCGTCTTTTGCTAATCCTGTGTGGGTAGTCTAGATCCCACACTATAAGTTAGCGGCGACTGACGTTTTACACTATATGTCCGGTTAATTATCATCAAACACAGAGTACAGAGTGCTGTGCACTGGATTGCTCTTGGCTAGTAAATTTAATCTATCATATCTTTCATTTACCAGTGTTTTCTTGAAACCGCAACTCAAATTTCAATATGTCGAATAATATTTTGAGCCACGCATGTCATGTGGTCTGTGGAAATGGGCTGACCTATAAAACCCGATACACGTGTTTCGACATTGCGGTCTCGTCAGTCGGGCAGTTACTCTTTCTCGTCTTTTGCCAATACTGTATAGGCACTCCGGTCTCCACACCGTACATAGAGTGTAAGACGTTCGCCTTCGCTAACTCTTAGGGTAATTGCCCAACTGACGAGACCGAAACGTCGAAACACGTGTATCGGGCTTTATAAGTCAGCCCATTTTAACATACCACATGACATGCATAGCTAAAAAGGATTATTTAGCATATTGAATTTTGAACGGTCTTAGGAAAATATTCAAAACAAAAGATTGTTACATCATTCAAATTTCCTTGATTTGAACTATCCACTGATTATTTGAACCTCAAGAATGGTTATAAAATACGTTTTTCCCAATAGATCAAAGTGAGGAGAGGATAGTTAAAGTGATCCATTTTTTTGCGAAACTCAATTTTCCTGGGTATTACAGCGTAATACCAGATTCTTAATAAGAGCGCGATAAATCATTGGAATTCTCAAGATTTGATCTGACGATTGCTTAGTAAGACTACGAAAGAATGCTTTGGTCAGCGAAAAATTTTTTGAATGAGAAACAAAATTTTATTCTTGCTTTTTCATCGCAATAGGGAGGCTTTTTTAAAGATGAGATATAACACCTAAGTTTCTTTGATATGTGCTATCGAACGTCCATTTCAAAATCAAAAAAGACCAAGAAATACGCTTTTTGAGGAATCGAAATGGCGCTTGGCTAACGGAAAAGTGCCCACCCTTTTATATTGTTTTTTGATTACCAATTCCTATTTACCTTTTGCGATATTGCATTAAATAAGAGTCTTGAATTAAAGTTGATACGGTAAGATGCTTTGTAAGACTTTCTCACAACTATTTGAACGCTATCAGTAACACAACTGCATGGTGAAGAAGTGTTTTTCTTCACACAGAAGAGTTTTACATGCAAAAATACATGGCAAGGCGCATGGAGAACATGGTGCACCAAAAAAATGAGAGAAACCTAGAACTTCTATAGAACAAAAAAAAAAACCCCAATTAAATGGAGGAAATCGCGTTCTGATTGCCATTGACGCTAAACGCAACTATTACAACTGTTGCCCGCGAAAGATTACGTAGCTCTATTCTGGGATATTTGAAGATCACATTCTGAAATCTGTCTTATAGAAGTTCTGTAGTAAACTGAGTTATTGGAAATTATGAAGTAGAACTGCGTTACTCGCTGTTTACACTCACAGAAAGATGCTACACGAAGGTGAACACACGACGAAGTTGATTTTCATTGCTACGAATTATTGTAGTTCATAGTAGTGATCTAACTCAACACTCATACCTGCTACCTGGATAGTTCGACATAATATCACACTACGAAGCATATATTTCTATCATCGCTGGTAATATATTCAAGAAATGTGGGGAGGACGCGCGATTCTCTGTTGAAGTCCCGGGTTCGTTTTCAGGTTGGCGCAGCTCTTTTGTTGTCACTTGTATGACTAAAACTATTGTTTTTGAAACATAAGCGTTAGTTTCCACTAACCATGTTCCCAACCAATAAAAGAGTAAATTGAGAACCAGCACTCTTTCAACTTCAGCATCACTATTTGATCATATATTTGTCATTCATTAAGCTAGGAACATAAACTTGATTACAATAAATTAATTTGGCCAACGTGCTAACTACTCCACCTTTATTTATCGTTATCAACTGTGAGCTATTGACTTAATTAACAAAGAAAACAAGCAAACAGTGGTCAAAGAAATATTGAGAATCTTCCTCATTCCAGTGCTAGAAATGTGCGCCGTTCAGTTATTTTTGGACTGATCACTCTAGTGTATAAAAAAAGATTCCAACTATGTCTCCTATATCGATACCTTCTATTGCAGTAATAGTAGTAGTTTATCAGTGGCCTCAGCGGTGTAGTGGTATCACACGCCCGCGAATAATGGAACTCGTGTTCATATTCTAGCTGAGTCCCAGAATTTGGCATATCACTCGATATTTTCCATACACCTTATCATCTTTAATGAAAAATGCTTAATGAGCAAATTTCACACACAGAAATTCTATTGAACATTTTCAACAGAAAAGTGGCTGAATCCGTTTCGTATATTTTTCAAGCTTAAAGTATGTTAGTGCTTTTTGTATAGTTGAGTCTCAAATCTTAATATATATGGTGATGCCAGTTTACCTAAAGTAGAATGTAAAGACTGAGATTACTATGGCACCGAATGATTCAGAAGATCAAAGTTTTTTCTATGTCTTATTCTATACTTCGCTCAACCTGTTTCGTAAAAACAAGAAATTCTATTGAAGATTTTAACTTGAGAAGCAGATACTCACAAATATCATTGAGAATCTAGTGATTTTAATTCGGAAATAATTGGATAATCAGCAATTTTAGCAACAGAAATGAATATATTTTATCGGTTTTCTTCAGCAAACAACTAGGAGCAAGCAACTACAGTTCTTCTCGTCCATCTGTCCTCTGTTCTTCTGAGTAAATTACCACCTCCTCCGCGTTTCGAAATAGATGCATAGAACTCTAAGTAACGAAGATAAGATAGACTCCGAAGATCTGAGCTGCGCTAGCCAGGTTTTCATCATTATCATTATCATATTAAAAACTTTGATTACCATTGCCACAATCATTATCATTGTCGCAATCATCATCACTTTCATAATTATCATTAGCACTATCATTATCATTATCATCATTATCATTAACATTATCACTACACCATTATCATTATCACAATTATTATCGAATGTATGAATGCAAAACCGTAACAGTTTTTATCACTATTATAATCACTATCGTTATTGTTAACATGATCGTTACCACTAATATTCACTATCATTATGGTTATCATTTAGCGATGCAGTTTCCTCATTAAAACATAAATATGGAAGTTCTTTTCACTAAAATTATGAATGTAGAAGGTTATACCTTTCCTTCGAGTGCTTTATTAAGACCCACGCTCAAATTTCAATATATCCCTTCATTATTATTTGAGCCAACATGTCATGTGGTCTGGTAAGGGCTGTTGTACAGCCCGAAACACGTGTTTCGTCCTTACGGACTCATCAGCCGGGCAGAACCCGTCGTTTGTCGATCTTTTTATAGTCAGTTCTCTTGGGAGCGTTACACTCCTTATAGAGAGTTGTCGACGACGTACGTTTTACACTCTGTGTCAGGTGAAACATTCACCTAACACAGAGTATTTTCGCACTCGATTGCTAGCTGGCTGGTATTTTTACCATATTATAGCTTCCTTTCGAGTGCTTTATTAAGACCACGCTCCCAAGAGAACTGACTATAAAAAGATCGACAGACGACGGGTTCTGCCCGGCTGATGAGTCTGTAAGGACGAAACACGTGTCTCGTGCCGTACAAGAGCCCTTGCCAGGCCACATGACATGTTGGCTCAAATAATAATGAAAGGATATATTGAAATTTGAGCGTGGTCTTAATAAAGCACTCGAAAGGAAGGTCTAACTATATATATATATGTTCAGTAAAAGTATTATATAACTTTACAATGGATATTTGTGAGTATCTGCTTCTCAAGTTAAAATCTTCAATAGAATTTCTTGTTTTTACGAAACAGGTTGAGCGAAGTATAGAATAAGACATAGAAAAAACTTTGATCTTCTGAATCATTCGGTGCCATAGTAATCTCAGTCTTTACATTCTACTTTAGGTAAACTGGCATCACCATATATATTAAGATTTGAGACTCAACTATACAAAAAGCACTAACATACTTTAAGCTTGAAAAATATACGAAACGGATTCAGCCACTTTTCTGTTGAAAATGTTCAATAGAATTTCTGTGTGTGAAATTTGCTCATTAAGCATTTTTCATTAAAGATGATAAGGTGTATGGAAAATATCGAGTGATATGCCAAATTCTGGGACTCAGCTAGAATATGAACACGAGTTCCATTATTCGCGGGCGTGTGATACCACTACACCGCTGAGGCCACTGATAAACTACTACTATTACTGCAATAGAAGGTATCGATATAGGAGACATAGTTGGAATCTTTTTTTATACACTAGAGTGATCAGTCCAAAAATAACTGAACGGCGCACATTTCTAGCACTGGAATGAGGAAGATTCTCAATATTTCTTTGACCACTGTTTGCTTGTTTTCTTTGTTAATTAAGTCATTAGCTCACAGTTGATAACGATAAATAAAGGTGGAGTAGTTAGCACGTTGGCCAAATTAATTTATTGTAATCAAGTTTATGTTCCTAGCTTAATGAATGACAAATATATGATCAAATAGTGATGCTGAAGTTGAAAGAGTGCTGGTTCTCAATTTACTCTTTTATTGGTTGGGAACATGGTTAGTGGAAACTAACGCTTATGTTTCAAAAACAATAGTTTTAGTCATACAAGTGACAACAAAAGAGCTGCGCCAACCTGAAAACGAACCCGGGACTTCAACAGAGAATCGCGCGTCCTCCCCACATTTCTTGAATATATTACCAGCGATGATAGAAATATATGCTTCGTAGTGTGATATTATGTCGAACTATCCAGGTAGCAGGTATGAGTGTTGAGTTAGATCACTACTATGAACTACAATAATTCGTAGCAATGAAAATCAACTTCGTCGTGTGTTCACCTTCGTGTAGCATCTTTCTGTGAGTGTAAACAGCGAGTAACGCAGTTCTACTTCATAATTTCCAATAACTCAGTTTACTACAGAACTTCTATAAGACAGATTTCAGAATGTGATCTTCAAATATCCCAGAATAGAGCTACGTAATCTTTCGCGGGCAACAGTTGTAATAGTTGCGTTTAGCGTCAATGGCAATCAGAACGCGATTTCCTCCATTTAATTGGGGTTTTTTTTTTTGTTCTATAGAAGTTCTAGGTTTCTCTCATTTTTTTGGTGCACCATGTTCTCCATGCGCCTTGCCATGTATTTTTGCATGTAAAACTCTTCTGTGTGAAGAAAAACACTTCTTCACCATGCAGTTGTGTTACTGATAGCGTTCAAATAGTTGTGAGAAAGTCTTACAAAGCATCTTACCGTATCAACTTTAATTCAAGACTCTTATTTAATGCAATATCGCAAAAGGTAAATAGGAATTGGTAATCAAAAAACAATATAAAAGGGTGGGCACTTTTCCGTTAGCCAAGCGCCATTTCGATTCCTCAAAAAGCGTATTTCTTGGTCTTTTTTGATTTTGAAATGGACGTTCGATAGCACATATCAAAGAAACTTAGGTGTTATATCTCATCTTTAAAAAAGCCTCCCTATTGCGATGAAAAAGCAAGAATAAAATTTTGTTTCTCATTCAAAAATTTTTCGCTGACCAAAGCATTCTTTCGTAGTCTTACTAAGCAATCGTCAGATCAAATCTTGAGAATTCCAAGATTTATCGCGCTCTTATTAAGAATCTGGTATTACGCTGTAATACCCAGGAAAATTGAGTTTCGCAAAAAAATGGATCACTTTAACTATCCTCTCCTCACTTTGATCTATTGGGAAAAACGTATTTTATAACCATTCTTGAGGTTCAAATAATCAGTGGATAGTTCAAATCAAGGAAATTTGAATGATGTAACAATCTTTTGTTTTGAATATTTTCCTAAGACCGTTCAAAATTCAATATGCTAAATAATCCTTTTTAGCTATGCATGTCATGTGGTATGTTAAAATGGGCTGACTTATAAAGCCCGATACACGTGTTTCGACGTTTCGGTCTCGTCAGTTGGGCATTACCCTAAGAGTTAGCGAAGGCGAACGTCTTACACTCTATGTACGGTGTGGAGACCGGAGTGCCTATACAGTATTGGCAAAAGACGAGAAAGAGTAACTGCCCGACTGACGAGACCGCAATGTCGAAACACGTGTATCGGGTTTTATAGGTCAGCCCATTTCCACAGACCACATGACATGCGTGGCTCAAAATATTATTCGACATATTGAAATTTGAGTTGCGGTTTCAAGAAAACACTGGTAAATGAAAGATATGATAGATTAAATTTACTAGCCAAGAGCAATCCAGTGCACAGCACTCTGTACTCTGTGTTTGATGATAATTTAACCGGACATATAGTGTAAAACGTCAGTCGCCGCTAACTTATAGTGTGGGATCTAGACTACCCACACAGGATTAGCAAAAGACGAGAAGGGGTAACTGTTCGACCGACGAGACGGCAAGGTTGAAACACGTGTATCAGGCTATAGAGACAGAGTTGCGCCGACTTTACGTACTCTACGTAGTTCTTTCAAATCAAATGTCAGCGTCGTGGTCTCCTGTACCTGCTTCAATCTCTCTTCTCAGGCAACTCTAATATGAGGATCTTCAGCTGGTTGCAACCTTCTATCATTACAGCGAAGTCTACTAATGAGAACATGATGCCAATTTAGCAGTTGCACTTTGAAGGTGGGAGAAAAGGAAAGAGAGCTAGGGACGGGGTGACTGAGTGGTCAGCGATGCAGATTATCAAGATGAAATGTGCTGGTTCCATCCCTCTCCCAACACTCTCACAATTACCTGGGACACCCTAGCATGAGTATCTCCAAGACTGTAAAGATTTGCTCGACCAGCATTTTACGACATTCACAAAGAAGGCGACAATCCCAAACAGCACTTGAAACAGCAAGCTTAATGTTCGAAGACCTCTAAGACGACGAGTGCGAACAAACGAGGTATGCTGGAAGTACTGGGATTCGCACAATAAAATTTTGTAGCGGGTGCTATGGACTAGGATAAAAAAAGAGGAAAGTAAATCCTTGAGGACTAACTGTAAAGGAAAACAACCGCTAATTAATCAATAGATCTGTATTAATTACCCATAAGTCAGAGAAATCGTCGCAATAGAGTTTCGTTAGTGTGAAAAACTGAAGTAGGATTAGAAACCAGGTGATGGTGATTTTGGGACACGTGGTTGATTGTGGTATTTATATGCTGAGTAGAACGTTTATCGTATTAATATAATGTAAAATATGGCCTGTGAAAAAAATGCGTATTTGAGAAGAGTTGAAAATGTTTTATTTTTCGACGGTGTAACTATCGTCTTGAGAAATATGGATTTCTATGGCAACTGAGTGCTTTTTCAACCAGGATCACGTTTCTGATGTTTCTCTGGTAGTAATTCACGTACCTTTCCGTAGTGATGTGATTTCCGCGGAATCAAAATTTTATTATACAAGTGTCAATAAATTCGCTATGAACTTGATAGGATGGGCTGACTGTTGCGAAAGCAAAACGTATTATTTTTCTTTGTTAGTGGAAAGTAGTATAAAGATTTTTTTGGAAACCAAGCTTGATACTGAACACTCATTTTCGAGCAATCGAATGACTACTGTTTGCCTAGTAAAAATGCTTTTTTTCTTAGAAGAACCGATGATTCACGATCATATTCCAAAGAGGGCGACTGCATTCGACAGAAACTGTACTCAGAAGCAAATATTTTCAAGACATTTGGGCGTTCCTCATATTAAAAAATAAGTTTAGGGAAGCCCTTTAAATGATGAACTATTTTCTCAGCAATGTAGTTTTGAAAATATCAATATCCTCCTATATAATACTAAAATATGTGCTGTGAAGTAGAAAAATTAACTGCGACTGCAAAGCGCTATTTTTTTTTTTCATTGCTAGAACGTACTATTGCAAACATTTCATAAAACAAGCTTTGTATTAGCATAAGAACTGTTCATCTATTGATTGACCACAAAAACACCAATGAACTAAAAAAATGCTTGATAACAACTAGAAATATATTTATTATCAAAAAATTGTGGTTTTGACCTTCAAAAGAGGAAAGGTTCTGAGAAGTACTGGCGCTGATTTTGCCAAAATTAATCATACAAAGGTCTCTTTAGTGATATTCCATCATTCGAGGATAATGTGTCTATAGAAATCTAACTAACTCGAATTTGTATATATATATATATATATATATATATATATATATATATATACATATAACACCTGTATCACCTGTCGTCCCCTTGATCGTCGAGTGACTCGAGCGGGTACCAGAAACTTTTCCATTTTCCCGAATCGAGTGCAAGAGTAGTGCAGTGGGTCCTCCTCGCTCTAGGGATTCGCTGAGCATCATATCTTCCCTCTATCGCTTTTGTGAAGAAATCGGAATAACGGGTCAGTGGTCTTCCTTTGACGTCCCGAGGAATCCAGTCGGTAACGGCTCTCGTCCATCGGTTGTCGTTGAAGCGCATCACGTGTCCGGCTCACCTTATTTCGATATCCTGGGGTGTAGAACGGCGTCTGTGATTTTCGATCGTTGACGTAGGTCGGAACCTCGGATCCTTTCTCTCATTTGCGAGATACGGGATACTCCTAGCATCGGCCTTTCAACTGCGCGTTCGATAACACCAAGTGATCTTTCATCCTGCTCACGTAGCGACCAGGTTTCTGCTGCATACGCTAGGGCAGGGATAATTGTCGAGTCGAAAAGGTGGGCACGGAGTCGGATGTTCTTTGTCTTCTTCACTACATCTTCGATGCTCTTAAACGTTCCCCAAGCCGCTCGTTTCCTCCTGCTCAACTCTGGAGCTAGGTTGTTCATCATGTTGATTTCACGACCTAGATAGACGTAACTGGAGCATTTGGAGATTGTCGTTATGTGAGCGTGAATGGGGCATTAGAAACCCATCCGTTCCTCATGAACATTGTTCTCGTTAGATTCAGTTGAAGACAAATCTTTCCACAGGCGTTATCGAATTTGGTCAACATTTGTTCCGCTTGGCTGATGTTTGGTGTTATGAGAACGATGTCGTCAGCAAAGCGAAGATGGTTTAATTGTCGACCGTCAATCCTCACTCCAATTTCCTCCCATTCTAATGTTCGCATGACGTTTTGTAGAGTGACAGAGAATAGTTTTGGCGAAACTGTATCGCCTTGTCGAACCCCTCTTCTTACGTCAATGGTGATATTGTTGTAAAATTGAGATATTTTGATCGTGAAATGATCATAAAGCTCACGAAGGATCATTATGTACCGAGTAGGGACGCCCTGGTTATCCAGAGCCTCTATAACCGCTTCTTCTTCCACTGAATCAAAGGCTTTCTTCAAATCGATGAAAGTGAGACAGAGTGGTTGTTTGTACTCTCGTGAAACTTCAGTGAGTCTTGTGATCGTGTGGATGTGGTCTATGGTACTAAATCCTTTTCGGAGCCCTGCTTGTTCGCATGGCTGTCCTTCGTCCAGCGTTCTGTCAATCCTGTTTAGGATGACTGAAGTAAAGAGTTTATGGGGAAGGAACAGCAAGCAGATTGGGCGATAATTGCCTATGCCGTGAAGGTCTCCCTTTTCAAAGAACAATACGGTCTTGCTGGTTTTCCATTGAATAGGGACCTTGCATTCTGACAGGTAGCGAGTGAAGAGCCGAGCCAGGGTGTTGATGAGAACTGGCGGCAGATTCTTCAGGTGTTCAGGTCTAATCCTGTCTGGACCGGGTGTGTTCTGTTCTTCGCCGACGATATAGCGTGCTTTTTTGTTGTATTCTGATAACTTAAATTTACGTATTCGATTTCTACAACCACGAGCTGATATGAAAGTTTATGTCCATTAAATAGTTCTGGAAAAGACAGCTATAGTTGTACCTTGACGGCCGTCAGCATAAGCTTTCCAAGAAGATCGCCATCCTGAATAATGGTAATAAGAAAAAATGAAATCTCTGTGGAACTCTTTGTACGTAGTATTTACAACTACGGTACAATTAGAATTCCTTTTATGTAATCGCTTTTGGCGGTGGTACAATGCTGTAGATATACTGAGTGATGTAGCGTGATGTGCAAAACTTTCGCATCAAGCGGCATTCGAACGCGCATCTCACTCTATCCGGAAACGCGTGCTCTAACCCGTTGCACTACTGACGCCCGTTTTGCCATCACTGTTTTCACGTTGCAATGCATCTATCTGCCAGAAACCAACCGTCAACGGTTCCATTATCACTGGATATATCCATGATATCATATCACAGCTCAAAGCGGTTAAATAAAAAGAATTCTATACGATCGTTCAATACCCAATATCTGCCAGCATGGCTCGGTTCAATGTCGATAGCGACTATCTGGGCCAAACAGTTGACGGTTGGTTGCTGACAGATATACGTGTTTTGGCGTAGAAAGAATGGTGGCAAAATGGGCGTTAACGGGTTAGAGCACGCGCTGCCGGATAACAAGATACAGGTTCGAGTCCCGCCCGACGCGAAAGTTTCGCACATCACTCTACATCACTCCGTATAGGATACAATTCTATTATCTCAGTTTATTATTCAACCTTGTTGAGACAAGTCCTTTTCCCTCTCTCTCAAATTGCGATGGTCTCCAGAAGCGCATGTTTCCTGAAAAGGTCTTTCTAGCGCGCTGCAGCAGCAAAAATAACATTGAGTTCCACACTTATCGCGCTGTTCTTGCTCGGCTAGGGTGTAGGAATGGCTGTGTGGACGAAATTTCGCTACTTATAGCGCCAAGGCCGCTGGAGTCAGTTCACGATGTTTTAACAAGATTTCGATAGTATGTGATAGTATAAATTTGGATAATTCCTAAGCGAAATTTGAAGTTTTAGAAAGTCTTTACAAAATGCTGGAAGTGTGAAAAGAAGAACACGCTTCGCACTCTTCAACTCAGGTTGTTTAAGGCTTGATAGCGTGTTTATGTGGCTGTAAAGGGTGAAAGGCTTAAGCTCTGGGCGTTGATCGATACCTGAGTGATGCGCCATACATCCAGCTTCAATTTTTAACTTCGTTTGAGGCAATCCAATGGATATCTGGTTTTTATTACAACTCGCGGTGGTTTCCCGCTGTATTGAGTCAGCGCTGCATATCTTTCCCAGACAAATCTGAGGCTAGTCCGGTACCAATTTACCCATCTCGGAGAGATAAATGGCTTGGTTAGCCATGAGCGCGAGATCGAACGAACCATCAACCTTAGGGGCGACATAGAGCACCTCTATCCGCTGCGCAGCATGCACTCAGCGACATAAAATAAAAATAAAAACATAAGTGATAAAGCAACAGAACATGGATTCTTATACAGTTCTTATACGGAAAACTTGAAGAATTTCTATGGAACGGAGGAAAAAGTTTTCAAGTGAACAACAAAAATGCGCGCTACAATGCGATTGCGAGACATAAGTTTATTTTCATTACTACAGCGCACTAAGAAGGCGTTTTCACAAAAGAAGCGAACCAACGAAATTTGAGCTGTCGATTGCTGAAGTTTGAAGAAAATGGGAAAGTCTTTGTCCCGAAAAGGGTTAAAAATGAACTAACATAATAGCAGTGTACCCAAACAATATATGTCTTTCAATGTTTGAAAAAGGTTGTAGCAACCGTTCCACGGAACGGTCGCTACTTCTCTGAGCAATTGGGAGAAAACGTGGAAGATACCATGACCAAGAAATTCGCTGCGGGACCCAGCCAATGGTCGCGCCGCCCGCTGCTGCGGGGCGGTGATCAGCACCGCCCACTTCTGCGGAGTGGCGGTCAGTTTGGTCTCGTGCTAGCGTCCTGATCGGTCGTGTCTCCCCTTGCCTTACTCCGCCACCTTTGTCCCTTTTGTTCTCCGCTTCTGCTTGACTCCAGACCTCTAACTCTGCCCTCTATAGCCGTCCGCTTTGGATTAAGTGTTAGCAGTTATGTAAAATCTCAAATTACAAAGATTTCAACGGTGTGCTTTGTTTTTGAACCGGCTTTTTCATCGCGGTTTTATGATTATTTTAATGTGATTTTTTTATTTTATTATTATTATTTTTCATATTATTATGATCATGATTGTGATTTATTATGCTTTTTATGATTTAACTGGCTACTGCTTTGATCTATTGATTCGTTTGGATATTAACTTGCTTTATTGATTTGCTTTCTTTAAATGAAGCGTTGCAATGTTATTTTCAGATGTGTTCCACTTCCGATCGTAGCGAAAGCCACAACGAGTCTGTCTGGATGTCGGACAGTAAATATAGCAAGACTGTAAATTTACCGAACGTCCGTAAAGAAGTGTTCACTGAGGTAAGTATCAATCAAATTAACACTCTGTTCGAATAGTACGGACAGACTGGTTGTCTTTTTTCTCCTCATCTGACTCCTCAAGAATCTGCCACTCTTTCAATGGGATTGAGGCTAAACTTCCAGGCTAGGTATCTTTGAACCTGCATGTTTTCTGAAGCACCATTATTTCCGTTATCCGATCCCAGCTTTGGAAGAGTTGTTTTTGGTGGTTTTTGAGATCTAAGTAGTAGTTCAATAGCTTGAATCTCAAAAAATTTGAAAATTTGTTTTTTTAAGCAGCTTTCTTGCTCCGTTACAATAGCGAAAATAGTGTTGTATTTCTCATCTAAATATTTCTTGCTGTACGAGGCCTTTCCTCAAAGCTTTCAGTAATCATTCGATGACGTAAATCTTGCAAATTCAGCGATATATTTGCTTCTAAAACAGAATTTCTGTTGCGCTTCAACATCCAAAAGAAGATTGGGTTTTGCAACTATGGATCATCTCCGTTATCCGCACCTTTTTCGATCTCTTGAGAAAGACGCGCCTTTTTTTATTCTTAGCAGTTATGTAATAGCTCAAACTTCGAAGGTTCCAATAGTGTGTTTTCTTTGTGTACCGGCTCTTTTATCACGCTGTAGCAGCTAAAATGAAATTATGCTTCTCATCCAAACATTTCTCGCTGAACAAGTTTTCCTTTGGGCTCGAGTAACCATTCGATAGCTTGAATCTCATCAATTCCAATAGTGTGTATTGTTTTTGAAAGGACTTTTTAGTGTGCTGTAGCAGCCAAAAAATGTTAAATTTCGCTGAGCGCAACATAGAACTGTTCTTTGTCGATATATGAAAAGGGATTTCTCAACTTGGCCGCTAAGCCACCGCGCTTTTTCCGGTGCCAAGTTTGCCAAACCTAATCTTCTTTCGACTGTTACAGCGAATCATGAAGTCCTTAAATTCAAATATTACGAGATTTGGGCTATCAAATGATTGCTGAAGGTCCAAAGGAAAAGCTTTATTTATCGTGAAATGTTCCAATGAGCAACATAATTCGATTTTAGTTGTTACAGCGCGATAGGGAACCGTTTGGAAAACAAAACATATTTTCAAATTACTTGAGATCTGAGCTATTAAAAGACTATTCAGACTTCAAAAACCACTGAAAAATAACTTCTCCACAAGCGCTGGATCTGCAACCCGATAGCGGGAATGAACATTTTTCTTTTCAGTTCTCTTTTACTGCAGAAATTATTGTTGAACTACTATAACACCATACACCTAAGGTTGCATGGTTGTTACTTGGAACAACGCCAAAATTCATGCCAAATACAAATCTTCTACTTTTTTAACAACAGGCGTTTTTTTTGTCATTAGGTAGGAACACGAAGAGTTGAGAATACGAGAAATTTGTGTAGAAGAGCTTTTGTTTCACCGGTTTAGAGATATATATGCTGTTGCGTTGTCCTTAGATTTCTTTCGCACTATTGAATCATTGAATCTTTTCCTATCTAAAATCGAGCTATTGTCAAAAGACATGTAGATTCGACCCTGTCCTAACAGATCTGACCAGACACTTGGATACGCTCGCATTAAGATTGCTTGCGTCTGGATGAAACGGTTATCGCAAAGTGTTGTGACGGTGGACGCCTCATGCACTGACCAATCACCTTACATGGCAAAGTGGACTTGCCACATGTTGGGGAAACTAGACTGGATTACGATACCACATTCACCGTATAGCCCTGATATTGCTCCAGAGTATCATCATCGCTTCCGCGCCCTGAAGAAGTGCGACAGAAGAAGTCTCAAAGACCACAAACAATTCAAAAGTGAGCTGACCGACTTTTCCAATTGTCAGCCTCGTTTTTTCCTGAGAGGAATGCATTCATTTAGGTCCATTAAATGCTTGTATGTCACTGATCATAATGGTAATTGTATCGCTGATCAATTGATTTCTCTAAAAAAATGAGTTTAATTAACAAAGGTGTCTAAATGCAACACCAGTAATACATTGATGCTGGCTGACTATCACGTGAGAATTAATTTCAGCCAATCTTCGTACTTTCCCATACCATCCCGCTCCAAACGACAAGCATGATTTGTCACAACGACTGGAAATCAGACAGCTGCCACGTGAGATGGCAAAGTTTTTCCGCAAATAATTAATAACGGAGAATGGCCTTTGACCGAGTCTGTGTTGAATAAATTTTCTTCTATGTACTAAAGGAGTGGTAAAGAAAATGGCTGAACAACAAAAAACCATTGAAAGGATGTGCTTCGAAAATAATGCACTTGTCCACTTCCCTCCTTATCCCATACATGCACTCCATAGGATGCATTTCTGCCATCATCTGCTAAGAGATTTCGACGCTTGTAAGGTGATGCTGACCGTTAGCAATAGTTGTTGATTATGTCGCTCTGAAACCTATCCGATCACTGTTCATATTATATAAGACATCCAGTGGAGATTGCAAAGTTCTCAAACGCCATTGCAGCGAAAACAACGTCAAGTTTGGCCTGCCTTTCGTTTACAACGAAATAAGCACAGCTGAAAACCAAAGAATAAAAAGAGGCGCTCTAAAGAATGTGGTATCAATAATATGAAGTATCTGGGGGGGGAGGGGGTAGTGGAGTGGTTAGTGATGCGCTTCATCAAAGTCAGAATTTTAGTTCCATTCCCCTCTGGAAAGGCTCTCTTGAATGGGAATACGTTAACTCACCTGTCATTAAGATCGCCAGGAGAGTTTCCTGAAACACTAAACACTGTTCTACGACATTCATAGAGAA
This sequence comes from Parelaphostrongylus tenuis, assembly GCA_019055375.1. NCBI lineage: Eukaryota > Metazoa > Nematoda > Chromadorea > Rhabditida > Metastrongylidae > Parelaphostrongylus > Parelaphostrongylus tenuis. The sequence goes on from JAHQIW010004979.1 coordinate 24,843, forward strand.
GACAGGACCCTCAAGCAACAAATAAAACTGTATCATGAAATTCTTGAAGATCTTTAGAAGGGATAAATTCGAGTTAACTTAGCAAATGCCAGAAGTTCTGGTATCTGCATAATAAATGTGATGGTTATCATATAAAAAATCTGAAATACTATCGACCATTCTAAGACGATTAATCTTGATACAAAATTGGATCGTTGACCATATCTACCTCTAACTACGCTTATACGCTTTCAAGATAAAAAAAAATGAAAAATTATGATTTTCTTGTTTGAACCACCTCTTATAGTACTATTTTGGGAAGTTGAAATTTAATTTTCTAGTACTGTAGAAATTTCTCGATGTATGCTCATTGCGGGAACAGTTTCAGGATCAGATGCGTACACATCTTCTGTGCGCCATGTTGTGCTCTCAAAAGAGTGTAGCTGAAGGAGCAATAAACGCCGAGTCGGTCCACACAAATCTTGGGTATAATTGCATTTGTTTTCCTCTTATGAGCACAGAATTACTTAGATTTTTTTTTGATGGGTCTTCATACATAGTGCGATCTATATATATCGTCATTTTTGTGGTGGTGGTCTGCTTCTAAATTAGTGACTTTGCGGTCCGCACTCCGCTATTTTGAAGAATATTTTCCTGCTAATATTGCAAATAGTTGACTTGAGTGCTAATGAGTCACACCACTGCATAGATGTAGTCGTCTAAGACGTTTCAAATCTCTTCTAGTAGAGTCAGTAGTTCTTGCAGATTGTGATATGCCTTTCTTGGTTGATTAGCGGCCTATTTCTTTTTCGCTAACAATATGTAGTCTTGTCAATCTTGACGATGAGATAGATTTGGAGTTTCTGTGCTTCAGATTCCTAGTAGATGTTATGTGACTTAGCCTTTTTTGAAAAAAAGTCCTAATGCTGCTCATGTTGCTTTCGTTTTGTTTATTTTCCCTTATATTGTTCCTTATATTCCTTCGATATGCAAGGTATACAGACAAGTTAATTCTTATGATTGGGCACCCATCTAGTTCGATTAATTTCCCTCACCATCGGTATTTCATAAACTGAGTCTTCTTTTGATATATGCGCAACCCAGTCTTTTTTACTTCATTTACTCCAATGAACAATAACTCTCCTTTACACTCTTTGAGAAATAAGCGCGTTGCCAGCTAATCAGAGGGATTTGGCAGAAAGTTGCCATCAG
>JAHQIW010004983.1:0-21490 GCA_019055375.1 Parelaphostrongylus tenuis
TCAAGGAGACTTGCTCAACCAGTACTTACGTCGCTCAAGAAGAAACGACAAACGAATTGAATGCTAGGAGTATTAGGATCCGCACAGTGAAAAAACAGTATGTATGTAAAACACTGTGATGACGGATCAAATAAGGTGAAAAACAACAGCTTGTCAGGAGTGAAAATATAGCATTAAATTTTCCTGAAAATTATCTTCAACTTTCTCGGGATGGCGCTTTACAAATTTCGATACACGATTTTTTGAAGCTTCTTCGCATAATGCAAAGTTTCAACGTAATTTTTATAAGTCTTTCACAACACAAACACTGAGAGTCTTTTGAAGTATCTCAGTTCTTACTCGATTTGGATAACTCATTTTCTTCTACAAATGGAGATGACAACGCGCTAGGTCATTCCTTCTGCTACTTACAAAATGGCTTCTCACTTATAGTGGAGAAATGTGCCCTAAGAGAAGATCATTGGTACTAAAGAGTTGTGGCCACGATATCTAACAACTTTCCGAGAAATTAGGCGAATCATTTGATAAAGAACGCAGATCGCATAGCAAGGCTAGACCAATGGTTATGATATCCAGCGACATTACTTTCCATTTTCACCATTGTATCTCAGAAAATCCTTGAAAGGCTTAAATTCTTTTTCCCGACAGGGAGCAAACACGTACATTCATGCTAGTCGGTGAGCTCAGCGCGATGGTCCTGTATGCGCGTCTCGATCAGTAACGAGTGCTGCGTCACACTCCTTATTGCCTTCTTAGAATGCCATGACGCAGTCCGCTAGGCATTCTGAGGAAGAAGCCTCCATAACCGAGGGACTTCACAGGCTGTCGCTCGGATCAGCTGGTGAACTAGTTTCAATTTCCATTTAGCTGCATTGTTTAGACAAAATTTGCTTGGTTATTCTTCTTTGGATTATGGAGCCCTAATTATTGAAGAGAGCGCTTTCGCGTTTCTTTTTATCGTCCTTGCGCTTTTTTAGCGTTTTCTTGCAGATTTTGTTTCCTAAGATATTATGTAATTTTTAGTTGCAAGCGGGTTTATAATAGTGTTTACGAATTTGCTATATGATCTAAGTGTCATTAGAGAAATGTCAATGAATGCGAATAAACACTTTTTTAATTCAAAGAGGCATGTCATTTCAAAATGGATTAGTAGGTTTTTAAAACTGGAAGTTTCAAAGTAAATTTTATCGTCAAAGAATTTTTCTTCAACACTGAGATGCAGAACATGCAAAAGTTTGGGCCCCACGAAAGAGTTAAACTCGTGTAAGCGCGACATGTACACTGCATCACTTGATTGATGCTTAAAACATTTTTTTTAGTCTCTCTTTATTTCACTTCATCGGACGATCGGTGATTGAAGTCTTCAATAATAAACAATAATCAATCACAAATTTCCACGGCATGATAGGTGGTCCTCTGTTGACTGTTTTTTGAATCTATGTTCATTAAGATTTTATCGATTGCTTATTTTTTTCAGAAGAAAGTGGTAGCGAAACGTGCCTCGGTCGCCGTAAAGGCAACTCGCGCCCCCGCTGTGAGTGATGCTTGGCTTCAACTCAAGTTTTGATATTGAGTTTTTGTTTATCGCTTGAGTCCATTAGATATATTTGAAACATCATAACACTGCAAAAAAGCGGTAAAACGTAACGATCTCGGGTATTGCTTATTTTTTGGATACACTGCCAGATTACATTGTTTTGAACGCGGTCTCAAAAAGCAGTCGAATATAAAGGCGCCTTGATTTTTTCAAACGACCCAAACTGGTAGTCTAATATACAGTTCTCAGTACTTGTGGCATTCGACTCGTGTCCTCGCTTCATAGCTCAATTTTCAATCTTTGTCTTCTTTGTCTCACTTGAATAATTTGTCTTCTTCTCAAAGTTTACTGTTCGAGCAGATCTTCTTGCAATCTTAAAGCCAGACTGGGGCGTTTGATGATTGATTGTCTGAGAGAGTGTTAAAGAGGTCAAACCCTCCCCCTTCCCTCCTGAAAAATCCACTTGGCAGCTCTTTGCCCTTGGCTACATAAAATTATGCAAAATGGAGATCTAAGGCTTGGAGCAATTTTGTTCTTTTTTTTAAGTATTCACTCGTGCTTCATACTGAAAAACTGCGGGACATTGCTGTACCATGTTGTGTTTGAGCTCAATATTGGTCGAAAAAATGAACACTGCTACGGAAGACTATGTGTATGTATATTGTTGCATTGAATTTTTTTATATGACTTTTCATTGCCTGAAGATCACATTGTAACCAAGCTAGGGCAAGGCGTGGTCAGACTTTGTGGAGACTCAAATATAAGGATGATGCAAACAGTTCTTATGAATTTGAATACGGCAAATAAAAAACAGATTTCATTCGTTGTACAGAAAATATTCATAGGAGTGTTAGTAATTATTTGAAAGCTCAGATCCTAACTAGCGCGGCACGCGGCCGATTTTTTCAAAACATCCTTTTGCAATGCTATAAAATTTAAAATAAATCTATGTTTTACATCAACTGCGCAGTTCAAGTATTACTTCGCTGGGAGCACGAAAAGCATATAAACGTACGAAGAAAGTCTTCTAGTAGGTATCAGAATCACACGTTTGATGCACTATCCAAACAATAAAAAAAGTTGAAACGAAGACTCTTATAGCTGTTGGAACAATTCCGAATGTTCAGAGCAACTCCGAAGCCAGATCTAATGGCAAAGGAAACTAAGGAAGAGAAGAAATACATACTGAGTAGAGATCAAAGGTCTGACTCACGTTTGTAACGGGAGTATTTTTGGTTAATATGGCAGGTGACAAAGTAAGTTTCACAGAACAATCTGCTTAGCAGCACTTAGTAATTCTGTGATCTCGTGTTACAGTTAATTTAATCACTGGAATTCTTCCGATATAAAGTAATAGATCGCTCTTCGTAGTTATTGCTATTTGATGCTATGTACGATCGTAGATTTCATTGATAGAAATTTCGATTACTGCAAAATGCTATTAATTTTTGACTTTCTAGTAGCACATTTGTACTGCCTCAGTAGCGTATTTTTTCCTAACTCTGTGACCACCGAGATAATGTTTGTTTGCAATAACTGATCAAATCATTCATGATTTCATCTTCGTAGTGATATAGTACGACACTTAACTGCACACGTGTTATGCGCCCACGTAGGTGAAACAATGATTTAACTCTGACTGGAGTCGAAAGTATTACATACCATCCAGTATCTCTGAATGTATGATTCACCTTTATCATCTGCTGTTCCACTGATCGTCGAGAGACTCAAGCGGACACCAGTAACACCTCTAATTTCCCCATCGCGTGCATGAGTAGCCCCGTGGATTCTGTTCTCTCCAGAGGTTCGTTGAGCGTCACATCTTTCTTCTAAGCTTTTTATGAGGAAACAAGCCCATTAGTTTGGTGGTCTTCCTGTGGAGTTGACTTCCGAGTAATCCAGTCGGTAATGGCTTTCGTCCATCGGATGTTGTTGAAGCACATTACGTGTGCGGCCCGCCTTTCGATAGCCTTGGGTGTTGAACGGTGTCTCTGATCTTGATTGTTAGCGTAAGCAAGATTTATTATCTTTTGTCATTTGCGTGATTTGGTTTACTCCTAGCATCGACCTTTCGACTGCGCGTTCCTAACATCAACTGATCTTTCATCCTGGTTACGTAGCGACCAGATTTCTGCTGCATGCGATAGGGTAAGGGTAACCATTGAGTCGGAACGGATATATAATTATAATGTCACACTGCTATTAGAGCAGCAAAATTTGAAAAAAAATTGAATGGAGGTGCTTCTGTTAAACTTAGAGATCAACGTTTGACTTTAGTCAATTACCGTGCGAGTGATTTTCCGGTCACTGATGTCTATGTCGCACATCAGTGTCTTACTGTAATGACGAAGCCGTGAAATATTTTTTTACTCGCATGGTAATTCTTATTGATATTCTTCTTATTCAATCGTTCGTGTAACATCTTTGATAGGCAGCCTTCTCAACAACGATAACAAGCTTTCTCATTAGTTCTTCTCATAAGACTTGGCACTAGAGCAATAGCACCAAATTTATTGAGAGAAGTAGTTAAAATTACTAAGCACATGAACATCGCTCCAAAAGTGCTCTGTCGTCATCTTCGCTCTCCGTTTCTGATCAAGGTACTAACCGTCGACAAAAAGTGAATTTTTTTAACAGTAAATGTCGTTCGAATCAGTGGTTATCACCAGATAACCAAGGAACTCCATCTCCAGGTTCAAATCGATTCGCGCCAAAGGCTATGCTCATCATCTTTTAAAAGTGACCGGACCGATCGTATGAGACTTGCTTCCAACAGAGAGACTAATCAACGTCATTCACTACCGTGAGCACCTGCATTTACTACCTGTCACGTCGACGTCGCCACAATCTCACCTTGGCTCAAGACAACGAAAGGCCTTATGTCGCCAAATTCACAAAGAGGAAGTTGGTTGAACCGGACTGGGAGTTCATAAGTTATTCGCCGTAGAGTCCTGACTTGTTCAAGTCTGACTAGCGATTAATCATATGTCTTGAGAAAGCAACTTCCTTTAAATCCGAGGACGATGATGCTGTGAGCACAGTTTTCACCTAATTCCTAAGAGCTGGCAGCAATCTGTTCAGGCCGATGGCGCATAATCTAAATAGTGCTCTCATGCATTTTTGATTACTTCAAAATCACATGTTTATTGCTGTAGTGGCAAAACTTATGTGAAAGCCTAATGAAAAGGATTTGAAATTTACAATAGCATCATGGAATATATTCATCTAAGCAGTGTGCAGTATATTTATGCGGGACAAATCACTATAATGTTGTTCATCAGGATGTATTTGCGTTGTTCCCACGACTGATGGCCTTACTAAAGTTTGCGCAATCGTATTCTATCCCTGGTTGATCGCAAAAGGCCCTCTAATGGCTATGAGAATCTCATTACCATTATAAAGCTATAACATTGGCAGTCGAACGCGCCCCGTCGGATAGTCGCTCCACGTCGCGTGGCAGGCAACAAGTGAACGCGGTGCCTATATTGATAAAAATCAATTTTTCCTTTCAATTACTTGCGGAATCCTTGACGTGCTATCTGGATTTCAATTAGTTTACGAGATTTTCCGGTACAGCGAATTCTCTAACGGTGAAGGTGAAAGTAAAAATCAACCGTTGGCAGTTATTGAAATTCTGTTCGTTCATACGCCTGTGCAACACCTCGTATTTGCAACCAACCTACTGGTTATTACTTTCATTTTTAGAAACGTTACATTTTTTGCTGTAAGTCGTTCAGTAAGCTCATGAACATTGCGCCTTATTCGCTCTTGTTGTAATGAGAAACTTTGAAATCTTTTTTCAAGTTTGCATAGGTTACCTACCTTTCGATATAATCATGAACGTATAGTAAAAAAGCAACAGTGGCTCATTATCGTTTGAAACAAACGGCTAACAGAATCTGCTGTGATTCTGGATAATAAGCAGCAGTTTTCATGGGATCTTACCTGTTACACAGTGGAATCACTATCTGCTTAGGTTGTTTCGCCTCGAATGAGATTTTTAGCGAGACTGAAGAGAGATTATAGAACTTTGGAAGATCATACAGTATATAGTGCCCATTTGTTTGGCGACTACGCTATACATGCTATTCAGAGCTAGAATAATTCGAGAGAATAGCCGAAGATACGCAGTAGGTAATGTGCATTTATAAGGCGTTCAGTTACTCCTAATACTATCTACGTACCTAATCTGGAAGAGTACTTGCAAGGACTTGTGAGCAGAGTAGTCTACTTTCTTGATCATCAGTACCCCAGACTTCAAAATTACGCTACCTCATACCTAGGAAGGGAGCGCATGTGAGATAATAGTCAGAGCTGCTCTACGTCGCACACAAAGTCGACGTTCTATCTCGCGCTTATGGCTCACTAAGCCATCCATCCTCCCGGGCTTGGTGAAGTGGTCGCAGACTTGATCGCGAGGACAAGTACCACTAAGTAGATTCAACAGGAGGCCACCGCGAGTCGTTGTGAAGGCTAGATATGCATTCAGTCACCTGAAACAAAGTTAATAATTGAAGAGGAATGCGTGGCGGATCCCTCGGGGATTAATTAAAGCAGAGAGCTTATTTGATATTTTGATTACTTTGATATCTTTTATTCATTTTTATTGCATTATTATTTTTGTTATGATTATTATTATTATCATTAGTTTTATACTATTTAGATATTTAGGTTACTAAATCGCTCAAGAAGAAATTTCGAAAGTATTCTCTTTCACCGAAAGTGCTGTATGTGAATCGAAGTTTATAGCTTGAACCAGTTATATTTGGTCACGCCATACTAAATCACTGCGATCTTTTTGTTCAAAACTATTGTCTACAACATCACAAGTTCTGTTGGTTTATTTGGCACGAGTACCACTCAAGCGGACACCCTTCAAACAGATTCGTTGAATTTTTTGCACGCCTTTTCAACGAATGGTATCAATAGACATGACAACTGTTTTTTTGAGCCATGTATGTGGTCTGTGGTGGGCACATACAGTGCAATACACGCGCGTTTCGGCCTTGCCAGGCTCGTTATTTACACAATGCTTTTCGATTTGACTAATTTTCTTCAGGAACCCCAACCCTTTACAAAGAGGAGACATGGACGTACTATTCGCATGTGCCTTTAAGTAGGAGAAATTACTAAATTGCAGTGGTGCACACTCGATTGCTTTGGCTGGCGTTTGCGAAATATCTTGCCTTTTGCTTCGAGTGTTCCTTCGAACCACGCTAAATTTCAGTTTCCCCAAGAGTATCAGTTAGAACGAAATGTAGTGTACAACTGACGAAGCTATCAAGGCCGAAACACGCGTGTATTGCACTGTATAAGTGTGCATAACATAGTAAATGGATGCCTAGAAAAAATAATTACCAGGCATGTTAAAATTTGAGCGTTGTCTTAGAAACACTCCAAATGAATGGAATTATATTAATCTAGAGCGCTCTTTTAGGAAACATTTGTATTCATGAGATATTGGTCTAAAAGAAATATTACTTCTCACGAAGCTCACAGAAAGTTCTTTGTTTTTTTAGCCTTATAATTTGTCAAGAAACTGATGCTGGTGGATATCAAGTCTCATTACGTCTCTGCTTCACACCTCTAATTTTAATCTACTATTTGCAATTGACACCATACATATATACATATATAATATATATCTATATTTCTATATATATCTGGAATTTTGTGCTCGCAAAATGGAATGCCTAGGAGGAAAATTGAAAAGTAGTACAACAACTTATTCTATTGCGAATAGGACAGAAAGGCATAGCAATTGGCACTTTGAGGTTGTAGAGAGAACCTTGTGGCGCAAGTCAAAATATCGCTTGAAAACAGTGGAGAACTTTTTTGTGAACTTCAAAATGTTAAGAATATACAGAGGGGGAGGAGGGGGGGGGGGGGGGGGGAGTGTGTGAACGTAGCAAATAATCTGATAGTTTTTTGTGGTTATGAGCAGAAGGAAGAAAAGACGATGAAACTTTTCATAGGGTGGTAGTAACCATGCGAAAGCTGAGACTTTAGGATACAATGGTGGCACGGGCGCCTCTGGTTTGTGGTCGTTGACGTAGATCGAAATTTCGCTAAACTCTGATTAAATCGCTCACCTCTCCTACTCCCCTACGTTACGGTTAGAGCCTCTAGAATGATGATTTATTATGAATCGTTATAGCGGACATGATAAATTTAGGGCTCTATATATTTTGATCCGTTGTTCCCTAAATAACATTCTTTGAAACTTCTTTGAGTTCTCGCATTGAAATCTGCAATTATGGCCTTGAGAATTTATGCTATCTTCTGTAGAACATCCTTGAATTCACGTAGAGCTCTTCAGCTCTATTCTCGTCATAAGTTGATGCCCGTTTCTAATGACGATTATGATTGAAAGCGGTGTTGATTCCATGTCTTTTTATTGTTGGCTTTTCCGTCCGATTTCTGCTAGTTGGTGTATGATTAAACTGATAATGACTTTCTTGAAATCGTGCATAGCAAGCAACAGTTGTTCTTTGGTGTTGTAGATGGCGTGAAATACGTGAAAAACAGTTTTTTTCTTGTCTCGACTCAATCAATAACCGTTCTGCTTGTGTTTTTTAATAGCTTCTTATGGAGAACTGGATTGGAAATGGACATGAGTTTATATTAACTGTCCAACTAATTTTTCGAACTTGGTCAAGAAAATGGAATTTTTTTGTCACTAAAGCAAATTTTTATTTTCACCTATATTATACAGAATATTCTTGCGCATAGTTGGATATGTTTTTGCACATACTTGTCCAACAAAAGTGCCGTCACGGGAAAGCCATTTTCCAGCTTACTATTTTACGAGTTTCAATTGCTGCACAAATCCAAAGTGCATTTGACAACATCAGTTGTGCTAAAGACCGCCAAGTTGTGGGCAGAACTGCGACGTATGAATGGTTTATAGAGTTTGGAAATGGAGATACTGATTTGGTCGATCAACTAGGATCCAAAAGACCGCGTGAAATTGATCGAGAAGCAATCATTGATGTGATTGAAGAAGATTCGACTTTGTCAACCAGTGATTTGGCCGATGCCTTGCAATGTTTCAGACGAGGAGGTCCGATAGATTTTGAAAGATTAAAAAAGTTGTTACCCAAGTTTTCAGGAGCAAAGATCCAGTCATATCTTCGTAGTAAGCAAAATAATGATGCATTCAAAGTATTTCACCTACTGCCAAAATAGGGAAGATTATTGAGCTCGAGACTTTAGTGGAACTCGGGTATGAAGGAGAAAATGCGTGAAGCTGGTAAGAAAGTGATTGCTAGTATGACTGTAAGTAAGAACGTAAGCTGTAGATGTCGTCAACTGTATGCACATAGACAATGTTGAGTTGAGGAAGCTCGTTTAATCTGAAAGATGCAAACGCGAAGTGCGCAAGAGCAATTGGATCCCGCACGACCTCACACAAGCTCAAAAGAACAAGAGCACTGTGCAATTGTAGTTATTGCCGCTCTTAGTTTTTGAATAAAACTGTTACCATTGATGAGAAGTGGATCTTCTTCAGAAGCCAGCGTCGTCCATATCAGTGGTTGCCACCAGGTCAGCAAGAAACACCAGCACCCAAATCAAGTCGATTTACGCCAAAAGCAATGTTGATTAATTACTGGGACAGAAGAGAGCCGATTCATTGAAACTTGTTGTAAGCCGGTCAGGCCCAGAAATGATGAGCAATGTGGTCAGCAACTGAACCGTTCAATGTGCACCGTCCACGTCACCGCCGTCGCCAAGTTATTTTGCTTGAAGACAATGCAAAGCCACTCGCTGCAAGAAAGCAAGGAAGAAGTCGACAGATTTGGTCTGGGAAAACTTGGATCATCCCCGTATTCTCCAGACGTTTGTCTCCGTCCGATTTCCATTTCTTCGGATCATTGGTGCACTGGTTCGACAAGAGGACGGCTTTTCGAGACATCAATCATCTGCGTCGAGAAATGACTGGTTGAGTTTGCATTGAAGAATAATGAGTCTCATGAACGCATAATTGATTTGTTGCCGTTGGCAGAATTCATACAGGCAGGCGGAGAATACTTCAGTTAATGTTATTTGATGCTTTCGTTTACTTGGAAAATGAAATTTTTGAATCTTTGGGTTAAGTTCGGTAGCTTAGTTGGAGACATTCATAAGAACATCATCTGCACAATTCTTTGTATTACTCGAAAGCCTTCCTGCCTTTGCCTATGTGCTGCTTCATCAATAGTAGAAGGACAAGCTTGTAAGTTTTCCAGAAGAAAACCGTTATGGTGTTATTTGGTTATCGACATTTTGATACGAAACGATCACTAACTGCTGGAGGAAAGGTAAATAGAAGACAAATCAACTGTACTGCTCTATTACGCGGCGGCGCCACTTGAGGCCTTCGGTGAAAACGTATTCTTAATCGTCTCTGTAGTTTATCGATAGCTCGAATCATGTGAATTCAATAGCATTTTTAGTATCTTAAATAGCTTATTTTGGCTGCATGACGGTTTCCCACGATCCTGACTCTTGATTATAGCTATTCAGTACAGCTATCTTTTCCTGGATATCCATGCTACTGGTGGAAACTGTTCTTTCGCAAAAGCGCAATCAGTAGTTGTCGCGAAGTACAGCTTATGTAGATTGCTTATTGTGATTAACAGGTAAGGACAGATGACCTTGAAGATTCTAAAACTTTATTTCGAACAAAGTGTATTCTCTATTTATGCGTCTTACATCCTTTTTAGAGCGTTTAGCGTTGACAAATTTTACAACTGCTCGTTAAGTTCCCAAGCCCATGCAATTGCCTCCTCGTAGTTTCGAATGCCAGTGGTGCCTCGACTTTCCATCATCACAATTGATCGAATATTACTATCTCGGTTTAGTCTATAGTATTTCAACTGATGCAATGAGTAGACTGGCAGGAGAAACATGAAGATCGGGTTTGCCTAAAGTAAAATTGTTTCAAAACAAGATTTCAACTACGTCTGCTTTAGTTGCTAGACAATGCCTCTTACATAACAGATTCGACGAACAGCAGTGTACAATTTTTTATCACCGTGGAATAACACCTGGCCAAACTCTCTAACCAAAATGCCGCTGACTGCGTAAGAAATGAAGAACAACCTAAAAATGTCGTAAGAGTTTGCCGAAATTTTAACTTCGTACAGAAAAATTATGGCGAAAGTATCTCTTTTACACAATAACTTTCGATCCATACCTGCAAAATTTACGAATAACATGCCTGGGAGTGACCATTTATGAACATTCACATTGCTCTGCAGGTTAGTATTTTCTTATTCTTTGAAAGCCAAGCATGAAGTCGTTATCATACATTTTTTTAGAGCAGGTGACGTTTCGACAGTTTTGCCTTTTGCAGAGGCTGGAAATCAAGTTGCCCACATCTCAGCCAAACATCTTTACTACTTCGCCAAAAAATTTACCAAATGTAGATTTCAACCGTGTGGAGCACGGCAGTGTTCAACGTGATCGCCGTTTTTCATAAATCCTTCACTGAGTTGATCAAGTGGAAGCCATCCATATGGAATTTACAAGGACACCTAATGCACTTTTCACATCAATTTAACAGTCGTATATCCCGTGTGCAATCACGCGTAACAGCGGGATATTGTCCCGTTACACGCTAACGTTTCATTCTCTTCTGAGAGGATGGTGTGTTGCATTGGAAACCTCTCCAATATGTGTCTGTGTCGTATGCCAGCCTTGTGAGATGCTTGGTATAGCTTCAAGTCTACTGTTGAATCGACAAGCTGGCGATTCATGTTTAATGTGCCTTGATGTTGCTGAAAGAGCTCGCGGACAACTTGCAATGCTTAGTCATTCTACATGTAGTGTGAATGACGGTAGTGTGGAAGGACCACTTTATGTGCGCTGTTTGGAGATGTGTCGATAATGATTCCTAAACTTTTGAATGTTCGCAAGATGGGCAGGAATGTCTCAACCAACTAGGGCGTCATCAGTGTAGGAAGCCATGCTACTCTATCCGCGCTCCATCTACACAGCTGATGATAAGTCTACCTTGATCATAATAAATCATTACATGTAAAACTCGTTTCTCTTAGAAGATGACAATTGAGAAACGGCCTTTCGCTGGACAAAAAATTTCCGTAGTAGTGTTAATATTCATCCAAAGACTAAGTGTCGGTTAGCGCTGTACGTGCCTGTCTATCAGAAAGACTTATTTCTGGTGCTGGAACATTTAAAACAAGACTATTTTTCACATGCACCGCGTTTCTTATCATGGTCACACTTACATTCGTTGGACTAAACTCTTCCTTCGAACTGTTAGTGATTATTTGATAGCTTAAATCCCGAAGACTGTGTCCTTTTGTAAATATTTTTCAATAGCTCAGCAGAAGGAAGAGAACTTGTGTTTCACATACGCATATTTCTTGCAGGACAAAACTTCTTCATCAAACTACAAGTAACCTTCAAGAGAGTCCTTTCGACGGTTCTCACGCTGTGCTTACTTTCTGAGAGGTCGCTTCATTGCAGTGCAATAGAAAAATGAAACTGTGTTTTACATGAGATTTCTCTCCGCTTTGAAAGAAACTTTGGATTGAACGTGTGACTCTGATGCTATAACATTTCCTCTACAAGTTCACAAAATTTTCGTGCTTATGGCGAGTTAAAAATGGAAACACGCGGCAGGTATGAAGCATTACTAAGTTCTTTATGCTACAGCGCCATACAAAGGTTTTTTCAGAAAAGTGACACATAAGCAATAGCCCGAGGTTCAATTATTATTACTAAAACTCAAATCTAAGGTACTTGGTTGTGAACTTGAAAGAGGTTGTCAAGAAATAATTTATGTAGGATCGTCAATGGATACTAGCCTATGGATTTTCATAATAAGACTAGACATCACCTGTATCACCTGTCGTCCCGTTGATCGTCGAGTGACTCGAGCGGGTACCAGCAACTCTTCCATTTTTCCCTATCGCGTGCAAGAGTAGCCCAGTGGGTCCTCCTCGCTCTAGGAATTCGCTGAGCATCATATCTTTCTTCCATCGCTTTCGTGAAGAAATCGGACTAACGGGTCAGTGGTCTTCCTTTAGAGCGCTTGACGTCCCGAGGAATCCAGTCGGTAACGGCTCTCGTCCATCGGTTGTCGTTGAAGCGCATCACGTGTCCGCCCCACCTTATTTTCGATATCCTGGCGTGTAGAACGGCGTCTCTGATTTTCGATCGTTGACGTAGGTCGGAAGTTCGGATCCTTTGTCTCATTTGCGAGATACGGGATACTCCTAGCATCGACCTTTCGACTGCGCGTTCGATAACGGCAAGTGATCTTTCATCCTGCTTACGTAGCGACCAGGTTTCTGCTGCATACGTTAGGGCAGGGATAATTGTCGAGTCGAAAAGGTGGGCACGGAGTCGGATGTTCTTTGTCCTCTTCACTACATCTTCGATGCTCTTAAACGTTCCCCAAGCCGCTCGTTTCCTCCTGCTCAACTCTGGGGCTAGGTCGTTCATCATGTTGATTTCACGACCTAGATAGATGTAACTGGAGCATTCGGAAATTGTCGTTCCGTTGAGCGTGAATGGGGCATTAGAAACCCATCCGTTCCTCATGAACATTGTTTTCGTTAGATTCAGTTGAAGACCGATCTTTCCACAGGCGTTATCGAAATCAGTCAACATTCGTTCCGCTTGGCTGCTGTTTGGTGTTATGAGAACGATATCGTCAGCAAAGCGAAGATGGTTTAATTGTCGACCGTCAATTTTCACTCCCATTTCGTCCCATTCTAATGTTCGCATGACGTTTTGCAGGGTGGCAGTGAATAGTTTTGGCGATATTGTATCGCCTTGTCGAACCCCTCTTCTTACGTCAATGGTGATATTGTTGTAGAATGGAGATATTCTGGTCGTGAAATCTTTATAAAGCTCACGAAGGATCATTATGTACCGAGCAGGGACGCCCTGGTTATCCAGAGCCTCTATAACCGCTTCTGTTTCCACTGAATCAAAGGCTTTCTTCAGATCGATGAAAGTGAGACAGAGTGGTTGTTTGTACTCTCGTGAAACTTCAATGAGTCTTGTGATCGTGTGGATGTGGTCCATGGTACTAAATCCTTTTCTGAACCCTGCTTGTTCGCATGGCTGTCCTTCGCCCAGTGTTCTGTCAATCCTGTTCAGGATGACTCGAGTAAAAGTTTATAGACAACGGACAGCAAGCAGATTGGGCTATAATTGCCTATGTCGTGAAGGTCTCCCTTTTTGAACAACAATACGGTCTTGCTGGTTTTCCATTGAATAGGGACCTTGCATTCTGACAGGTAGCGAGTGAAGAGCTGAGCCAGGGTGTTGATGAGAACTGGCGGCAGGTTCTTCAGGTGTTCTGGTCTAATCCTGTCTGGACCGGGTGTTGTTCTGTTTTTCACCGACGATATAGCATGTCGGATTTCGGAAGGAAGGACCGGTGGAACGACATATTCGTCCTCTTTCAATTTATATGACCGTAAGAGAACATGTCTAGCGAAGAGATCCGAGTAGTATTGGTGGATGATTTTCTCCATAACCCTTCTGGAAGCTGTAAGTGTCTCCGTCAGGGTATCGGAGTGCAATCATCTTGGTCTTATAGTTGGCGAAGCCTCGCTGGGCTTTGCGAATGCTCTTCCCAGCTTTTGCAGCTTCTGCCATAACTGCTGCTCTTCTCTCTTTAAGGTCTTCTTTTATCGCTTCTCTGCATCGCTTCGCAAGTTCGGACGTAAGGTTTCGGTTGCCTGCAGCTCGTGCGATTCCACGTTGACGTATCAGCTCGAGTGTCTGCGGAGACAAGCGTCTCTTCGTGACCTTAGGACTCTCGGCTTTTTTAGCGCCAACGTGAAGATATTCAACGAGTCGATCGCATTCTTCGTCGATGTTGTCGACAACGGTATCTTCCCATGAGCCGACTATGCTTTGAATACATCCCAGTTTATGGTAGTTTCTGGGACTTCGTTGTTTGAATTTAGCGGCTTTCTCTCCTCTCCACGAAAATCGGAACGTTGCGCGAAGGAGGCGATGGTCTGATCCCGTGTAGAACTTGGGAACAACAGCGACGTCCGTCAGGCAAAACCTTCGATTTTACTATGATGGTGATCTATTTCGTATATATATATGTTGTGTATGTTATATGTTATGTATACTAATGTATTATATATAGTATATATATATCTCTGTCCACGGACCTCCCTCTTTGAGGATCCCGCCCGGTTAGTCGCGAGGGGCACGAGGCGCGTCCCCAGGTGGGTGATAGGGGAATAAAACGCGAACCAAAAGCGACCGTGTGCTTCCCAGAGACGCAGGTGGATTCAGGGGACGAGCTCCCTGCTTCTGCAGTGCCGACTTGACAAAACTCTATTTCTACGAGTCAAGTCGGCCAAAAGCCTGCAATCAAGCGGCTGGGAAGTACATGGGAGGCGGTTAGGAGTCGCCTCCAACAAATAAGCTCCTCCCGCTCCTCCGAGAGAGACTGGCAAGCTACTCGTGAGTACCCAGCCCCCACGTTTAGAGCCTGGCAAGCTACACGTTGGGTATCAAAATGCCAAAAACAGTAACAAATATGGGCCTCATTCCCCTGACCCCGAAAGAGCCCCTGGTACGGCAGCGCCAGGTAGGACGAGTACGGAGAGGCTGCTAAAATCTCAGGGCCGAACTAGGCTGCCAAGATCGAAACGGACTAAAATGACGATCTGTACCTACAATGCAAGAACCCTTGCTCAACAATCCGCTGTAGAAGATCTGTTGATTCAAGCAAGAAGAATAAGGTACGACGTCATTGGCCTGGCTGAGACGAGAAGGCGCCATCCTTTTCACGCTGTCTATGACACCGGAGAAGAACTGTTCCTTGGAACATGCGATCGCAGAGGTGTCGGTGGCGTTGGCGTCCTCGTCAAATCGAATTTGACCGTGAACATTGATTCGTTCGAACAACTAACAACCCGCATCGGACGATTACGGTTGAAACGATGTGGTTCTATGCCGGCTTTGACCATCTTCGTTGCTTACGCACCAACATCAAGCTATGACGAAGACGAAGTCGAAGCGTTCTATATGGACCTCGAAAAATTCTTCAGAGAAGATCATACATTCTTCAAGGTCATTGTCGGAGATTTTAACGCAAAAATTGGACCTAGACGAACGTCTGAAGAACGTCACATAGGGACCCACGGACTAGAATGGAATGAACAGGGTGAGAGGCTATCCGAGTTTATCATGACGACCCAAACCATCCATGGTAACTCGCAATTCCAAAAGCCTCTCTCTCAGCGATGGACGTGGGAGTCTCCCAATGGAGAGTACCATAACGAAATAGATCACATCATAGTAAATCGAAGGTTTTGCCTGACCGACGTCGCTGTTGTTCCCAAGTTCTACACGGGATCAGACCATCGCCTCCTTCGCGCAACGTTCCGATTTTCGAGGAGAGGAGAGAAAGCCGCTAAATTCAAACAACGAAGTCCCAGAACTACCATAAACTGGGATGTATTCAAAGCATTAGTCGGCTCATGGGAAGATACCGTTGTCGACAACATCGACGAAGAATACGATCGACTCGTTGAATATCTTCACGTTGGCGCTAAAAAAGCCGAGAGTCCTAAGGTCACGAAGAGACGCTTGTCTCCGCAGACACTCGAGCTGATACGTCAACGTGGAATCGCACGAGCTGCAGGCAACCGAAACCTTACGTCCGAACTTGCGAAACGATGCAGAGAAGCGATAAAAGAAGACCTTAAAGAGAGAAGAGCAGCAGTTATGGCAGAAGCTGCAGAAGCTGGGAAGAGCATTCGCAAAGCCCAGCGAGGCTTCGCCAACTATAAGACCAAGATGATTGCACTCCGATACCCTGACGGGACACTTACAGCTTCCAGAAGGGTTATGGAGAAAATCATCCACCAATACTACTCGGATCTCTTCGCTAGACATGTTCTCTTACCGTCATATAAATTGAAAGAGGACGAATATGTCGTTCCACCGGTCCTTCCTTCCGAAATCCGACATGCTATATCGTCGGTGAAAAACAGAACAACACCCGGTCCAGACAGGATTAGACCAGAACACCTGAAGAACCTGCCGCCAGTTCTCATCAACACCCTGGCTCGGCTCTTCACTCGCTACCTGTCAGAATGCAAGGTCCCTATTCAATGGAAAACCAGCAAGACCGTATTGTTGTTCAAAAAGGGAGACCTTCACGACATAGGCAATTATCGCCCAATCTGCTTGCTGTCCGTTGTCTATAAACCTTTTACTCGAGTCATCCTGAACAGGATTGACAGAACACTGGACGAAGGACAGCCATGCGAACAAGCAGGGTTCAGAAAAGGATTTAGTACCATGGACCACATCCACACGATCACAAGACTCATTGAAGTTTCGCGAGAGTACAAACAACCACTCTGTCTCACTTTCATCGATCTGAAGAAAGCCTTTGATTCAGTGGAAACAGAAGCGGTTATAGAGGCTCTGGATAACCAGGGCGTCCCTACTCGGTACATAATGATCCTTCGTGAGCTTTATAAAGATTTCACGACCAGAATATCTCCATTCTACAACAATATCACCATTGACGTAAGAAGAGGGGTTCGACAAGGCGATACAATATCGCCAAAACTATTCACTGCCACCCTGCAAAACGTCATGCGAACATTAGAATGGGACGAAATGGGAGTGAAAATTGACGGTCGACAATTAAACCATCTTCGCTTTGCTGACGATATCGTTCTCATAACACCAAACAGCAGCCAAGCGGAACGAATGTTGACTGATTTCGATAACGCCTGTGGAAAGATCGGTCTTCAACTGAATCTAACGAAAACAATGTTCATGAGGAACGGATGGGTTTCTAATGCCCCATTCACGCTCAACGGAACGACAATTTCCGAATGCTCCAGTTACATCTATCTAGGTCGTGAAATCAACATGATGAACGACCTAGCCCCAGAGTTGAGCAGGAGGAAACGAGCGGCTTGGGGAACGTTTAAGAGCATCGAAGATGTAGTGAAGAGGACAAAGAACATCCGACTCCGTGCCCACCTTTTCGACTCGACAATTATCCCTGCCCTAACGTATGCAGCAGAAACCTGGTCGCTACGTAAGCAGGATGAAAGATCACTTGCCGTTATCGAACGCGCAGTCGAAAGGTCGATGCTAGGAGTATCCCGTATCTCGCAAATGAGACAAAGGATCCGAACTTCCGACCTACGTCAACGATCGAAAATCAGAGACGCCGTTCTACACGCCAGGATATCGAAAATAAGGTGGGCCGGACACGTGATGCGCTTCAACGACAACCGATGGACGAGAGCCGTTACCGACTGGATTCCTCGGGACGTCAAGCGCTCTAAAGGAAGACCACTGACCCGTTGGTCCGATTTCTTCACGAAAGCGATGGAAGAAAGATATGATGCTCAGCGAATTCCTAGAGCGAGGAGGACCCACTGGGCTACTCTTGCACGCGATAGGGAAAAATGGAAGAGTTGCTGGTACCCGCTCGAGTCACTCGACGATCAACGGGACGACAGGTGATACAGGTGATGTCTAGTCTTATTATGAAAATCCATAGGCTAGTATCCATTGACGATCCTACATAAATTATTTCTTGACAACCTCTTTCAAGTTCACAACCAAGTACCTTAGATTTGAGTTTTAGTAATAATAATTGAACCTCGGCTATTGCTTTATGTGTCACTTTTCTGAAAAAACCTTTGTATGGCGGCTGTAGCATAAAGAACTTAGTAATGCTTCATACCTGCCGCGTGTTTCCATTTTTAACTCGCCATAAGCACGAAAATTTTGTGAACTTGTAGAGGAAATGTTATAGCATCAGAGTCACACGTTCAATCCAAAGTTTCTTTCAAAGCGGAGAGAAATCTCATGTAAAACACAGTTTCATTTTTCTATTGCACTGCAATGAAGCGACCTCTCAGAAAGTAAGCACAGCGTGAGAACCGTCGAAAGGACTCTCTTGAAGGTTACTTGTAGTTGATGAAGAAGTTTTGTCCTGCAAGAAATATGCGTATGTGAAACACAAGTTCTCTTCCTTCTGCTGAGCTATTGAAAAATATTTACAAAGGACACAGTTCTTCGGGATTTAAGCTATCAAATAATCACTAACAGTTCGAAGGAAGAGTTTAGTCCAACGAATGTAAGTGTGACCATGATAAGAAACGCGTGGCATGTGAAAAATAGTCTTGTTTTAAATGTTCCAGCACCAGAAATAAGTCTTTCTGATAGACAGGCACGTACAGCGCTAACCGACACTTAGTCTTGGATGAATATTAACACTACTACGGAAATTTTTTGTCCAGCGAAAGGCCGTTTCTCAATTGTCATCTTCTAAGAGAAACGAGTTTTACATGTAATGATTTATTATGATCAAGGTAGACTTATCATCAGCTGTGTAGATGGAGCGCGATAGAGTAGCATGGCTTCCTACACTGATAACGCCCTAGTTGGTTGAGACATTCCTGTCCATCTTGCGAACATTCAAAAGTTTAGGAATCATTATCGACACATCTCCAAACAGCGCACATAAAGTGGTCCTTCCACACTACCGTCATTCACACTACATGTAGAATGACTAAGCATTGCAAGTTGTCCGCGAGCTCTTTCAGCAACATCAAGGCACATTAAACATGAATCGCCAGCTTGTCGATTCAACAGTAGACTTGAAGCTATACCGAGCATCTCACAAGGCTGGCATACGACACAGACACATATTGGAGAGGTTTCCAATGCAACACACCATCCTCTCAGAGGAGAATGAAACGTTAGCGTGTAACGGGACAATATCCCGCTGTTACGCGTGATTGCACACGGGATATACGACTGTTAAATTGATGTGAAAAGTGCATTAGGTGTCCTTGTAAATTCCATATGGATGGCTTCCACTTGATCAACTCAGTGAAGGATTTATGAAAAACGGCGATCACGTTGAACACTGCCGTGCTCCACACGGTTGAAATCTACATTTGGTAAATTTTTTGGCGAAGTAGTAAAGATGTTTGGCTGAGATGTGGGCAACTTGATTTCCAGCCTCTGCAAAAGGCAAAACTGTCGAAACGTCACCTGCTCTAAAAAAATGTATGATAACGACTTCATGCTTGGCTTTCAAAGAATAAGAAAATACTAACCTGCAGAGCAATGTGAATGTTCATAAATGGTCCTCCCAGGCATGTTATTCGTAAATTTTGCAGGTATGGATCGAAAGTTATTGTGTAAAAGAGATACTTTCGCCATAACTTTTCTGTACGAAGTTAAATTTCGGCAAACTCTTACGACATTTTTAGGTTGTTCTTCATTTTTTACGCAGTCAGCGGCATTTTGGTTAGAGAGTTTGGCCAGGTGTTATTCCACGGTGATAAAAAATTGTACACTGCTGTTCGTCAAATCTGTTATGTAAGAGGCATTGTCTAGCAACTAGAGCACACTTAATTGTATTCTTGTTTTTAAAACAATTTCACTTTAGGCAAACCCGATCTTCATGTTTCTCCTGCCAGTCTACTCATTGCATCAGTTGAAATACTATAGACTAAACCGAGATAGTAATATTCGATCAATTGTGATGATGGAAAGTCGAGGCACCGCTGGCATTCGAAACTACGAGGAGGCAATTGCAAGGGCTGGGAACTTAACAAGCAGTGTAAAATTTGTCAACGCTAAACGCTCTAAAAAGGATGTAAGACGCATAAATAGAGAATACACTTTGTTCAAAATAAAGTTTTAGAATCTTCAAGGTCATCTGTCCTTACCTATTAATCACAATAAACAATCTACATAAGCTGTACTTTGCGACAACTACTGATTGCGCTTTTGCGAAAGAACAGTTTCCACCAGTAGCATGGATATCCAGGAAAGGTAGCTGTACTGAATAGCTATAATCAAGAGTCAGGATCGTAGAAAAAACACGTCAACGATGTTCAACATAAAAGTCGGCTGAGTCTCCGAGAGTAGTAGATTGTGGCTCAGAGGGTCACATTTTTGAGACCATTATATGGAATCCTTGCATTGAATAAAAGAGCATGTCATGTTGACACTACCTAACGTGCGGCAGCAACATGAATACCGTAACGACGATACTAATCCTCGCTGTTTAATTTTTTCACTGAACGGATACTTACAGTCCGAGTGAAGAGTTTTGCAACTTGCCAGAACCATGCGTGTTTGGATCACGAAGTTTTCTTCTTGATGCAGCGTATTAAAAAAATGCCTCGCAAATGCAAACACAATTCAACAATATCTGAGCTATCATAAATTCACCAACAGTTCAAAGAAAGAATCCGTCCATAAATAGCTCTGCGCTTGTAGAGCGCAATTTTATTATGGATGCAACAACGCTACAAAAAACCATTTCAAAAAAAGCATGTACAGCATTGCAGCGAAACTCATGTTTTTGGCAGAATATTAACACTATAACGGAAAGTTCTTGTACAGCAAAAGGGTCGCTTCTTCATTTGTTCTTATATCCGAAAGGATCAGTTATAACCTCTCTCAACCATCATAAAGTCAATCGGCAGACGGTTTTTTACTACAAGCTCTTGGCGAGCGTTCTGACGGTTTATCTGAGCTAGACGAGATCCATCAGCATGTCTCATAACGGTGCATCAATCTTATTTTCCCTAGTTACACTGCAGAGAAAACGATCTGCCCACAAAATAAAGCGCGACGCGAGTGTAACGCTAGCACACTAGCTAGAGGTTTCAGCTTTCGAACGATTACTAGCACTCTAATAAAAAAGTTCTTGCTTAGAGAGACGGATTGCTTCTTCATCCGTACCGTTTAACTTAAAACTACAAGACCTCTTATAACAACCACGTGTAATGGATCATATTGATATTGATCGTTCTCACTAGAATACAATGTATGTCAATTTTTTGAACTCTGATATCAATTTACTGGAAGTTGAGCAGACACCAACAAAGCTTCTTAAATACTTATTAGATATCTGATCAACCGTCTACATACTAATTTAGTGCCACCGCGCGTGCACGG
>JAHQIW010004984.1:0-10580 GCA_019055375.1 Parelaphostrongylus tenuis
GGATAGCCGAAGTACTCCGTTCATCTATAAATTGTATTACGAAACTTTATTGATCCGTCTTCACAATTTGACTGTTTTTTGATCTTCTTTTCAAACGTTTTTAGGGTACTGGTGGAACGAGTCTCCTTGCGACTTCGAGGAAAACCTAGCTGAAGGGAGGCTATTGTTGACTGCCGGAGAGAGCTGGAGTACAGTCGGGCTCCACACGCTCCACGCAGGCATCACAACCAGAAATAGTAATGGAATCAAATAACTATTTCATTCTGTGTCAAGTTAGCTGTAGGCTAAGATAATCGTTTAGGTCTTCATAAAAATATTTGATTTATCTTTTCAAAAAGTAAGTTTTCCTTGAGATTCAAATCAGCAAAGTTCATGATCGTGAATTAGAAAGCACGAAGATTTTTAAAACGTATGGATTCGGATATGATCAAAAACTTGGACTAAAGGCATAGCTTTCTGTATTCTTATTGTTCAAGATTACTTGATATGCATGTATTTGAGCTTTTTTACGTTTTAGTTTTTCGTTTTTTTTTCGTTCTAGCGCCATCATTGCTATTGTGAGACACAGAGAAAAGGTATTCGAACAACGGCGAAAAGCTCTTCAGGAGCTCAAAGCAGCGCGACGAGCTCGTCAGTGAACGCACTGAACCTGCTCATCATGCCCGAACATGGGTAGCACTTCTAGCTCACCT
Organism: Parelaphostrongylus tenuis; assembly: GCA_019055375.1. Classification (NCBI taxonomy): domain Eukaryota; kingdom Metazoa; phylum Nematoda; class Chromadorea; order Rhabditida; family Metastrongylidae; genus Parelaphostrongylus; species Parelaphostrongylus tenuis. The sequence continues at coordinate 693 of JAHQIW010004984.1, forward strand.
GGCCGTCTACTCAAAGGTTAGTGCCCTTTATTGATGGAACATGAAGCGCCTATCTTTCTAACTTCTTTCAGTTCTCATTGTCAGGACCTGAATTACGTCAAGTGTAATAGACAAGCCCTGTCCCTTCTGCTTTCACGTACACGCATCAATGCAGTCGCGAAAACGACACATACGGCAATTATTCAAAAAGGCTGCGTGACGTTGACGATGACCAATATCTGATTATCAAAGTATATTAGGTAAGGGATCGTAGTTCTCTATTTCGTGTGTAGAGATAGTACAAAATGGTCTAACTTTTTGTGGCAGCCGTCCTTACCACACGTCTGTGAGTTGTGTGGAAACGTTTTTCCAGTCATTCAATCGTCAAGGCACTGACAAGAGAAGATAAACGAGAACTTGAATAATAATGAGTGTTCAGTTTGCCAAAAAAGTTTTTTTTTTGTATTATGCAAAGTAATTTCAATCCTTTAACTTCTCGTAATCATTGCATTCAGATGTCCACATCCAAGAGAGTTCCGAGAAACGCGTTTCACGGAGTGCAAATGTGAAGAGAATATTACCTGTATAAATCGTGTCCCGTGGCCATCGTTAGCAGGTTGTACTTTTACGAGTTCTGTTCTTTAGAATACTATCAAGTTGGCCAAAGCATTACAGTTTTTTCATGTGGCATTTCGTGAAGTGTTATGCCTTAGCTTCAGTCGGTCGTTCGCATCTCGGACTGTCGGTCAACTCCTCATTCCGGCCTTATACCCACGAAATCGTTTAGCGGACTGTGTCATTCTCCAACTGTAGGGTCGCTCCAAGCTTTGTCGATTATTCGACGGACAGCATCAGCAGCATTTGTACCAAATTTGAACTCGCAGAGCATCAACAAACGTTTTTGTTCCCTGAACAGCTCCATATTGCAGTCAGATATAGACTAAATATATATCAATAGATGGCGCAAGAAGTAGACCTTTCAACTAATGTCACAATCACAAACGATTCATGCGAAAAAACGACTTTCCCATCCAAGCTACGGAAATTGTCTTTCTAATCTTATATTATGATCAATCAATGCAATGAGCAATGCTCCGGGAGACCCGCGCGAATTGATCGAGAAGTAATCGTTGAAGCGACCGAAGAAAATGCAACATTGTGAAACGGTGGTTCGACCATTGATCTCCAGTGTGTTCAGACAAGCTGATCCGAAAGATTTTGTAAGCTGAAGAATGAAATAGCGCAAGGGCAATTGGGTTGCGCACGATATCACACAAGCTCAAATGAACACGAGAAAGCAAATTGTGCAGGCTTATCTTCGTAGTCATCACCGCTCTCCGTTTTTGAGCAGAATTGTCACCATTACTTTTTACTGGAAAGATAAATTTTCGAATTTTTGGATCAAGTTCGGAAACTTGGTTGGAGGCTTCATAAGTAACACGATGTGCACAGTTCCTCGTACCCTTAGAAATCCTTCCTGCCTTTCCCTTTGTGCTATCTTTTCATTAATAGAAGGACAGATTTGTTAATTTTCCAAGGGAAAATCGTTCATGGTGCATTAGTGATCGATAGTTTGATACGGAAGTCCTAAGCGATTAAGTATCGACCACTAACAACTCGAAGAATATCAATAGAAAAAAAAACATTTTTCACGTAGCCTTCTGGAGATAAACACACCTATGATGGCGTTCTTGTTTTTCTTTTATTATCGTGTTTCAGAAACAGACCATTCCAACCAATGCAATCGCCGATAGGTCTACCACGCACTCCAAAAGGACAGCACGTATGAAGAACTCGAACTACAGGTTTGCTTAGTACTTTTCAACGCACCCACTTATGGTTGCACAGCGTTGTACCATATCAAAGTTCCTTAGAGGATAAATTTTCGGTAAAGGCGAAGAATTGGCATAACGATAAGAGAAAAATTTCGTTTGAAGAATCACCTCTCCAAATGCCTTCCTACTATTCAATCATGATCCCACGTCCATAACGACACACGAGATTCACATCGTCTGAGCAGACATTGGAAACGTTTTTTTTCCAGACTTTAATCTTTTTTTCTAACATTATAACGGATTCGAGTTCCCTCTCCCATGTTCCAGTCGTAAGCTCATTGTTTTGTGTAATTTAGATATGAGATGGTTCTGTGGAGACATCAGGGTTTATGCATTTTCATTTCTGATGCTAATCCTGTAATCCATAGGCTTTTTGCTTCAACTTTTTGGTAGTACTTATCTTAAAAAATGGTCTGTTAAGAAAACATACAGATGATATTACGGTTTTCATTCATTATCTTAGTGAAATAATGCAACATGTTATAGGCTGCCGAATATGAGAACGTTGTCCACTACGAGAACAACCGACCTTCGCTTAACAATCTCATGAGGATTAGCAACTTAAATATTGTAACTCGCGGAACGTTATTAGTTTTTTATGAGAATCTTTCTATCTTATCAACACAAAGTAATTCCTTTCTATCATTTCACTTGCAGTTTTCCTCAATCTTCATCTCTGCACATTCTACCCGCTTAACTAAATTGCACTGAATATCAGTGGTTTGCAAATTTCACTACTACCACGAAACAATTTTATTTCTGTTGGGAGCCCTTCATGTCAGCCATTTATGGTTTTCATCCTAATATCATGAAAGTGCATTTGCTGTTTTGCTTCAATCCTGCTAATCGTCTCTTCATTCATTTTAATTGCTCGTGAAAGGTGTTTAAACTGGTTCACACCATAGTTGAGAATTTCGTGCTAGTAATTCCTCATTTCAACTGAACTAGAATCAATATCCCTTTACGGACGGCGCCATTTTCGGCTGGCGCGCGCCTACAGTGGCTGAGTAAAGAGCCTGCCGGCGCCTGCTCCATGGCTATGTGGTGGTTCTCTGATGAAAAATTTTTTTTTCTTGTCAACATGTGGAATATCTGTGTCAATAAATGATCAAATATGATAAAACAGACCTCAATGAGGCTATTTTTATTAGAAATAACTAGCTGCTCCATTCATAACTCACACCTTGGATGGAAAAAAGTCAAGCATTCACGGAAATGGACGCTTTATCGAACATTTTTACGATATGTCAGTGGTCTGTCAATGAAGGCTGACTTATAGAGCCCGATACACGTGTTTTCGATCTTGCGATCTCGTCAGTCGGGCAGTTGCCCTTTCTCGTCTTTTGCTAATCTTTGTGGGTGCTCCAGTCCCCACAATAAGAGTTAGCGACGACGTACATTTTACACTCTATGTCCGTGTGACTGACGAAGATCGCAAGATCGAAACACGTGTATCGGGCCTCATATAAGTCAGCCCTCATTGACAGACCACTGACATGCGTGGCTCAAATAATGATTATCAGACATATTGAAATTTGAGCTGTGGTCTTAAGAAAACACTCGAAATGAAAGATATTTCTACGACATTTTACTTATGCTTACCTACTATTCAATGAAATTTATCTTTTTGATTCTTTCATCTTTCCGTATACTTTGCTGCATGAAGTGCATAAAATTGATCACATTAGCTGAAAACTGAAACACAATAAGTAGTTCTTAAAAAGTAGTGCTGCTTGTTGAATGCGATCCAAACATTACCGTCGATAATTCCTGACATTTTTTGATTATGAGTGCAATTTCAAATTTTCAGTTCTCTGATCGGAGCATATTTTCGTTCGAATTCTCTAATTGAAACCTGTGGTAATCGAAGAAGAATGGGAGATATAGCGGTTCATCCCCGCTCTTTCCACCCTTTTTGAGATTTTTGGTAGAAATGTAAAAAACGCTTTAGTAATCATCTTATAGCTAAACTCAAGTGTACTTGAATGACGGATTCTCTTTCTTGAATGGCTTGTTTTCTTCGCTCTAACAGTCGACAAAATATTTTGTTTCACATTCAAGAGTTTCTCGCCGGATAAAGCTTTTTTCATAAGCAATCAGTAATCATTAGATAGGAAAAACTTTAGCGATTTCAACGATGTACTTGATTTTGATAAAGGACTCTTCAGAGTTTTGTAAGGGTATCAAAAGAATATTAGATTGCGCAAATTTGGATACTTTTCAATGTTCGCACTCTGCTTTGACCTCTTAGGTGAAATGTGTTTCTTGATTTTTGTCACAGTTATAATCAACCATTCGATTGTTTAGATGTTGAGAATTTTGATGGTGCACTTCATTCTTAAAATGTCTCCCTTAATGCGCTCTACCAGTGAAAATCAAAATATCTTTCCCACTTAAGCATTTCCCACTGAAGTTAGCTTATCAGCTAAACTTTTAATAATTCATCGATAGCTCAAATTTTGAAAAGAATCCTTTATTATACTGTAGCGGTCAGAGGAAGATTACGTTTCGCAGTTGGTTGATGCGCTGCTGAAGGCATGGCGTGATGACATTTGTCAGTGCGAAACCCAATCTTCTCTAGACTTCCACAGCTCACTAAGAAATCCTCTCTGAAAATAAACTAAGAGTCGCTGGAACTTGCACTATAAACTGATTATTATTTGTTCATAGCAAAAACTTTATCGGCGAGAAATCCTTTGAAGTGAGATAAAATTTTATTTCGACGTGTTACAGCGAAAAAAACAAGCCCTTTTGAGAAAAATATACCGTTCAAATTCATTAGATTTCAGTTATCGCATGAATAGCAGTAATCTAGTAGAGTAAGACTTTTCTAGAATAAAACAAAATCTCACAGTTGCAATCTTGAAATGCGATTGGCATGTGACAGAGACCATTTTCAAAAGTGAGGATTTTCAAGGCAGTTTGATCGTTATTTGTCTTAGAAATACGTTTTACCAAAGTTCTATCAATAATATTTTAGGTTCTTTCAAGAGAAAAGTCTATGAAAATCGAAATATAACCATACAATCCCAAAAACTCTGCTTTTAAATAGAAAAATTGGATTGCGATTGCAAAGCGTCATCTCTCATTTTTTATCGGAACGTATGATGCGATTATTTCAAAAAACAAGTTCTCTATTAGAGTCAAAATTTCTCAAGCTATCTATTGACTACAAAACATCAGGAGATATGAGAAACAGCAGTTGAGAATATAATCCTTCTCGCAAGTACACGGTTTTTTTTTGAATGAAAAAATTTTGGGCAGCATTAGCGCTATTCTTGCCAAAATCATTCATACAGTGGTCTTATCAGTGATGTTTCATAATTTTCTGGTGACGATGTACCTCTGAGAACTTTATCAACACGAATTTGTATTAGATCACGCACCACTCTACGTGCTCTGTCCGGACGACGCGCCCCGTTGAGGATCATATTGACCCTCATTGTTCTTAATGGGATATATCCCGATTATCTCATGGACCTGTGGAGATCTAGCTTCTCAGCATTTGATTGTGAATAACTTTCCAGTAGTTTAAATTACTATTGAAAAGTGACGAACACCACAAGCCACAAAGAGATAATACCACGCATTATCATACTGCTTAGGATCTTTTTTCTCTCGTTATTCTTGCGCATCGTGGTTATCCCTTTGACATCTGAGGACCCAACTTCAACTACGGCTCACAACATTGATTAGGATTAACAGAACAGCGATAATTTAGCACAATACACTTTTAGGAGGCTCAAAGTTTATTGTTAAGCATAGTAATTGGACGAGAAGGAACTTTTCATGATGAACTAACGCTTTCCACCAGATTCAGTAGTGAACTCGAAATCGTTGCGATCGTCAATGACATACTGCCTCTCAACTGGAATTGCACTCGTTATCTACTATGACCAACCCTAGAACATGCTTTTAAGTTATGCAAACTCTTAGGAACACGGAAAACAGGAACCTCAAGCTAACTCTCACTAAGAATAGATGAGCAATTGGTGCAGCTCTGATTTCCCGATGCATTAGGTACTTTAGAATGGGTCAGGCTACCGGCAGCGAATGCTGCAGCATAGCTGCTGACACCCTTTTCGTGGGTACTGCAGCGATTTCAGCTATGATGTGTCACCTTTTAATCTTTGACATCTTTATTCATATTCATGTAATTTTTGCCCCACTTTCGTGGCCATTTTGCTCTTCCATGTCCAGCTGCTACGCTCATTTTATCTATAGCATCAAGAATGTTTTTTCGGTAGCACACGAATACATCAGCGTAGTTCTTCTTTCCTGATTGTATTTGATGAAAAGAAACAAAAAGAAACTTGAAGTTGGATTTCATTTTTGTGATTTTCCCGATTTTCTAAGATTGCTCATTGTTGGTTGCAGATTGCTCATTCTTAGATTGCTATGGTTGACTATCAGGCCACCAAGGGCCATCCTACCCTTATTTCTCTAATCTTTGATCCTTCGTCACCCAAGTCATTTAGTGTAGTCAAAAATGTCTTCTTACTTAGTAAGTCGAAAATATTACAGCCGATGTTATGTCATTCAAGTTTTTAATTAACTAAATGATCCTCAGTTTTGTCAAGTATTTTGTGCCATGTATGTACACGGAGTCCTGGATCAACTGGTTGTTATGAACGTCGCGACACGTGTGTGACAAATCTCCAATCCCCAGCAGTCTCCCACAGTCAACAACGAACACCCTATTGAACGTCACAACCATGCTATCCTTGCGATTGTGAGGAGACCAGCTTGAACAGTATTATACGGTGTTCAAAAGATGGCGAGAAAATGAGTGGAATGCTAGCAGTACTGAAATCCAGACAATGAAAAAAACACTTGGAGGCAAATCCGAAAAAAGAACAACGGATAGATGTAAACATAAATATATATATATATATATTTCTGTATCTATATACATGTTCATATGTAAGTATGTATATGCATATATATACATATATATATATATATATATATATATTTTATATATACCCCGGAATGGTTTCAGTTTTGATTTTTGCTAGCCTAGCAAGCACGGAACTCTTAAACCATCCATCCAAGTTGCGGCAAATTATGGTTGCAATTGCCATAATTCCTTGTAGTTTTTGAAATGCGATGTTTTCTATGTGATGTATACTTAATTATAAATACTCTGCCACATAATATCTGATGAAGCCACAAATGAGTGACATATGCGTCACAAGTTTTTGATCACTTTATATATCACTAGAATGTTTTTCAGCAATCACGATAATCATGCGGCAGCTAAACAACTTCTTAAACTAACTGATAATTTAGTCGAGAGATGCCTTCTTTGCTCTAAGGTAGCCGTGGGAAAAATTTCTATTCCTCACCTCTTAATAATCAATAAACGGTAAATTTAGTGAGTGAATCATTCTAATTATTGGGTCGTGGGAACGATTTCCCAGATTTCAGCCTGTGTCATCCATGATTACATTGCTGTTGGGATGAGATTGTTTCTCACCTCACTTCTACTTTGATATATTTGAAAGTGGGGATTGAAAAACTTCTTACTTTCAACGCCACAATAGTATATGATCATTTCCGCTACAAATTTCATTTCGACCTCTATTTTCTACTTTTCTGTTGTTTCGAAAGGGCGTACTGGGAAGAATGGTGCATGCTGTTTACCGTAATAAGCTTCATGACGTGTCCCATCTCAGGTGGAGTTGCTGTGTGAACGAGCGTTTCATCGCCGAAAAATGAAAACGATCGACGACTTTAGAACTTTTTGTTAAGCTTGCTGAATAGGTTAGTGGAACAATTTTCTGTGTCTAGGTGCTTAAAGCTTGCTGAGTATGTTAGCTCGCATATGCTCTTTCTCTAGAACTCTTATTTTCCTCAGGCTTTCAGTGAGTTCTTTTTAGTCCTTGAGAGGACAAATGAAAGCCGATTACATTCGCTAAAGAACAACTTTCTATGCTTATTTTCTGGAAAAACCGTTTCGCCGAAACAGCAGAAAGAAATGAGGTTGATTCCCTTGCGAGAGCAAGGTGGTTTTTGGTCAATTCACCAACCTCTGGGCGAGGCAGCAATGGTGATTGCCCAAATATCGATCGATTTTCTGCCGGTTTTATGCAGTGCGAATCTTTATCATTCAGCCAGGAGTTATTTCTCTACTTTCAAGGAAAGCTTCGAGAAAACGTTTGACCCTAAAGGACTCAAAATACATTTGTTTTTTCCACGAATACGGACAAATTAATCATCATTATTATCACTTTAATAACATCCAGGAGGTCAAAACGTTCTTATTGCGCTCATCACTGACTTGAGGACATTCAGACACTATAACATTGAGTTCTAAGCTCGTAATATTACTCGATAAAATTGAGGCAACACCCTTTGATGTTCCGCCTAGCGGCCGGTAAATTGCCAAAAACCACTTTACTTTTTCATGTGAATCAGTCTTATTTACCTTGCCGTGTTGCAGAAAAATGTCTGGATACCGATGTAGTGCTGGACTCTTGTTGTGGCCTTCCTGGCTCACCTGTAGCACAATGAATTGTGGTTCCAGCCATTTCCTTTGAGGGTAGTATACCCCTACATATGAAGGAATCGACTGCGAATTATATCAAAACACCGCAAGTCAGCTGATAAAATCCGTTGACATTTGCAGTTATCTACAATCGACCTCTCATTGAATGGTAAACATGAATCATGCTATTCTGTTGCGTTAACGTGCGTATTCTGGTATCTATTCAGAATTTTTTTCCTCTTCGTAAGGATTTCAGCTTCCAATGCATTGTTAGTCTACAAACTTTGTTCTATCGTTCGAATTCCTGGACTTTTCAGTTTCATTTTGTAGTGCTGAATAAGCCCGATAATAAACTAAGGGCAAAGCAGCCTAAGTGTGTGGCGGAAAAGAACATGAACGTTTAGAGGAAATGTCGATGTACTAGACCTAAAAGTTTTAACTGACGTTGTTTTTCAAAGCGAGGGAAGAACCCTATATTTGATAACAAAGATGTATGTATACAAATATATATATATATATATATAGTATATATATGTAATGTATACCCTTTCGGGACATGATAACGCGCTCATGGTTCACCAAGCCATCCCATCCCTCCGGGGTCGTAAAATTGGTACCAGATAGGTCTCAGACTTGTCTGGGAGGATAAGCAGCACTGACTCGGTTCAGCGGGAGGCCACCGCGAGTCATTGTAAAGGCCAGATATGCATTCAATCCCTCAAAACGGAGTTAGAAATTGAAGTCGAATGCATGGCGCATCCCTCAGGGATTGATCAACGCCGAGAGCTTTATCTTTTATCCTTTATATGTATGTATGTGTATATATAAGCGTATGCCTAAGCGTAATATATATACACATACTATATATGTATATGTACATGTATGTTCATGCATACATATATGTCTGTACCTATTCTTTATTCCTTTTTCCGATCTGTCTTCAAGTGTTTTCTTCATTTTGTGAACTCTAGTATTTCTAGCATTTGGCTCATTTTCTCCTCTTCTTTTTGAAGCCTAGAATATTGTTTAAGCCAGTCTCCTTGCAATCCCGAGCATAGTCTGGACGTGGCGTCCAATAGGGTGTTCGTTGTTGACCACCGAGAGTGCTCGGGGTTCAGACTTTGGCCACCCACACGAGCACGTGGTGAGCATAACAACCACTCTTCACGACATTCGTGTACATACCTGCCAGAATTATTTGATAAAACTGGGAATAACTAGTTTATTGAAATTTCGAATCACACAACACCGACTGTAATCTTTGCGACTCACTAAGCAAGAACACAGTATGATTGCACTGAAGGACTTGGGTGACGCAGGATCAAAGATTAGAAAAATAAAAAAGGTGGAGCTGGCCGATGGTGGCTTGAAAGTCAGTCATAGCATAAAATGAGCAATGTTAAGAAAACCGGAGAGTAACAAAAAAAGAGATTCTCAAATTGAGCTGTCATTTTGTTTTTTTATAATCAAACACAGTCAGGGAAGACAACTATTTCGAAGTTTCCGTTCGCTATTGCAAAAAAAAAAACATTTTCAATGCTTATACACAAAATGGACATAGCCTGTTGAACATGAAAGCACAAT